>CAIGQQ010033541.1:7220290-7285046 GCA_903798035.1 Danio albolineatus | reverse complement strand
TTCCTTTCCTTTCCTTTCCTTTCCTTTCCTTTCCTTTCCTTTCCTTTGCTTTGTTTGCACCGAGGTCGAATCCTGATTCATCAACAACAGCAAAAGACAAGAAGACTGTTTCAGATGACTCATTCTTATTTTGAGGGGAAGTGACAGCTTGGACTGAATTCGTGTCCCTTACTTAAAGGTCTAGCTAATTAGTTTTTCTGGATCGTCGCAAAGTGATAATTACTGTTATCGTGTTGTGGGGAATTTGTTGCTAATTAGATCAAAGCAGTGGAAAAACATAAAATTATTCGAAATAAACTGTTTTTCATTTTTTATTCACATTTTCTCTCCTCAGATTCTCTATTCTCAACTGCATTAGAACACAATAATCTACCAAAACTTGTGTGTACTGTAAGAAAGCATTTATAAAACGAGCTTGTGTTAGAGATTCACGATTTATATATGGTTTGGTGTAGGCCATATCGTGAATTTGATTGTATGTGTATGATTTTGACCTGTATTACCATTAAATTCTGGGCTTTACATTAACACCCAATAACCCGCCAAATGCGGATACATTTCAGCTGTGATTAGACAGTCACTCCCACTAGCCACTTTTGCTGATTGGAAATAATTTTTAAATGGTAGTTTTCTTATAAGCAGCGTTCGACAATAGAGACGGCCCAATATTTGTGCAAATGTGATCTTAGAATAGAGAAGCGACTGACAAAAATAACCGTGTTCGCGTGAGCAAAAGAAAGCAGATGAATACCGAAAGACCAATTGACCAATAAAATGGCCAATAAAAACTAACTGCAATGTGACACAGCCGATTTGCTCATGCACACTGAGCAAGCTCATACACAACACACAGAAAAAGTAAAACGAATGAGGAGGCATGTGGACATAACACAAAATCTAAATCAAGTAATTTTACCATGTCAAAATCAAATTTATGCATATAAAATATATTTTCCCAACAACAAAAGTTTGGCTAGTGAAAATGACAAATGACTAGTAATGTTGAAAAACTACTAGCCACAGTGGCTGGTGATCAAAAAAGTTATAAAATATGTGGTTATGCGGGTGTCATGGTGGCGCAGTGGGTAGCACGATCGCCTCACAGCAAGAAGGTCGCTGGTTCAAGCCTCGGCTGGGTCAGTTGGCATTTCTGTGTGGAGTTTGCATGTTCTCCCAATGTTTTCTCCAAGTGCTCCTGTTTCCCCCACAATTCCAAAGACGTGGTATAGGTGAATTCATTTATTCATTCATTTTCTTGTCGGCTTAGTCCCTTTATTAATCCGGGGTCGCCACAGCGGAATGATCCGCCAACTTATCTATTTTTTTTACGCAGCGGATGCCCTTCCAGCCGCAACCCATCTCTGGGAAACATCCATACACACACATTCCCACTCATACACTACAGACAATTTAGCTTACCCAATTCACCTGTACCACATGTCTTTGGACTTGTGGGGGAAACCAGAGCACCCGGAGGAAACCCACGCAACCACGGGGAGAACATGCAAACTCCACGCAGAAACGCCAACTGACCCAGCCGGGGCTCAAACCAGCGACCTTCTTGCTGTGAAGCGAACGTGCTACTCACTACGCCACCGTGGCGCCGGTATAGGTGAATTGGGTAAGCTAAATTGTCCGTAGTGTATTTGTGTGAATGAGTGTGTATGGATGTTTCCCAGAGATGGGTTGCAGTTGGAAGGGCATCCACTGCGTTAAACTTATGCTGGATCAGTTGGCGGTTCATTCCGCTGTGGTGACCCCAGATTAATAAAGGGACTAAGCCGAAAAAAAGAAAATGAAAGAATGAATGAATGAATATGTGGTTACACTGTATTTTAATGGTACTCCAGACACTCTGCTGATTACATGTATGTTTGGAACCAGTGTTTTGTCTAAATACTTACAAAGTAACTATTTACTGTAATAAAATTACTTTTCCATTGATAAAGTACAGGATTACTTTAAAGGTAATTTAGTTACAATTACATATAATTTACTTGACTTAAATACTGTAAATGAATTCAACAATTCTTAATAAATGAATTCAGAGAAGAAGATGAATTATAATTTTATTAGACAAATTTTTTTTTTAATTTGAATCATTCTATTTTTTAATGGAATTTTAATGGAACATCGAATTGTGTGAGAAATTATTGATTACATGCTATATTAGTTTTTTAACAAATCTAAAATGCCCTATTTTACTCACATCACTCACATTTACTCACATTTAAAGTCACAAGACTTTAAATTCTGTTGTCTGTGTATTGAGATTTCAATGATTTGTATGTTTTAGTCAAACAAGTAGTCAAGTAATTGAATTAATTATTAAGTTACAAAGTAATCAGATAATTAACATAAATACAAATTTAATGATGTAGTTAGTAAATGTTATTATTCACTTTTTGAAGGAACTTACACAACACTGTTTGAAACAAAATGTCATAACTTTTCTCATTAGAAAAGCACATTAGTAGAGATTTAGTAGAATGTTAGTTGAATAAACTAAGAGACTTTAGTCACTCATGCCATGTTCAGACACAATATCAGCCCAGTTTTGTCTCAATCTCTTTGACACAGAGTGTTGTGGTGATTCATAAAGGACAGTGGGCATCAAGATGCAAGAATCAATCATTTTATAATATATAGTGGTTGACAACCAACTTCTAACTGAAAAATTTGCATATTTAATAATTTTTTCAGTCCACTATGATGGCTTTAATCACATCTGAGACATTGACCAATAGGATCATAGAAAACGTACCTTATATTTAGCTTTCAAACATGATGGTACTGTTGCTGACGGAATTATTCAGTGAAGGAAAAGTTTGTGTAGCATTTCTGATGCCAGTACAAATGCCACTTTTTCAGTCATTGTTTGTTTACGTTCTTGTTTCCAAAAGTTGGTTGATAGTTAAACCTACTCAATTGTGATCTACAGATTAGTGAAGATGACAAGTGGTAATTGGTGGTAAAGTACAAAGCATTCTGGATTGTTTCAAGCTACACTTGGGTAAAATAAAACCTTTTTAACCCAGATATTGCCCATATTTTAGCCTTTTTTGACTACAGTATAGGCTGACATGTTTGTTGTCAATGACACAAAAAAATTAAGGAGTCAAAAATTCTGATGCACTGACATAAAATACAAAAATATAATGTACTCTATGAATGATTAAAAATAAATATTGCAGTAAATATAGTAGAGTCTCTAAAATAATGCAATAGTTAAATATGGATAATTTAATATATGAAATATAAAAATTTACCAAAAGGTTGGGTTCATCCTTATTTTAGCCAAATTACAGCAGAAACAGCCCAGCATTTTTTTAGAGTGTAATGTCTGTCAGGAGATCATTACAATGAAGTATTATCAGACATTAAACAGATGGTTTACTAATGCTTTATTGACTGCTCTTAGACATATAGTTACAAAGTTAATTATAGCCAGACTGTCTAAAGAGTACCGTCAAAATAAAGTGTTACCTGATATAACATTCTAAAAATGCTGGTTTGTCATAGCCCAATGTTGGGTCATATATGAACAAACACAACCATTGTGTTTAAATGTGCAATTTAAACATAATTATAAAAAACAAGCCAACATTGGGTTTGTCCACACAAACAAACCTGCATAGTTAGAGTGAAAATGGGTGTGAATTGTTAAGTGAGGGAGTAGTTTACAAAAACCCTCTTGAGTTCATTTTATAAACTGATAATATAGATTATAAAATGGTAGGCACAGATTCTCAAAAACAACAATGACTGCTTGGTGACCTGAGGGGAGCTGTGCAGTATGACAACCACATGAATCACTGCTCATTTTTAACCCTCTCATCCAAACGAAACATTTTGACAAGGGTACATTTGATCTGTCTGTGTAAAAGGTAGTCATTTCTTCAAAAGGATACAATATAGAACATTTACATCATGGCTATCCAACTTCTCAAGCTTTTAGTAGACAAATAGACCCCCCGAATGAAACCTCATCATGAAAAACCAACAATCTTTGGCGCACTTGACTGAAACGTAGATGTGAATGGTGCGATAAGGACTTCAAAAACAAGACACGTTCAATCTGCGCTTCTCGTCTGCTGTGTGTTTCGCACATCATGGCTGGTCTGGCTTTTCTTGTCTCTTTGCAATTTTCATATTCTTCAAAGGGAGATGGTTCACACTGTGGGCAATTGTAATTAGGTCATCTTCTCCTCTCCCCCGTTCTCTTTCGGCCTCACTCTCTATCTGTTCGCTCTCTTTTTTCCCCGTACCATCTATCGCTCTTATTTCTCTCATCCTTGCACCTTCCACCCTCTCGCTTCATATTTTCTTGGATCGGTTTACAATGCAAGCGAGTGGCGAAGAAGAAAGCAGATTAGATGCCCCCTTTGCAAGACAGCTGAGGGGGAGGATACGCGTTAGAGCTGGGGAGCTGGAAATAGGCGGCTATATTTGGTGTTGCAGAATGTGTTAGGCAGGAGATGGAAAGAAATTGCAATTCTGTTTACAAGGCATGGAGGCTGAGTACCAATGTGGGGTCTAAGGAGCTTTAGGTCCTGAAGGCCCCTCTGGCAGTCACTCGGTTTCTGGCTGCTGTAGGCCTTTGGTGTCTTGCAACACTGCCATCGACAGTGGAAACAGAATCAGAGAGCACAGGGTAACCAACAGGAAGTGTGTTTAATTGACATACTTCAGTTTTAGAAGCTGTTTATTTAAAGGGGCTTCAATGGTGATTGAACAGATTTACGGCAAAAGTAATGCACCCTAGGGATTGAACCTTCAACATTTGTTGACTATAGCCTCACTTCAGACTTGGTAACCTCATTTCAGACTCCATACTTCAGACTAATGGCTGGAGAAGGGTATAAACTGAGGCCAGAGTCAGCTCCAAATGGGTGGGATTTGAGCTTTAAGTAGGCTGTACAAAACTGGAGATTTTATTTATTTAATGTCTTGTACATGACACGGAGTCTAATATTGTGCTTTATGAAGGTCTACACCTACCCCATCCTAAACCCAACCTCACAGTAACCTGTTGTGTTGTATTAATGTCTACACCTACCCCAACCTTAAACCCAACCTCACTGTAAACTGATGTGTTTTATCAGTCTACTCCACCTACAACAACTAATTCCAGCCCACCTGTGGCATAAGTCCCTCCTACTTGCAGTGTTATGCCTCCCACTGGGAGGTCTCCTGGCTGCAGCGATACTTACTTAAATGGCTGAAGGTCTGTGAACTTTGGCTGTGCACTTTGAAAGGTGAAGGACTGCCCACTATTTTATGTAACTGACAGGTTAACCAACCAATCACGTTTAATTTTGTGTCGCCCGTGCTTACAGGAATGTAAAATGTCTCCAGAATAATAGCCCTTCACGTAACTTAAGCACGCATCATTCATTCATAAACATCTTTACAAGTTTACAACAATGACACATAAATATTATACATAAATAGATCTGTCTGCAAAATATATAGGAAATCAGTAGGACATGTATGTAGCATTAGTTCTGAGAATCATTCATGCATTTGGTGACGTATTTCTACATAAAGATCACGCAGACTGAAATAGCAGATGACTGAGTGAAACTTTCCTTTGTTCTATAAAATCAATGTTTAAACTAGTTGCTGTTTTAAATGTTGTCTTTCACTTATCTTTATGACCAACATGACAGAATATTTGTTCACACTTAGCTGATGATTGATAATAAAGCTTGTTTGGCTTGCTGTCCTAGGAGAGAGGCCTGAGCTTATCAGAATCAGAATCAGAATCAGAATCAGTTTTATTGCCAAGTGTGCTTCACACACACAAGGAATTTGCTTTGGCTACAGAAGCTTCCAGTGTACATAAAGTGACATAGTGACAACACAGAATAAATATTATAAAAGACAATAGACATTAAACAGAGATGCAGTCCAACGATCTGGATGTTGTAATGTATGTACAGATTTGTTATAAATATACAGGTTATAAGGTGCTGTGTGCAAAACAGTAAGTATTGCATTATATATTGTTATAAGGTGCTGTGTACAAATGCGTAAGGAAAAGTATTGCATTGTATATTATTATTAGGTGCTGTGTACAAGTGCGTGTGAGAAAGTATTGCACATTTATTGCACAATAGGAGAAATATTAACTGTTCATGAGGTAGATGGCCTGAGGAAAGAAACTATTCCTGTGTCTGGCAGTTTTTGTGCTCGGTGCTCTATAGCGCCGGCCAGACGGTAACAGTTCAAACAGGAAGTGTGCTGGGTGCGAGGCGTCCAGGGTGATTTTGCGAGCCCTTTTACTCACTGTGGAAGAGTATAGTTCTTGAAGTGTAGGAAGGGTAGTGCCAGTGATTCGTTCAGCAGTCCGGACTATTCGCTGTAGTCTACGGAGGTCAGATTTGGCTGCTGAGGCGAACCAGACGGTGATTGAAATGCAGAGGATGGACTGGATGACAGCTGAGTAAAACTGCACGAGCAGCTCCTGTGGCAGGTTGAACTTCCTCAGCTGACGGAGGAAGTACAGTCTCTGCTGGGCTTTCTTCACAATAGAGTCTATGTGAGTGTCCCACTTCAGATCCTGAGAGATGGTGGTGCCCAGGAACCTGAATGACTCCACTGCAGCCACAGTGCTGTTCATGATGGTGAGCGGGGGGAGTGCAGGGGGCTTTCTCCTGAAGTCCACTATCATCTCCACCGTTTTGAGCGTGTTCAGCTCCAGATTGTTGTAACTGCACCATAAAGCTAGCCGCTCCACCTCCTGTCTGTATGCAGACTCGTCACCGTTCCGGATGAGGCCGATAACAGTAGTGTCATCCGCAAACTTCAGGAGCTTGACGGAGGGGTCTTTTGCGGTGCAGTCGTTGGTGTACAGGGGGAAGAGCAGTGGGGAGAGAACACATCCTTGGGGGGCACCAGTACTGATGGTGCGGCTGTCAGACATGATTTTGCCCATTCTGACTAGCTGTTGTCTATCTGTCAGAAAGCTGGTGATCCACTGACAGACAGAGCTAGGAACAGAGAGCTGGGTCAGTTTGTGCTCGAGCAGTGATGGGACGATGGTGTTAAAGGCAGAACTGAAGTCCACAAACAGAATCCTTGCATAGTTCCCTGGTTTGTCCAGATGTTGTAGGGTATAATGCAGTCCCATGTTGACTGCATCATCCACAGACCGGTTTGCTCTGTAGGCAAACTGCAGGGGGTCCAGCAGAGGTCCGGTGATGTCTTTCAGATATGCTAGAACCAGTCTTTCAAATGACTTCATGACCACAGATGTTAAGGCGACAGGTCTGTAGTCGTTGAGTCCGGTGATCTTTTGTTTCTTCTGGATTGGGATGATGGTGGAGCGTTTGAAGCAGGATGGAACTATGCGCTGTTCCAATGATCTGTTGAAGATCTGCAAGAAGATGGGGGCCAGCTGGTCAGCACAGGTTCTCAGACAGGCTGGTGAGACACCGTCTGGGCCTGGCGCTTTCCTTCTCTTCTGCTTACTGAAGACCTGACGCACATTATCCTCACTGATCTGAAGATCAGGGGGGAGAGGGAGATGTCTGTAGGTGTTGATGGCTGTGTATAAAGATGGTCAGGGCGGTTTTGGCTGGAGGTGGGTAGAGGTGTTTATGGCTGTGTAGAGGGTGTCTGGTCGAAGGTGTCGAATCTGCAGTAGAACGTGTTCAGGTCGTTAGCGAGAAGTTTACTGCCATCGATACTGGGGGGAGATGCTTTGTAATTCGTGATGGTTCGCAAACCAGTCCACACTGATGCAGGGTCGTTAGCAGAAAACTGGTTTTCCAGCTTTTTTGCATAGTTCTTTTTAGCCAGACCAATCTCCTTTGTTAAAGTGTTCCTGGTCTTGTTGTAGAGAATCCTGTCCCCACTCCTGTAGGCATCCTCTTTGAGCTGTCTAAGTTTTGGTGTGAACCATGGTTTATCGTTGTTAAATGATAAGTAGGTCCTGGTAGGGATGCATAACTCCTCACAGAAACTAATGTATGATGTTACGGTCTCTGTGAGCTCATCCAGGTCAGTGGCTGCCGCTTCAAAAACACTCCAGTCAGTGCATTCAAAACAAGCTTGTAAGACCTGCTCTGTGTCGTTGGTCCATCTCTTAACAGTCCTTAATACTGGCTTAGTAGTTTTAAGTTTTTGCCTGTAAGTTGGTATAAGATGAACCAGGCAGTGATCAGAGAGTCCTAGAGCTGCTCTGGCCACGGAGCGATATGCATCTTTTATTGTTGTGTAGCAATGGTCCAGAATGTTATTGTCTCTGGTAGGGCATGTAATGTGCTGTCTGAATTTGGGCAGCTCATGTGTGAGTTTTGCCTGGTTAAAGTCCCCAAGAATGATAAAAACAGAGTCTGGGTGTTTTTGTTCTGTCTCTGTGATTAGATCAGCCAGCAGTGAAAGAGCAGTACTCACGGTCGCGTGCGGTGGGATGTAAACACTGGTCAGGATAAACAAGGAAAACTCCCGCGGCGAGTAGAACGGCTTGCAGTTAATGAGAAGCACTTCCACGTCAGGACAGCACATCTTCTTTAACACAGTTACATCCGTACACCACCTCCTGTTGATGTAAAAGCATGTCCCTCCACCGCGCGTTTTCCCCGTTGCCTCCGTGTCGCGATCTGCTCTGTACAGCTGGAAGTCCGGTAGTTGTAGTGCGCTGTCCGGAATGGCTTCGTTAAGCCAGGTTTCTGTGAAGCACAGCGCAGCAGAGTTGTTAAAGTCCTTATTTATGCGTGTGAGCAGAAGTAATTCCTCCATTTTGTTAGGTAGAGAGCGTAGATTCGCGAGATGTATGCTAGGAAGCGGCATTCTGAAACCGCACAGTCTGTTTTTGATGAGCGCGCCGGCTCGCTTTCCCCGCCTGCGCGTCTTGTAGCGTCTCCATAGAGACGCCGCGCCGCCGAGGACAACGCTCTGCAAAACGCCGGAGAAGTCCAGAACCGGCTGGTGATCAATTGGTGTGCACTGCAGAATGTTCAGCAGCTCATCCCTGGTATAACTGATCATGTTGGATGAACACAAAACAGGAAAAACAAACAAAAACATCGCAACAGCTGGGGAGCTTCGCACCGAGGCTGCCATTCTCGGCGCCTTCCGATGACGTTATGAGATCCTCGAGCAATGGGCTTCCTACCGTTTGCAGGGCCAGAGGGGAGTTTGAGCTCAGGTAGATCTCGATGAACTGACTTATTTCAGGCTAATGACAGATATAGGATGGCTAAGGAGAGTTGTACGCTTGCTAAGAGCTTTGGTATGGTATCAATTTGGTATGTTCACTTTACTTAGGTTGCATGTTTTTTGGACTGTGGGAGGAAACTAGAGAACCCAGGGAAAACCCACATGAACATGGGGAGAATGAGCAAACTAGAGACATTCTTGCTGTGAGGCAACAGTGCTAATCACTGGGCTGTAGTGATACCCATCTGGAAAGGAGGGGGAGTAGGGGTGAGTAGGGGATTTTTTTAAGACAAAGATACTGAGATAAGAAAACTCTGGTTATTTATAGAGAGTTAGGAATCCTCTGATTGGTGAATCAATCGTGAGCTGATGCGGGACCAGCTGAGAACAATCATAAGCACATGATCCTCTCAAAATTAGTTTATAAATAAACTTCACAAGGTTTTCACTGCCATTAGAAGAAAATTATGAAAATGAGAATACCTGTGTGTTGTTGACATCATGGTTTGAAGCTTTAATTTAGTGAATATTGCATAATTTTTAAGAATCTGGCATTTAAGTCAAATTGGTAAATGTTCATCTTCACAAAAGTTATCCTCACAACAGACAGACGCGCAGGCAGTAAACCACTTATTCATGAATGTCTCAGCAAGGTAAATGACTTTTAACGATATGTCATCAATATAAATCAATATAAACAGCTTTTCATCTGCTCAGACACATTCTATTCCCGGAAATCCTGTATATTTAAACCAATCAGAGGACGACTGAGGATCTGCTTGTCTTGTGTTTCCAGAAAAGTGTGCCATATGCATCAGATGTTTAGCCAAAGGTTTGTGGGCGGTGCTTGGCATGACGTCTGAGGCTGAGACAACAGTATTGTGAAAGTAACCTAGATGCCTAGCCTGCAACAATCGATAAAATAGATGAGAGTCAGTTAGTATTTTAATGTTTATCTGTGATGAAGATGGCTTTTTTAAGGTTAGCTGAATCATATTGTTGATGTTTTTTCTGGTTAAACTATTGTTTTTAATGAAGATTTAATTCTCCACATGCTCTATGAGCCAAGTATTCGGTTCTATTAATGCAGTGAATACAGCTGTAAAACATGCGTGGACACCTGCATTATGGTCAAAATACACTGAAATATTTATGAAGACTAAGCTTTATAATCTCTATGCTACTTTAGGCTACAGCTTATTTTAGGAATGATTCTAATCTGAATACAGTCAATTTTATAATACATTTCTTGGCAGGTGCTGACAGACCTAATATAAGTACTTGGATAACATTTATGCAATTATATTGATCATATTTGAACTGAATATTTCCATTTTTAAAATGCTGATTTTCCTTAATATTCGTTAAAGAAAATGTAAACATTATAACATTGAACATCTGTAATGAATGAAAACTACGTATTGTACACCAATGCAGATTTGGGTATGTTCATTCATTCATTCATTTTCTTTTCGGCTTAGTCCCTTTATTAATCCGGGGTCGCCACAGCGGAATGAACCGCCAACTTATCCGGCATTTGTTTTACGCAGCGGATGCCCTTCCAGCCACAACCCATCTCTGGGAAACACATCCATACATTCTCATTCACACACATACACTATGGACAATTTAGCTTGTATGTACATTTCTGAATGGGACAGTTCAGTTTTGTTTTTTTTAAAGTATTTGTGTTTGAATTTAAAAAATATCTCTGTTGTAAAAGCATATGGACAAGCATTGGACAATACGTAATAAAAAATAACATTAAATTTTTTTATCATTCTTATTCTGGTACAATTATTAACATTTTGTATACTAGGTCTATGTAGACATGCGCAGAATCACACCTCAACCTGATTTGCTCAGTGATGTTGCATACTTTTTTACAATTAGAAGTCAAATAATTGTTTTGTACATCCAATGCAGACGGCTTTCTCATTTCCCCTTTTGTGAGTCACAGTAAACCTGTCTGCAGGTTGCTAATTGAACAGGCTGTATACGTTTTGTTCCCTGGAGGATCACCAGATGCAATTTACATCAGTTGCCATTTGCAATTTACATTAACGTTTAAATTAAATAATTGAATAAATTAAGGTTTAAATGAAATAATTTACATTAAAATTTAAAAACAATCACTTCTGTAATCTAAAATACTTTGCAGATCATTAGCACTCATTTAAAATGTAAAGGTAAATAAATACAGTTACAGTTCTTTGTGTTTTGTATTTGAAATGCAGTCAGTTTATTCTATTAAAATATTTG
Organism: Danio albolineatus; assembly: GCA_903798035.1. Classification (NCBI taxonomy): domain Eukaryota; kingdom Metazoa; phylum Chordata; class Actinopteri; order Cypriniformes; family Danionidae; genus Danio; species Danio albolineatus. Next base: position 7,273,616 of record CAIGQQ010033541.1, on the reverse strand, counting down.
TCAAGTGTTGCTTAATGGAGTGAAGATATTGTTGAACACATTTTTAAAACTTAATAATTTTAACGACTAATTTTTATAATTAATTTTTAATAATTGTTTTTTCTTTGCTATATATGTTTATACTTATTTTGTATAACTAGTATTCAGCTTAAAGTACAATTTAAAGACTTAACTTTTTAGGTTACCAATGCAGGCAAGTTAGGATATTTAGGCAAGTTATTAAATAACAGTGGCTTGTTCTGCTGACGACTGAAAAACAATTATGTCATAAGGCGGATAATAATATTGACATTAAATAGGTTTTTTTTTTTTACTTTTTAAAATATAAGATTTTCACCAGAAGAATAAAATGTTATAGAAAACACTGTGAAGATTTCCTCTGTGTGTAAAGCAATTCTGTTACTCCCCAAATATTTAGGAATGATTTCTGATAAATTATCTGCTGTAAATTCAGTTTTGGAATCACTGGAATAAGTTACATTGTAAAAATTAATAAAACAAAAACAGTTATTTTTAATGATTGCATTATTTACTATATTAGTCAATGTTTGTATCATTTTTGTATTATTGATCAAATAAATGCAGCCTTAAGACATTAAATAAAAACCTGACCTACAGTGTTTTTTACTACATGAATTGCAATAGGTAAAATTAGTTAATTAAGCAATAGGTGTCACGGTGGAGCAGCGGGTAGCACAACCTCACAGCAAGAAGGTCGCTGGTTTGAGCCTCGGATGGGTCAGTTGGCATTTCTGAATAGAGTTTGCATGTTCTCCCTGTGTTCGAGTGGGTTTCCTTAGGGTGCTCCCGGTTTCCCCCACAGTCCAAAGACATGCAGGTATAGGTGAATTGGGTAAGCAAATCTGTCCGTAGTGTATGTGTGTAAATTAGTGTGTATGGATTTCTCCCAGTGATGGGTTGCAGATGGAAGAGCATCCGCTGTGTAAAACATACGCTGAATAAGTTGGCGGTTACTTCCACTGTGGCGACCCCAGATTAATAAAGGGACTAAGCTGAAAAGAAAATGAATGAATGAATGAGTTTAATAATCATATTATTGCGCACTAAATTTCTATGACCACCTGTTAGCAGCCTTGACTGTTGCTAAAGCTGAAGTTATTGCAGAGTGTGGTCTGGTGAAAAAAGAAAATATAGCCCTAGATATTATAGAGGGTCCAAGAAGTGTCCCAGATCCAAGATGCAAATGATCCAAAAGTAATAGTCTTTCAAATATAAGCCATACAATGTGGCAATACACAGTTTTTCTATTTGAGGTTACTACTAATTTCAGTGCAGCTTCATATTAGATCAACAAGCCCCAATAAGCTATAGTTTACATTGAATCTACAACAGTCAAATGGTGTAATGCACGACTAGAGGAATGTCAAGAATAAAAAATTTCTCTGCAAACCAGTAGTTCAGACTGGTGCAGGAATGGCATTACAAATTAAATATTAAGTTGCCACTGGTTTCCTCAAGGTTTTTACAAATTACAAGTAAATTACATAACATAATTTAACATAACATAACAAAACTTCATTTATCAAAGCATATTAGATAAACCCAGGATTTGAAGGGGAATAGCACATACCCATTAAACAATAAATGTGTGGATTGTGGGTAATTTGCTAGTCCTGCAGGTCTAGTTGTAAAAAATAACATTCCAATTAATTGCAGGTCAGTTGCTGGTGGATAAAGGATAAGTCATTAATGTGATGATTTAAGTAAAGTTTTATTTCACCATTTGTGCATTTTCAACAATGCAAAGAAATCTGTGCAGTTTATAATGTTGTTTATGTTGTTATGTGTTGTAAATTAGTTTGTAAATTTGGCTTTGCATCATCTTATAAAATGGGTACCATTCAATACATACATCAATCTAATAAATATATTCCAGCCAAACTAAAATAAATAAGACTTTCTCCAGAAGAAAAAAGATTATAGGGAATACTGTGAACGTGTGCTTGCTCTGTGAAACATCACTTGGGAAATATTTGTAAAAGAATACAAATTTAAGAGGAGGGCTTATTATTATATAAGACTTTTTCATCAAATGTGCACGTTTCATTTCTATTGCTTTAGAAATATTTCTTTGACAGGGGAAAGGGCAAATCACAGATACAATGGTGCATTAATACGTACTGAAATTACAGATGTATATAGAATATTCGTTGACTGTTTGAATGCGATTCAAGCAACAATTATATCAAAAAAAATATTTCTGATATAATAATAAAATCTGAAAAGTCTCTGGGCCCAATCATACACTCGGTCCAATAAGGCGCAAGATGTGTTTGCCGCGATTTGTTGCTATTTTCAGAGCAGCGCAACAGTAATTTTCACAATTTGTGCCATGTTGTTTGAATAGCAAGTCCTTTTGTGCCACTTTTTAGACTTTTTAGATGGGTGTGTCGTTCTATAAAGGAGGTGTGTTAAGCCATATTGTTGTTGCTTTGCTATTTTAAGGAACTTAAATAGAGTACACCATTGACCAACTAAAGCAGGTCTAAACTCCAGCACAGAGAGTGTTAGTTATGCGTCAGGTCCAAGCGCTTACACATTGCTTAATACACACAGCATGTACAGCAATACACACATTTCTGTACATATTAAAAAAAATTAAGGGTTTGAAATGTCATAAAAATCTTTTTTTTCTACATATATTTAAGACCACTGCCTCCATGCCTTCTTCATCCATGCCTTGGGGTTTTATCAGTTTATTCATGAAAATTTGCATTTTAATAATGTTATTATTATTATGAGTATTATTTATTATATGCATATTTATATTTGTTTTAATAAAAACAAGTTTAGATTTGTTCGCCTGTCGGGTTTTGGAGACGTATGCGTCACTATATGGGGCATAAGAATAGGATAGGTTTTTTGACCACACTTCATTATTATTGCTCATTTATTCATTTGCTTGAAATTAGAACTGAATTTAGAAATAGCTTTGAATTAAATCTTTGAACTTAACAAAAATATATAGGCCAATGGATGTCTTCAGTGTAGTACGTACAACACTCTTTCCTTATCCACAAATGTAAAGGAGTAAGATAAAGATAAAGAGGCCGAATGGAGGAGTCTCATTCTTTATCCTTGTGCTGCAGATGGTCTGTTTACTGTTTTCTCGTTAGTGAGGCGTTCAGCTTTTCCACATACAAAGTCCGCCATGTAAATAGCGAATGAGCCATGGCACAACGCACCTGACTCTAAAAGTAAATGGGAGATGACACTGATTGGTTTAATGCACTTTATGCTCAAAACACACCCATAACTCATTAAGAGAATAAGCACAACTCAGTTAGATCTGCGCCGGGGTGCAGAATAGCAAAAGTGGATTCGGACACACCCTTAATAATTTGCGCCATGCGCTTTAGACTTTGCGCCTAGACCCTTCTGTCAAATAGAGCCCTCTGTCAAATTGTTGAGATCTGTAGAGGAGGAGCATGATGGAAATGCGAGAAACGTTTTAGCATCACACAGTGTTAACTTTGAATGAGACAGAAAGGGTGAAAACAGTGACAAGATTGACATGTATGCATGTAAATATGTACCTCAATCATTTGAATCATGCCATGTGTGCATCTGAGTGAGAGAGAGGTAAAAGAAAGACCCTGAGCACTTTCCACCTTTCCAGCATTTCCAGGCCTCTGGATTGGGTGACATTTCCATGGCTACGGCAGGTGGAGGTGGGGGGTGAAGCTGTACTATTTGAGGAGGCAGTGAGATTGTTCTTCTGGTCTTCTGAGCAAATCAACACTTTAAAATAATGTTGAGAAAAGAACAAAATTAAATGTAAATATGTGAATCATTTAACTGCATAAAAAATCAAATAAATTTCTTGATTATAAATATAAAAGATTGATATTTGATCTCAGATTAAATTAACTTTTTAATGAACTTTTGAACTCACAACTTTACTCATTATCACACAAAGCTTCAGAATGGCATGATGTATATGATGCTCAGGGAAAATTTTACAAGCTTTACCTGTACCTTTTTTCAGCATTGATAAAAATCAGAAATATTTCTTGAGCGTAAAATTAGCCTACTGGATAATAATAAAGGGTGAGAAAAAACAACTTTGAATCACTGAAATAAATCACATTTTAAAATGTATAAAGAAAATAACACACATAGAAAGATAGTGTACGTCTAAATATTTATGTCAATAGTACTATAATCAATCAATTTAACATTTTTTATTTTAACAATATTCAGTTAATTTAATTTAAAGGCAACAAAAATAACATTCGCCAAGTAAAATGACTGAACCTACAGATATGAGCCTGAGAAAAAAATGCCATTTTAGAAGAAATTTTTATATGGCATTTACAGGCTTTTGCATTCCGAAGTGAACTCATAAAATCTAGATTAAAAGTAAGGTAACTACAATTTGCTGACTTTTATAAGTAGTAATTCATTTAATTTCACATAATTGCATTTTTTCAAAACAATACAAACTCAAACTAACAAACATCTAAGTACAGAAGAACGATGGCAGCCACTTCTCTGGATTACCGCGAAAATGTTCGGCAACCATAGCAACAGTGACCAATAAAAATGAAAGACGCGGGATATCGCCTGTCAGATGTTGCTCAATGGACAGCTCTGAATGCAGTTTGCTGAATTTGAAATGCTCTATTTGAACCACAAAAAGGACGGGAGCTTCTCAAGTGGAATATTAGATCTGAGACTATCGGAAGACACACATACTACAGTTTATAGTCTGTAAGTTACCAAACTAAAACGAGCTAACATGACGCGCGTGTAAACAACTCCCTCACAGACACAAACCCATGGATGGATTCCATACACACTTCCAACAAGCTCTGTGGTGTGAATATATTATACGACCAGCTCACATGTCACGGAAATATGTCGGTGAGTCCTGAAAATGTAGCGGTTTCACTATCGTTTTTTTACCTGCAAGGTAGCCTTTAAGGCTAGGGATAAGTACGTTTATTACTGAACTGTGTGTGTGAAAGTGTTAAAGTCGTTTCATAAGATGCAATCAGACCAAACAAAAACCCGCGGTGCGTTTAAAATCAATCAGAGTGAGAAACTTTGGATACTACATTTGAATTGAACTTACCTCAGCCGTTTCAAATAGCAGAAATACGAGCAGTACACTCTAAAAAAAAAGGTGCTAAATAGCACCAAAACTGGTTCTTTGGTCGTAACGAGGGGGGAACCTTTTTTGGTGCTATACAGCACCTTAAAAAAATAGGTGCTATATAGTACTTTTGTCAAATGGTGCTATATAGCACCTATATTTTAAGGGGCTCTTAATGTTACTTTACCCTTTCCGCAAATAAAACCGGCATAAGAGTTATGAGAATTAGCTATAAGAACAAGTGCTTACCAGTAGTAGTGGTGCTATATAGCACTTTAAACCCCCCAAAGAACCACTGAAAAACCTTTATGGTGCTTTAAATGTTCTTTACACAGTAAAAGTGCTATATAGCACCCTGACCACCTTAAAGAACCACTGAAGAACCACTGAAGAACCTTCATGGTGCTTTAAAGGTTCTTTACACAGTAAAAGTGCTAAATAGCACCTCAAATATCGCAAAGAACTACTGAAGAACCACTGAAGAACCTTTTTTTTTTAAGAGTGTATGAATATGATTCAAACATCCGCCATGTTGTAATTATCATGACCTTGCTGCGTCTATTGCTTCATCTACATTCATTAATTCTCTCTCGTGGCCTCGTGGGATAGCAAAGTGTTTATTGGATGCATACTTCAAAATCTCGATGGATGTAGTAAAGTTAGGTACAGGTACTTGTCCTGCGGTTTTTGCAATACTGTAAATTCAGAGCAACTTTAGGCCCATAGGCAAGATTTCGGACACTCCCTCGGTCTCGTTGCATCCGTTTATCAAGGCCTGTTCTAATTCCCACACAGTGACACCTTATTACTTGTCTGCTTACTTGATGTTTTTTTCTCTATTTGCCACAATAGCTAAATAATGTTATGCGACAACCACTGAAATACATTCTATAATGAATGGACGTCTGTAGTACAGTATGTATGTAATTAGCATACTATGTTTACGGCATTATGTTGCCATTGTGGTATTTTATGCTTGCTCTTTGAATTCAGACATAAGTTACCTCTTTAGTCACTTATGGTTTCTCACTTGCTGTATAGTATAAAAGTATAAGATTTTTAGTTGCCCCCTCAAGTGTGTGTAGATAGTTTCGTTAACCAGTGAGTGGGACCAGTGTAAAGTTTCTACATGGTTTTATTTAGCACGTTTTATTTTGTTCACATTTACATTTTGTGCTTGTAATGCTTTTGTACATTTATATTCAGTAGTCTCTATGAATGAAACAATTTAATTTTGGTGCTTGTAATTAAAGTATTTACAAACAATTTACAAATTAATCATATTTATCTAATATTAAACTATTACCAGGTACCATTAAAGGTGAAGCACTTACCACAAATTTTACACAAATTATAAGAGAAAAATAAACTAAAATGAAAAAAATTTTTCTGTACATGTAATAATTTTGGGGCACAATAGCCTACAATAGCCTCAACAACTACAGAAATACACATTCTGTGTGAAAACCTTTTAAAACAGCACTAGTAAACCCTGCCTCTTTCTTTTGTGCTTGGTTCTCGTGAGAAGAAAAAATGTAGGCTTTAATAAAACATTACTTTTTAGTAACTTTTAGAGAGTTTTTCAGATTGAGGTAGTGATTAACAATCTTGATTATGTGGTCTTTCAGAAGCCTGGACTCACAAGCCATGTGCTGTAACAGAGCTGTTCTCACACGTGTCATCAGACAAGAAAGAGAACGACGACAGGTTTCCACAGGTGAGTTCTGTTACTACCAACACACACACCCTCTTTCAGATCTAGTTTCGGCATGTCATTGGAGCGAGTTTTTCCTCACTCTAACTTCCTCAAACACGTTAACCCCTGTGTATTGACTTTACAATGCAGAAACAAAAAAAGGATGTAGCAGCCTCTATGAAATCTAACTATGAATAAATCTGCAATTAAGTACACTTCAGTCTACCTTTGAAGTGTATTTTTAGTTACATGTTGCAGTTCTGAGCAAAGATTTATCCTTTTTAAAATATAACACGGTGTTTAACATGACATCTGTATCCTGTCAATTAAAGACAACATCCAGCATATTGTTTTTGCTGTACTTTACTACAGCAACTTCCATTACTTTTGTCATCACTTGAAGGACAATGCAGTCCTAATGTTTTTGCTTTTGAAGATGTTTGTTTGGATAAAACAATCAGAGAGCTGTTTGTATGTTTGTTTAGATAAAAATCTTGCCTGGTGTGTCTATTTACGCTGATGAAGATGCTTTCACTCTTTTGGTGATGAGGAAATTTTTGTCACCGGATTTTAAAGTTCCGCAGCTTGTCACAATTGTCTGCTTTGGTTTGAAATCTCGAAGGAATTTCACAACAGGGGGTCTTACAAAGGGATGCACCAAAACATCTTGTTTTCTAAAACTTGCTTTTCTGTGAGCATTGAAAGTTTGTATTGTTTTGGTGAGGGTGTTGAGGAATTATGGAGATCTTTCTCAAATTTTAAAATAGACCCTCTGCTTTTTCAAAGCACTCTAAAACTATTAACAATTATATACTTGACCTAAAAAAGACCATGTTTATTAAAAGGTATTTTATTTTTGTTTTTATACATGAATATGTATTGAAAGATTATCTATAATCAACTTCAATTCACACCTTTTTGTAAACAAGACCTCGCCATTACAGTTTTTTTCATGTGCACAGACACACGCACACGTCTAGCCTCCCTTTTTATGCGACCCAGTTTCTAGAGCCCAGTAGCATTGCATGCTTCACCTCACTGGTTCCCAGTTTCACAGCTATGTCACAATTTCTCATCTCAAGGCTGTAGAAGCGGACAGGTTATGGGACCTGAGAGAGAAGTAGAGGAAAAAAGGAGGAATAAAAGTGTCAAGGCATACCATGAGGGAAGGTGAAGTAGAAGGAAAGACAGAATATAGTAGAGTGTGTGTTTGCATGTGTGTGTGTGTGTGTGTGTGTGAGAGAGACGAAGTGGAAGAATTGAAGAGGAGAGCATAACGGATGACAAACAAATCTAGACATGTTTCCCCCTCCCCTCACGGTCCACCACAGACAGACTGATTTGCATAAAGGGCCGCAGGGCTTTTGACTGACAGGGCTCCAGACGGCACTGTGCTGCTGCTTCCACTTTAAGTGGGTTGGTGCGGGGCACCGGGGGGAGGAGTCAGCCTGGACACAAGCCCTCCCCCTCTCCAACCCCTGCTCTCTAATTGAGATATATACTAACTCCGTCCTATATGGCGCGCTGGAGAGGTGAAAAAGACAGAGAGAGGAAGAAAAAGAGAGTTGGGATGGGGTGGGGGGGTAAGAGAGACACTCACAAGGAAGTGATTTGTGGTCGTGATGACACCTTGTGTGTCGCTGCTGCCTGTACATTGCTGCGGCACTGAAAATCCTCCACAGCAGTGCTGCGTGGTTGTGTTGACATAAGATAAAAGAGGAATATCTGCCTAATTTACACAGATGGAGTAGCTTTAAGGGGAATTGATCAATTATTTTGATATTATAGTACTTATACTGAGAATCATATTAATTTGGGATAGTTTTCTCACCTTTGCTGCAAGATATTTGAAAATATGGAAAATATTTATATAATATGCATATGTGTGGTGTCACAATGCTGCAAAATTTCTGAGATTATAGGCCAGTGAAAAAGGTTTTAGTAAAGTTAAAAGTAAAATTGACCATGAGAAAAAGGAAAGTGAGAACAAATGTTACCGTAAAACATTTTTGCTTAACACTACTGACGAGACAGTAGATGATCTAATGGGATCTCTCACTTTATGGACCAATGTCTTGCGCTGAATATGTTTGTTTCTATCTGTGTAAAGCTGAACTAAATCCTTAGAATATAGTTGCATATGTCAAATGAGTTTATGTTGATGAACACTTCATTCACTGGAATGATTTTAGTGATGCCACGCTTGTGTTTATACAATGGACACTTTTCACATTTTCATTTTTCACAGTTACTACTATATATAGTCTGAAATTATTCATACCCACTGGAAAATTCGGATTTAAATTTTTTATTCAACCAGCAAGTTTTATTTGACTGTAAATGACACAGGCTTTTCCCAAAAGATAATAAGACCCATGTACAAAAGGGATCATTTGGATCGTTTTTTTAAGTAAAAATATTTCTTTTAGTAAATTTAAGTCAGAATTTGCTAGGAGTATGAATATTTTCAGGCTTGACATCATTCATTCATTTTCTTTTCGGCTCAGTCCCTTTATTAATATGGGGTCGCCACAGCTGAATGAACCGCCAACTTATCCAGCATTTGTTTTACGCAGCGGATGCCCTTCCAGCCACAACCCATCTCTGGGAAACATCCACACATTCTCATTCACACACATACACTATGGACAATTTAGCTTACCCAATTCACCTGTACCGCATATCTTTGGACTGTGGGGGAAACCGGAGCACCCGGAGGAAACCCACGCAACCACGGGGAGAACATGCAAACTCCACACAGAAATGCCAACTGGCCCAGCCGGGGATCGAACCAGCGACCTTCTTGCTGTGAGGCGAACTTGCTACTCACTACGCCACCGTGGCGCCAGGCTTGACATACACACAACAATTTATTTTAGTAAATTTAAGTATATGGTGCCACGGTGGCGTAGTGAGTAGTACGTTTGCCTCACAGCAAGAAGGTTGCTGGGTCAGTTGGCATTTCTGTGTGGAGTTTGCATGTTCTCCCCGTGTTTGCGTGCATTTCCTCCGGGTGCTCCGGATTCCCCACAAGTCCAAAGACGTGGTATAGGTGAATTGGGAAGGCTAAATTGCAGCTGCAAAATATGGGTTGCAGCTGCATAAAACAAATGCTTGATAAGTTGGCGGTTCATTTCCGCTGTGGCGACCCCAGATTAATAAGGGGACTAAGCCGAAAACAAAAATGAATGAATGAATGAATGAATAAATTTAATTATGAATTTACCAGAAGTATGAATAATTTCAGTCTTGACATACACACACACACACAATGTAGTAAAATGTAGTGAGATTATTCGTTTGTGAGCAAATCTTTAGGCAGATCTGGGAGTAGCTGGATTAGTAATTATATATTGAGTACTAAGCAGTGTTACATTAAGAGTGTTTGATACCCTGTTAACCCAGCTAGTTAAGGTGATGAACTTCAGCCACCGAGCACCACAACTGGCTGCACAACATGTGCAACTTGTCCAAATAATTTTCTGGAAATTAGACTTACAATGTACACTTTCTCTGGGATGTTGGTACAGATTACATTCTTATCACATTTGGACAACAGCCAGAACCATATTCCTAAGTGTTTCTGTCAGTCTCTGTGAAGCAATGTCAAACAGATGGCATTACTTGCACTGAAAGGGATTCTATATGCTTTCTACAACTAATTTTGAGAGAGTTATATAATGAGCAATTCTCTGTGAAATGACCCTGATTAATAATCTGGAATTGCTACAACCAAGAGGCCGTTAGTTGAAGTGCAACAACAGTTTTTCCTAGTTATTGCAGGTGAAATCCTCCCCTTTTTTATCACTACAAACTTTATTAGCTTCAAAGCTACTTTTGGGGACAAATTTTTGCTTCAAGCTCTCTGTGCAGCACTACAAATGAACATGGTTGTTTATTTTAGAAGCAAACTTTGGTTTTTACAAAAAAAAAAAAAAAAGGAAGCCAGAAGTGTTTTGTGATGGTCTTGTGAAGACTTCTTATACTCTCATATAGAAGCTCACCGATAACTTTGAGTATGTTCATGTTCATAAGACTGAAAATGAATTCTGAAGGGAAAAGGGTGGAACATGAGAGATTTATCAGAAAATGTCCTAAAGGTGCATCAGCCATGACAATGCACTGGGACATGAAGTTATTCTGAGTGGAGTCATCTTTGACTTCTGCATATCTACCCAAAAAGAATCCGGTTCTGACAATTTTATTTCAGGCAACAAAATAATTGAAGAAGAGCAATGTTATGAGTGCTTTCTAGAACATGCAACGTATTCCTTTGAACTGAATGGTTCAGACTAGCACGTTAACTCCAACATTTAAAAATGCTTATTAATCTGTTTTTTCATTCAGTAACATGTTTAATACTTTGTAGTAGTGAGTTTCACAAAGTTAAGTTGAATACATTACAAAAGTTTTCTAATCTGCCTTTCATATCATATCCATCCCTATAATCAGAAGAACTACTCTGAATGCAGTTGTCTTCCTGAAAAAGCTGTCCATTTGACAAAGAAACTGGAAAACAGTAATTACACAAATGGAGCATTACAACATGTCTTCTGTTGTCATGGAAGTTGACATTGTTTGTATCACAGCTAAAACTGTCACAAAACTGAAAATGCAACAGCATTGAAGGCGCACAAAATTAGGGCATTGTTGATCTGTTATAGTCATCGTTCTAAATCTAATTTAACAAATGCTAAATGTCTTCATCTACTGACAGTAAGTGACTGAATGTATGGCAATTGTGAAATGATCTGCTTGGAATTTATAAAAAAATCTGTAATGGACAAGCACAAAAATATTTGTGTTAATTGGCTGTTAAAAGTAATTCAAAATTCGTTTGAAACTTTTTGGACGATATTTTTCTAAAACTGTGGCCATTGGTCATTCATAAAATGCAAGTCACAAGCTTTCGTCACTTATGCCGAGTTCAGACTGCATGATTTTCAAAGTAGTCGTGCCACAGATGTTTTCACACTGCATGATTATCTGGGCTCGAGTTTTGTTGCTGCTTTATTTAAACTCATTTCGCACTGCATGATTTGAGTCGCCGACAGCTCCAGATATTCAGCACGCCAAATATCTCCCGGGCATCGGCGACTCATCGGCGATTCTCTCAGATCGCGTCTTTGATCGTTCATATTGTGTGACTGTCACTCGCATGCACGAGCACCAATTTTGCCTGTGATTTCAGGCATTTGTTGGCGATTTCTCAAAACCTGTCGGCGAGTCAAAATCGGGGCTAAAATCATGCAGTCTGAACTAGGCATTAGACATGATTAATCTAAAGAAAGTGAATATTATTTACATTATCCACTTTAATTCACTCTCTGCAGTTGATCAGTGTGTTCACAACAGTCTGGAGTGTAAGCTTCGTGTGAGTTGACATACATATATTGAAAATTAAATGTTTTACAGTCTATGAACAGGCAACATTAAATTTTACCTTATCATCTCAAGCCCCATTTTGTTTTTAATAATAATGTTTTTAGGGGATTTCAACCTTTAATGGATAGGACAGTTGAGAGTATTGACAGGAAATCATGGGGAGCAAAGAGAGAAGGGAAGGGTTGGTAAAGGATCTTGAACTGGAAATTTAACTCTGGTAGCCGTGAGCATCTCAGTGCTATTTGTCGACTCACTTAACCACTAAGCTATTGGTGCCAACCAAACACGAGTTTATAGAAGAAGCATTCTTCAATGAAATATACAAAAATGCTGATAAACCTTCCTCCAGTAACAACAAGGTTGTGAATCTTGCAATATACACATTTATGTTGCTGTACTATAGCAGTCATCAGTAAAGTACGACCAGTTTGGAGCTTTACTGCCGTGGTAGTGGTGTAAAAATGAACTTTAACCATTAACTCTTCACAGCCTTGTCCTTTGGTGGAAAAAAAAAGGATTTTCCCTCACATTCAGAGCACAGCGTCTACTCGACATGATTCTATTCCACATCTATGCAGCCACTCTGCTAATGTTTCATGTTGATGGCAACATGTTTTGCTTGGGATCCGCTTAGAAAAGAACTAGTTATAATGACTCTGAGTTGACACTTTGATAGACAATAACTTTATACACTGCACTAATACTAATTTAAAACACTTCTAACTTAAAACTTGCAGGATGTTTTCATTTACCTAGAGCTGTTTCACTTTGCATTAAAGGTCATTTTCAAAAATTCCAACTGCCAATACCTATACAAAGTATTTATTCAGTAACAGATTGACAGCTTTTATGTGTGGCAGCCATTTTAGTGCAAGTATCCAAACTGTGTCATTATGTACTCTGATTTAACTCATATTTCTTATATTTATTTAATGAACGTGTTGATCTAGCTCACAAAATTTCAAAAGATTAGTTTTATAATTCAGGGCAACAACAATGCAAAATTTGGTCTATTTTTCGCAAAGCTATGTGGATGTGGTGACTTGCATTGTGAGGTACTTGAGTCGAAAGGACGTAATAGTTTGGACAATTCGACCTTCTTTAGTCCTTAAAAAAATATTGTTTTTTTGTTCTGCAGAAAGAAAAAGAATGTCACTTTAAAACTTGAATAATACAAGTTTTTATTTTAAAGTGAAATATTCTGAAACATTGCTTTTTTTATTTCTCAATGGTGACTTTTATTTTATTTAAAAATATAGAAGTTCATCAAACCCAAGATAGTCAAACATATTGAAGAACATGTATTAAGAATACGCCACTGGAGGGTTAGGAGAGTGAGAGATTTTTAGTTTCTAATCGCCCTATAGCAGACCACCACCACATAATGATTCCTGTGCATCTGGAGGGGGAGGCACAGAGCTAAAAATAAAAAAAAAAATCACTGTGTGTGTGTGTGTGTGTGTGTGTGTGTGTGTTTGCGTGAGGGAGAATGAGATAGAAAGAGAGAGAGAGAGAGAGAGAGAGGAAGAGAGCTAGACGAGACAATCTATGCCTATCTGTCAGTCGATTGGCCAGTTAAAAATGCATACAATTACTTCCACCGGCTCAGAGGCAGAGCCATTTACATATGCATACGTGAGGGTACTGCCGGGGTGTTGAAACGAAGAAAGAATGCGGGGATCGAGAGAGAGAGAGGGCGGGAGGGAGAGGGAGAGATGCAGAGAGAGAGAGAAACATTAATCTTTAAACACTCAACATGCAGATTTATTGCCGACAGCAGGAGGACAGAATAAAAAAAATCACTGGAAATGAAGGGATAAAACTGTGAATTGTTAAAGTAATGTTTGATTTAAAGTTCAAAGATGTTAAAGGAGTAGTTTTCACCCACAAAATGCGTTTTTGCCACTGTTTACTCATTGTCATGTCTTTAAAGACTTGTATGACATCGATTTTTCTCTGGAACACAAAATAAATCAATTAGAATAATATCCATGCTACTCTTTTTCATGAAAGTGGATAAGAAAATGAATGAATTTGAAAGCCTTTATTTGTTCACTTCCATTTTTAGTGTATAAGAGAAAAGCCTCTTTGACAAGAGTCAAGAGTAACAGGATCATTGTTTGATGAATTACTTGTACTAATCATAATGTGTTGTTATTAAATGCTGATGTTTGTTAAACTCACCACGATTAAGTTCTTCAATTTAACGTCTTGATTTACCATAGAATATGCAGTAGCTATGCAATGAAGAAAAACAGTAATGATCTGCTTTTTTTCTATTGCATATTAATCTCAATAACAATACTTTTGCATAACCAGAACATATAATGTCTGGTCATCAGAGCAGCTCATTCAGGTCAAGAACTTCCCACTTAAAGAGGAAAAGGACATCTGACCGACATGTAAATCATTCATTCATTCATGTTCTGTTCGGCTTAGTCCCTTTATTAATATAATCTTACAGCAGAATGAACCACCAACTTATCCAGTCTATGTTTTACGCAGCGGATGCCCTTCCAGCTGCAACCTATCACTGGGAAACATCCACTTATTCACACACATACACCACAGACAATTTACTTACCCAATTCACCTATACCACAAGGTTTGCGAGATCAAAATCAAAAGATCAAAAAGTTTTTGCCTTCACAAGTTACACTTAGTCTGCACAGATCAGTAACACATTTTAGTTACTTTACATGTTCATATGCTCATCAGAAAGTTGTGTGATGAGTTATTCTCCAAGTTTACCACTGAGAAAAGTGGTGAAAGTGTGCTTGTTGTGGAGGTTTATGACATACATGGTGTGATTTTTGCTGTTATTTGAGAATTTGTGTTGAAATCATCGATGCTCATTTGATCTGCTTCATACTGTGTGAGAGGAATCATTCGAGCGGCTCATTAGCACCCAATCATTTTTAAACATCAAAAAACGTTCAGTAGTTTGTGAGGTGTTTGCAGTTGAACGAGTCTGATCTATCTGAAGTTGACCAATCAGGAGGTCAAAAACACTGAACAGTGAGTGCAGTATGATGAATAGTGGATTTACTGTGAACTATGTTTGGTAACACTTTATTTCGATGGTCCAGACTGTCTGCTTAATCTCTGTTGATACTGACATTCAACAGACATTTAACTGACTATAAGAAACTTAGCAAGTGCATGTTAACTTACACTAACCCTACATCTAACCCCAACCTAACAGTCTACTTATAATCTAATGAGAATTAGTTGATATGTAGATGCAATGTAACAAACAGACCATCAAAATAAAGTGTGACCCTATGTTTTATTATTCACACATTTTCTCTTTGTTTTTGTTGCGGAATTTCATGTTGCTTTGGAATTCACCAGGTCTTAAAATCATGTCGTATATCACTGCCTCCAAACTATTTTCACATAAACTGATGCCTTCAGTTTGGTCAGTAAGTTATTCCAGTTGAATAATATGATGAACAGCAATAATGGCTTTGACAGCAATTGCTGTTAGATCTAAAGTCAGTGGCACAATGTATATTCACAAAAGAACCATCAGGAGTTAAGCTTCTGATATGCTAATGGTATTTTGTTTCTGGATTGCAACATGCACTTCAAATGGTAGATCCATAGTATAAAAATGACCGATCCTTGAGCAAATTGTTTGAGAATTTGGCGATGTGAAATGTATTGTGAATAAAGAAAAGTGCTTAGCGACCTTGAATGAATGTCAGTTTATTGTAAGAGGCCTCCAAAACAAAACTAAGAACATTTATATTAGTATGACAGGGGCTTTTAGTTACAAAATCAAAGTGTTTAATCCTGTCCAGTATTATTACTGCTTATATGTCGTTGCAGTGTTATGAACAGCAGTTTTTCTTATTCTTTTTATTAGTTACATAAAGACGGGAAGGGAGCACTTGTCTTTGTTCTGAGTTGAAGATTGACTAGCTGCGGTTGTCGAGGGCCCGAGCATGTTCATATGCCCAGCAGATGTATGTAACAAGGAACACACTAAGTGCATGTGTTTAGCCTGACATATGTGCAGAGAGAGAAAGAAAGGGAAAGAGCAGAAAATGGACAAAAAAAAGAAAATCGCTGTTGGAAAGGCCTTTTATATCCTCTGATGTAGGAAGCTTTTTTAAAAAGTAATTTTGTCTCAAATTTTAAACTGCCTTCCCACAAATATCGGTAATTTAAGTTTTTTAAGGATAGATCTGAAATGTTTATTTTAAGCAGGGTTGTGTGTATTAGACAGAAAATGTTAAACAACTCTTGAACTTGTTTTAAATTATTAAAGTGTCGTACAGTAATGTAAATACCTCAAACAAACTATTACTGTTGTGTAGGTTTTTCACCGCGTTTTGCAACATACCGCTGTGTGACATTATTTTCTGCACCTACCGAGTCAGTGAAGGACCACAGACACCTGTTGCATTGTGAAATACAGAGTTTTTCCCCCCATAGGGGGGCATACATGAAATGTTCCTGAATGAAAGTGAAAGTGTCAAACTGCAATTAAAGTCGAAAAAGTAGAAATGAAACACCCAACATTACATGAAACTCCAGAGGAAATGTGGATAGCGTGGTGATGCAATGATGTTCATCGAATTATGAGCTATAACATGTAAAACGAGATCATGAAAGGCACATTCTAAAAGCAACTCATATAAACACCTTTATCATATTATTGTCTTATTCAGATTAAGGCTAATAATTTGATCACTGATGTCCATGTAAACATAGTCAATGATTAAATCAATTATGTTATCAGTTTTAATTTGGTAAAGCTTATTTGAATCTCTAATTTCACTATAAGAAGTTCACTTGACTTGTGGTAGGTGCAGATAAGTATTGTTGTATTGATTAGGCTTGGAGATTTTAATTCATTCATTCATTCATTTTCTTTTCGGCTTAGTCCCTTTATTAATCCGGGGTCGCCACAGCGGAATGAACCGCCAACTGATCCAGCATATGTTTTACGCAGCGGATGCCCTTCCAGCCACAACCCATCTCTGGGAAAGAGATTTTAATTGTATGTTTTAAATAATGCTATATTGTAAATGCTACATTTTAATGCTCATATTGTCACTTATTCTAGTATTATTCTACATATTTTATTCTATTCTATTTAATGCTGCTTCCATTTTATTTTTTAGTTACCTTTTTTTTGGAAACAAGAAATGTTGATTTATTAGCCTATTCGGACTGTTTCTATTGATTAAATATTTTATAAAGGATATGTACAAAAAAATATATATATTTTTTTAAAATAACAATTTGTTTCTTTGGGCCCCCTACCTTTTTGCCCTGTGATGACCCTTGACCTTTCACATAAGCCACAAACAAGGTCCCCTTCTCTCTGTGATGCAGGCCTCACAAAGCTCCTCTGTATCTGACTGGACTGAAAGAGAGGGACTGAAATCTGGTCGGATTTAATCATTTTTCTCTTTCTCTACTTCTTCTTTCTCTCTCTGGCTTCCTGCATGAAATCACATATGTATTTCTAGATTGTTTTCATAAATCCTAGAAAAAAAACTTGACACCAAGCAATAATTTATTTCAGTCATCCTCAGGATGTTTCAGACTAGCATGATTTTCTTAAATTTGTGGAACACAAAATAAGATTTGAAAAAAAAAGTCTTTGCCTCTTTTGCTAAATGGAAGTAAATTTGTTAATGCCATTAATGTCCGTAGTGTATGTGTGTGAATAAGTGTGTATGGATGTTTTCCAGTACTGAATTGCAGCTGGAAGGGCATCAGCTGCATAAAAACATGCTGGATAAGTTGGTGGTCCATTCCGCTGTGGTGACCCCACCATGATTAATAAACGGACTAAGCCGAAAAAAAGAAAATGAATGAATGAAAATAGGATATATAAAAAAAGTCTTTGTGTCTTTTGCTAAAGCTATGGAAATAAATTGTTAATGACACCATTTTGCCACCAGCCTTTTTAAAAATATATATTACACAGCAAGAAAGACATAAAGCTTTGGAACAACATAAGGTTGAGTAAAAACCTTATCACACCAAGAACAAAAACTTTTGTGGGAGTTTGTGGGTGACCAAAACTCCAAAATAGATTTGGTCTCTCTGACTGTTCTTAAATATCCCTGTAAAATGTAGTTAAACATACATGGAAAAAGTGATAGTGATGGATTAAATGATCAGTTAATCAGCACCGCAACACCACATTGACCCCTAAAGCAGATAAATAAATAAATACAGTGCTCAGCATATATCATTTAAAAAATACATATTTTCTATGCTATACAATATTATATTTGTGCATAAACTAGATTAGTTTATCGATTATCGAAGCTAACAAAATAAGCTATAACAACGGTGCAAAAATTAGTACAATTAATATATTTTGGAAAAATATGCAACAAAAATGTTAAACAGAGAAAAGCCAAGAGAAATGTTGAAATCCTGTAGTTTTTTTTAAAAATAATTCACTTAAATTTAAATGTATTATTCTTCTAATTTCTGAAAATGTTCGGTGAGTAAAATAATATTATTAGAATTATATCTGTTTAATAAATCTGTTTTGTTCAAATGCACCAAAATATATTACCTGTATTCACTGAGAAATACATATTTAAATATTAATTTTCAAAATGGAGTGTACTCGTTTATGCTGAACACTATATATAGATCGCTAATTCCCTAAAAAGTCCCACCCCTGATTGGTAGAGCATTGTGGAGTATAGTAGAGCATTGGTAGACTATTAGAATAGCATTGTGGATTTTTATAGAGTGTTGTGGGGCATTGTAAGAAGATTATTAGATTTTGTGGTGTATTATAGAGTAATTGTATTAATGGAGCGTTGGAAGTGTATTGTAGAGTATTAGTGCTTCATCTTTGAATTATGGTAATTACATGGCATGAATGCAGCATCACTAGCTATGTTTCCATCCAAAAATGCGAATGAACTTTACGCGCAAAACTGGATTATCGCATAAAAGACATGTGAATAAAGCAGCGTTTCCATCCAACGGGTCAAAGCGGACAAAATCGTCACTTCCTGATTAACTGGTGCCAAATATCAACAGTAAAAACGTAATTTGCTGCAGTTGGAGGAGCTGTGTGAATCTTTTTCTTCATTTAATAAATGACTTGTGCTTTAGAAGACAATCCTGACACACCGTGAACACGCGGAGTCGTTTGAAGGTTTCTCTTGATTCTGAAGGTCATTAATAATATAATAACACAACTACTTAAACAGTAAGGCATTTTATAATGACCAAAACAACATTTCAGATGTTTTACGATGTGCTCAGCCTGCTGGTTTGTCCATTTACACACATTTTTATGATCACATGATCTTTTATTCTGAATCTGATTCTTATAACAAAATCACATGACCTTTTTTTTAATGTGCATACTTGAATTTATGCAGTAAAAGTGTTTCTATCGCAGTTTATGCGCATCTTTTCTCATCGAATAAAAAGTTTATCCTACTCAGTTATTCGCACACATTTTTTATGTGCATTTTCAAAATTTATGCGCATCATGGCATTTCCATCTGCCGTTTTTTTTTTTATGCGCATATCCAAAATGTGAATAAAAATAGCTGGATGGAAACGTAGCTACTGTGGCTATTGTAATGCCTTTCATGAAATGTTTGTCAAAAATAAAATTTTAGCTGCTTTGCTTATTTTTACCTTGCTCTCTGCTGTAAGGTGAAGCCACCAATGCAAGTATTAGAATGTTAGATTAGCGTAGAATAATAGCTTTATGGAAGGATTTCAGAGGATTAGTGAAGCATTGTGGAGTATAAGTTGAGTATTAACAGGGTACTAGTATCAGTATTCATATTGTGGAGTATTCGTAAAGTATTACTATTTGTGTAATAGTATGGTATGTTTAGTATTCAGTTTAATTCAATTCAAGTTTATTTGAGTATAAACGGTGCACAAATTAAGTTAAAGTTACAATCAAATGTAAGTTATTACAGACATAGTTGACCTGCAATTTTATAGCATATGTATAGTTTTAGAGTATTAGTATTTGTGCAGTTGTTACTTTGTAAGGCTAATAAAAAGAATTGATATTGTATAAAAAGCGATTCAGGAGAGTTGGACAGTTGTTTTATGTGAAGGAGTCCTGTAACTACCTTCCATGATACAGTGACAATAATACAATTGCTCCAAACCACCATTTTATTCTTGAGAAGGTTTAAAATGTTCAAGCACTGGATGGTTTGGTGAAACCCGTGGAGAGAAATGAGGTGTTAGAATCCATTCAACGCTGCAATCATGTGCCATGACACTAATATGCAAGCTGGAGGCAACAGTCTCGTTCCAAGGATTTCAAGGGGTACAGACATGTTAAAGTTTACTGAATAGCACCAGCAGTGTTCAGAATCTAGTGGTATTTTAGTCTCCCTATTTCTCCTGAAGCCTTCAGCTAAGTGGAATCTGCTATAAAGGTACATGAACCCTTAAGTGATAATATAAACCTGGAGATAAGTTATGGATCAGTAAAATGGTATATGGTTATGGATCCATGCTATTTAGAGGGGATTTCCATGGTTTAAAGAATTGAAAGCCCTTCTATTTCACAGTTTCTGGAAACTAATGTCTGCAGTGTATACTCATCATAAGAATCTTCTTAAATGTATGGTATTTGTTTTCACTTTCTTTTTTCATTCATTCAGTGAATAAAATGTCATTAAAACAGTAGGTGACTAGTATGATATGTTTTGAAAGAAATTTCACAAATATGCTCACAAATATGAATTTTATTTATTCCAGTGATGGCAAAGCTGAATATTTAGCAGCCATTAGTCATCGGTGTCAAATGATCCTTCAGAAATCATTCTAAAATTTTAATTGGTTTAGAAACATTTATTAATTACTATTAATACTTTGTTAACAGCTATGTTGCTTAATATTTACATGAAATCCATGAGGTGTTAATGATTTTTAAACAGTTTAAAAAGAACAGCATCTGTAAATTGTAATGTTGACTAAGAAAAACGCTGAAAATGGATGCCATTTAAAATAAATTATGAATCAGTCTTTTTTTCCAGTTTATATAATTTAATAACATTTGTATTTGTGTGTTTGCATAACGGTGACTTAATTTTTATTGAATCAGCATCTGTGGGGATCTTTAAATAATCATTTCAACAACATTCTGACAAAATGAATGAGTGAAACTAAAGAGAAAAATAACTGAGAGTAGGATGTTCCCACTTCATAAACTCCGTTGGTGATGTAGAATGTGATTCTTAGATGCATCACAATATAGACGTGGACAATTTGAAATCAGTTTACTGAGGCCCAAAAATTTCTTTTCTATTTCTGAATGTTAATTTATAATGTCCTGTTGATGAACTGCAATAGGCGGAACTCTGAAAAAGTATAGTGCCCAGACAGTCTGTGGTGTGCTCATAACAAATACATGGTGTTGGCAGGAAATCAGACTGGCATTAAAGTTTGCGTATGGAAGCACTTTTGCTCCTATAAATTTGAAGGGGGAAAGACCCCATAAAATAGCCTCATGCAGGCCCAGATCCAGACATCAGTAACTTTTTGTCATGTTCATTCTATGAATGAAAATTTTAATTTAAATCATGTCACTGGATTAATTCATGTCTCTGACTCGGAGCAGCTCTCAGACGCAGACTGAGTGAACTTTTAAGAACATGGCTGCAGCCTCCACTCCTCTGTGTTGCCAAATCTACCTTATTATAAGCATCACATCATTGGACTGTTTTAATACTTAAACTGCCTTATAAAACAATTTGGGTATACCTACTAGGCATAGTTGAATAATAAGCGATCAGTATATGGAAAAGGCCATACTGTGAGCTTCAAAATACAACACTATACATTTCTGTCACTTCTGAAGAGTTTAAATTATAATTTTTAATATAATATATATATATTACAAATTAAATAGGATTATTTTGCCCATGTATATTTTTGAGTTCATTACTGTGTGTGGGAGAGAGAAGAGAGAGTGTGTGAGAGAGAGAGAACGAGAGAGAACACTGAGAGCTGAGCTCATTCCTCAGTCACAACTGTTTCAAATATGGTCCAAACAAGGACCTCCTGATTTTAGGGGCATTTATAAAGCAAGAAATAAGCATATAAAACCATTTCTGGAGAAATTCTGAACTTACCTAAGCCTTTTATGTAGATAGCAGAGAACAATTTAAAGCAATGCTGAGGTTGGATATTCTGCTATGAAAATGTGTGTTACGTGCCGGAACGTCTGTTTTTGTTTTGGTCATTTAACCTGCCCAATGCCAGTTTAGTCAATTATGTTTCAGCACCCTGGATTTCTATGGTGTGATCTATTCAGCCATGAAGGCTCTCAAAGCATGCGTCTGTGACCGAAAATGCGACCTCCGGTGGACAATAGCAGACTCCGTTTCAGTTCCACATGAGGTGGTTATTAATTAACAAATAACAAAAATATTACAAACCTAATCATTAGTTGAACATGTTACATTGTAACCCCTTGTCCCAACAAGTGCTACGTTATGAGATTTGCAGTGATAAGCAATTTGGCTGTCTGCACGAAACATGACAGAAATTTTAATACGGCCATTCAGAAGCACAGAATATATGTGCACTCACTGCACTCCAATAAAATGGTAAGGTTTACAATCGAATTAATACCTGTTAAGCCTCTTTAACCTTATTTAATGTACATGCTTGAATCACTGATATTTGTTGTCTTGTACTGAGTCACAGTTCTAGCTTTCTGTTGTTTAGTTGCAGGAAGTAGAAGCCATTTCTGAAATTTAAATGCCAGGTGTTGGTTGGGACAAAAACTCCATTTAATATGGAAAATATTCCTTCTATCGTGTGCCATTGCTTTTATTTAGAACACGGTTTAAATCAGCCTTGTTTGTGTCGTCAATCAGGGGTGCATTACCTAGTTCAACCACTTGGTGTCAAACTTACATACTGCACCTTTAACCTATTGACACTTAATGACACCTTTAATGTGACAATAAATACTGTAATTAAGGCATAAATAAAGTGGAAAGTTGAAGATTGCGGTAATAGAATCTGTATCCCATTTACAAGAAAATACAAAATTTGAACTTAAAAATAAAAAATTTGTAGAATGGTTTTCAGCAATATCTGACAACACTGCATCACTGGCACTGACAGCCACCAATCAAAAATAGTTTATACCTTTTGAATAGTTCAGGTTGTTGAGGAGGCCACTTTCAAATTCAGTTAAAACAACAGCATTAATACCCTCATACAACAGATCGGTAGAGCAACAGAAATGGAAACACTGGTCACGGTTCTATTATATTATCTCATTTGCCATGTTCCTTGAATAACCTTTGGTTGTTCTGTCCTCCTGTTGCTATTTTCTACAGTAATAAGTCTTAGCTTTGTGCTGTTACTAGTTGGCAATTCAAAATATGCTATCCACACGCATTTTTTTTCTATGAGAGCTGCTTGTACAGAAACCTATATTTTGTATGAAAGCAGTTTTGATAAAATCTTTTTTTTAGCTTGTCATGTGCACAAGAGGATATTAGGAAGACTCAGTGGTTTAAAGTATATTTGTCTGTATTAATTTTCTGCAAGTTTGCTGTTAGAGGCTCATGTTTCTTTTACTGTTAATTCTTGTTGACGTGCCAGATCACTTTCAGTTGTTTTATTAATAAAAAGTCTTGGAAGTTAATCATGGGTCATTTCAAATACTTTCAAAGTCAAATACTTACAGTGGGGAAAAAAGAATATAATAGTGTTTCTATCTGATTTTTTCCAGCTGTGGCAGCAGGCACAGATCACAGATCTTCCAACTACCTATAGCGTTATTTCAATGACAAATGTCGTGAGCGCAGTATTACAAGTCGAGATTGCATTCCTCTGTGCACAAAACTTCTTGCACGCCCTCAAATATACGCTGCTCATGTGCAGATTTTCTTGTGCGCTCTCAAATAAATGCTGCTGAAGTGCGATTTAGTGCATTTATGTAACAAGTAGCCTATATCTCCAACATTTATTATATTAGCTAGGAATATTTATAAACGTCTCCAATAGACCTACAGAACGTCATTGATGCATCCTAAAGTAAAGTGAAACGGCCAAAAACTCCAGCAGATAAAGTAATTGTATGCAGAACCATAGACCTTTATCTATAAATAAAGTACAATTATAGAAACAGTGTCCATCATAACTGAAAGCTACGTCGTGTTTGCTGGCCTCACGCAACCCTGTCAGTCAGTCAGTCAGTCAGTCAGTCAGTCAGTCAGCATGTCACCATAAAGGATTAAACAAAAAAGCACAGCGCTACTACGTTTACAGCAAATTTTGCTCTGTTATAATTCACTTACCTTTTAATACGTTTTGGTGCGATTATAACCCACTATAAAAAAAAACAGCAACAACTGAAAGTTTTGAATGAGAAGCTGTAATGTAGAATTTCGGTGTGGCACCCCGCCATGAATGAAATGACTGTAGCAGAAACCATGTATCAGATGCATCGATAACCATTTTACAATCACATCACAGCCCCCCCAAATCATAATCAGATCATAGTTAAACCCTAATTCAAATAAATTATTCTTATCAAAGGTTTTCTGAGTGACAAAATGTGTAGTACATAAAAAGTACACACTACTAGATTTTTATTACATTCAATGAACAATTGGTAATTATGTTGTAAGTTAACAGTAGATTTGTAATGTAAACATCTGTGTAATCCATATAATGTGTTTTTGCTGGATGTATCAAATAGTTTAAAAGCTAGTTTATGAAAGTACTTTATGAAAAGTAGTTTATGTATAACAAGACAATCACATGGTGTTACTGATACCATCATTGTGCCACTTGTTGGTAAGATTAAATAGTGCTACATATGGAAGAAGCCCTGTTGAGTTTCTCTGTAGTGTACTTCCTCTGACCTCTGCGGCTGTGCTCTTGGGGTAAGCACAACCCCATCTGCATGATGCCTGTTTGTCCTTGTACTCTGTACCCTTACACTGTCTGGGTCAGATAGGTGTAGGTAAAGAAACCCTGTGCTTATTTGGACTCGGAATGTATTATAAAATACAGTACTGTTTTCTCACCATCTCTCAAAGTTCTAATGAACATGCAAAGTCTCATATTTAATAAGCGTGGATCCTATCGGATACAGCTACGGAACTACATCCCAATGTATGAATGTGTTTGGAAATGGGGAGAGGAAACAGGAGACCACAGCTGAAGGAGCTCTAGTTTCAAATCCTGTGGCAGGAAACTCTGCCGGAGACTCACCCCTCCCTCTCACCCTGTGTGTGTGTGTGTGTGTGTGTGTGTGTATTTTTGAGTGTAAAAAAGTATGAAGCATCCTGTTTCCCCTTTCTATTGACAATTTTGTTAATGTTTTTTTATATTTTATAATGTACTGCATATAAAGATATGATGATGAAATTGAATATTTGGTCTTGTGTGTGTGTTGTTGAGTATATAGTCATGTTTCTGTATTTTCTGTTTAGAAACTTCCTCGTTCTTGTGTGCCTAACTATTGCTGCAACTCTATTTTTGCAGTGTTTACATAGTTAGTCACTCCTTGTTTGCGTCAGTCTTCCTCAATGCTCGGCCCAGTTTAGTGCTGGAAACTCACACACGTTAACAGATGCACGACACACACAAGCTCTGAAATGTGAAGTAGATCAGGTAAAACCAAGCTTCATCCTCATCCTGTTATGTCTACAGTTTCTCTTGTTCAGACAGTAGAAACCTCAGTGTCGCCTTATCTGTTCTGGATTTCACATATGCACATAAAAAGTGTATACAACCATGCTCAGCTACACAAATGCTCACACGTGCGCACACGCTCACGGCCTCTGAGGTTAGGCTGGAATGTGTGTGATGTGTGATTGTGGAGGTTGGAGGTGGTGGAGCAAGTTCAGCTTGACAGAGCGGAGCAGGGCCTCTCTCATTACAATCTAAACCAGCTCCCACTGCATTTTTGGTCCCTCTCTCTCCCTTGCAGTCCTTCTCTGCTCATACTGCCTGCAGTTCTCTTTTGC
Organism: Danio albolineatus; assembly: GCA_903798035.1. Taxonomy (NCBI): domain Eukaryota; kingdom Metazoa; phylum Chordata; class Actinopteri; order Cypriniformes; family Danionidae; genus Danio; species Danio albolineatus. Next base: position 7,247,437 of record CAIGQQ010033541.1, on the reverse strand, counting down.
CTGCTATTTCTAACCCTATTTTTTTAGACTTCTTTCGTTCTCTCTCTCTCCTATCCTCCCTCCCTTGTTATATCTTTCCCAGCTCTCTTTAAATATCGCTCGCTCTTCTTTGCTCGCTCTCCTTCTCCCTCTCTCTCCATCGCTCCCCTTCTGCCACTTTTCTTACTCTATCTCTGTTGCTCCCACATTCTCTCTCTCTCTTTTTACTCCTCATGGGCTGCAGAGTGCATTGCAGCGACAGCTGCTGTTATAGCCATCAACTGCAGCCTTCACAGCAACCGTTACTGTGGAGGAGAGAACACGGCAACGGCACTTTTTTTGCAGACCCTACCTTTACATGGTTCAAGACAATTACAGAGTGATTATGCTTGCTCTCTCTATTGTCATAAAAGTATCCCAAAACTGTTCTCTCAGAAAAAGAGGAAAGCTTAGCACCTCTAGGGGTACAAAACCTCAAAGGGATGACCCTGTAGATGACCCTGTATGCTGCCCTATCTACCCCTAAAGGTTAAGTGTTAAGGTAAGAGATGACTCAGACAATTGCTCTCTGGTGTCCTTTAGAGGATGATCATCTGCCTCAATTTTTTTAAATGCAGTACCCAGGTGTCAAACTCCAGACAAAATTTCAAAATGTACACCCAAATATAGCTGAAATATCTGTAATATATATTTTTTTTACTTTTAAAAGGACGTTCTCCTCCAAAATAGTTATGTCATAATTTACTCACCCTTGTGTCATATTTGTATTCTTCTTCAGATCAAATTAAGATACAGTACTTTAAAGAAAGCTGAGAGGTTAAAACACAATCTAAACTTTAAAGTCTTGTAAAAGAGATATGATCACTTTATCTAATTAACAGATTTAATTAATATTTTATTCACAAATAAATCACACAAAGTACACATGAGCCTTAATATTCACAAGAACCAGTTTGTTTTTGCAAATGGAATTTTGAAATAAATAGAATTAAAAATTAATAAAATCCATATAATAAGCCAAATAAATAAATAAATAAATGAATAAAAATAAAAACATTTCAACTAGGGTTGGGTAATTAATCGAAATGTAATCGCATGCACAATTGAGAAAAGCATGGTGTTATTTGTAGTAAATGTCGTCCGAAGGCCAGAGGGTGCTCTTGCAGAAATCCATGAACTTGTCCAAATACACACAAAGAAACCCAGGAAATCTCCTGGGAAAATAGTGGTAGCTGAATAAACAGAAGATTTCATTGATTAAGCATGACTATTAAACACTATGGAATCATCTCACAGATGGTTTTATTCTAAACACTAGACTGTTTCTTTATTGTAATTTTGCTGTAAAAATGTTATTACTTGATGTAATTTCACATGCAGTTTTTACTACAGCCAAAGTTTATTAAAAAAATGAATCAAACAGCTGTCATTAATGCAGAATGATGAGTTCAATGTCATTTTTGACCGATTTAACCAAATTTGAATTTAAACCACACAGCCCTACTGTTTGTTCAACAAATAAAAGTGATCAAATATCTTAACAAGACTTAAACTCAATTGAAATTAACTATTTTATGATAATTTGGGTTTCAAAAAATCTTACAGCTATGGAACAACATGAGGGTAAAGAAGTGATGCTAGAATTTTCATTGTGCAAAGATTATACCTTAAAGTAAGAATATGGACCCCAAGCTGCCCAAACACACTTGCTTGGAAGTTTTTACATAGTAATCCTAAAGTCCTGGCACAAATTGTTTCATACTTTGAGGAGATAGTAAGTAAGTTTGATTATGCAAGTAATTTTAATGATGTTAAATAAATCTGTTTTTGTGATAAGCATACTAGAAAATATCTTTACATTTAATTTAAAAACCCTTTTAGAATCATATCTGTCATTTATTCAATCAGCCATTTTAAACACCAGGAATTGTCCATAGAATGAAAAGTAATGTTTTTACATTATTTGGAAGGGTTATTAATGATTACTAATGAGCTCTTCTCTCATGGCTCATGTCTGTGATTGTCAGACTGCATGGTGTACTTTGAAAAACACATGCAAAATAATCACACTTAAGTTGTCAAAAATGTTTACACAAATTGTGTAGATGCCTTGTTAAATGATAATCTTTTCAAATGAAGTGAACTACTTCTGAGTTATGTTATGGATGAAAGTATTGAGCATATTCTGCAATGCAAAAGTGAGCTCGTTTTTGAGATTGTTTAAGAACTTTCGATTCAGTTGTTTATGAAATAACTAGGAATAATCGCAGAAAATGGTCAAACTACTTGCTCTACAAACAAATGTGTTCATGACTGTACATAAAGTATAACAATTTATTCATTCATTTTTCTTTGGCTCAGTCCCTTTATTAATCTGGGGTCACCACAGTGGAATTAACCGACAACTTATTCAGCATGTGTTTTACGCAACGTATGCCCTTCCAGCTGCAACCCATCACTGGGAAACATCCACACACACTTATTCACAGACATACACTACCGACAATTTAGCTTACCCAATTCACCTGTACCATGTCTTTGGACTTGTGGGGGAAAACGGAGCACCTGGAGGAAACCCACATGAACATGGGGAGAACATGCAAACTCCACACAGAAATGCCAACTGACCCAGACGAGGCTCGAACCAATGACCTTCTTGCTGTGAGGAGATTGTAATACCCACTGCACCACCATGTCACCAAGTAGAATAATATAATAAGAAAATATCAGTTTCTGAGTTCTGACATCAATCAGCATAACAATCTGTTTTTTAATGCCTTAAAATCATTGGAAGTGATTGAGACAGGAAGTCTCAAGGCAAAAAGATTTAAATGGCTGTGTCCACTCTTGCTTGAAGAATAGGGTCAATAGACTAAACATTTATACCAGAAGGAACTGACAGAGATGTAGCTGTATTTGGCAGCTGTAGCTGCCATGTAGCTGTATAAAACATTTTGCACACTGAAGGCTCGTACACACTGGGACGCTTTTCGTTTGCGTTTATCGTTGGCGTTTTTCGAGACGTTTTTCAGCATTCAAGCCCAAGCGATTTTCTCTGGCGTCGAGCAGAAGAGTGTGCAAAATCACTCCTTGACGTTAGATGGCGCACACGGCGGCGCCAAGCTTCTGACACCCGCTTGTTTCACAGAAGAAGAAAAGGAAGTTTACACTCTTGTTGTTGTGATCGGCAAAGCATGGATGGTTCAAGTAGCAGCTCTAGCGATGAAGAAATGATTATTGTTTACCAGTGCAATAAGCAGCTCCATGTTCATAACGCCTCTGGGCATCTGCACTCGCATTGACAGTTTTGCGCTTGAGCGCCTCCAAGGGGTTTTTACTGTAACTTCAGCGGCTCCGTACACGTGAACAAAAGTCACAATCTGATTGGTGGAGAAGGTTTTGACGCGAGGCGTCAAAACAAAAAAACGAGCATGAGGCGTTTCTTTAAAAATGACGCTTTTACGCCTGGCGTTTTGCGCGTTAGTGTGCACAATCACATTGATGCCCTTTATTTAGTCACGAGGCGTCAAACGTCGACCGAAAAAGCGAGCAAAAAACGTCTCGGTGTGCACGGGCCTTGAATCTTACATTTTTGCACGTTAAAAAAATAAATCTGACCTCACGTTGGGTCAATCGTATTGAGGATTAAGAGAAGTCAGATTTTGATACAACACTTGACCATTGATCACATATGACTTTATGACAAATACAGTGTATAATATAAAGACAGAATGTGGCGGTCAGTTGAGAAGCCCTATGCTGGATTCAGTGATGGCACATCTCTCGTCTGCTGCTGTTTGGTTTGTGAGTGTGTCCATACATTTGATGTTGCCAGTCTCAGTTCAGGATTTATGTACGGAAATGTGTGATGTATCACAAGCAATGTAATAATCCAGCGCATCTCTTTGATAAAGAGGACTCTCCTTCCTCTCTATGCAGTATTGGATACACAAAATATGTAGCAAAATAGGCTTAAATTGACTCTGAAATGTTTTGCTTTTTTTTCGGATATGAATGCAAAAAAGTGTGACTTCAGTGTGCAAAGGCCCTAAGAGCTGAGTGTTACAACACAAATCATAAACATACATTAAACACTTGTCTCACAGTGTGCATGTGTTTGTTGCCTCATTACAAACTTAAATGTCACACTAACCTTGTTAGACTTACAAAAGATAAACAGTTAAACAGACCTGCCTCTTTTGGATCTTTCCCATATTTTCATTCTGATGAACAGTAAAAAGATAAGATGCTGTTGCATTGTCTAACCCCAAAATAAGAGTCCCACATATTAAAAAAAATAAAAATAAATATAATATCACCAGGAAATGTTGGGGCCAATCATACATTACTGGTGAGTGCACAATAATGATCCTGTAAGTAAACTCAAGTTTAGTTTTTTCTTTGTATTGGTCTGTTTTTCATTGATATTTTACACTTACAGGATTTACAAGAGAACTAGGAAACAGTGTTGTTTAAGACTATGGTATGTCCTTTTCGTATACCAAGCTCTTATTATTCAGCTTTGCCTATGTATATCCAGATTTTCATTCTATGGTAACTTTAATACTTATTTTGTTCTCTGGACAATCTGTATGTGGTTGAGTTTACAGCCAGAGAGGACAACTTATTCTTTACTTTTACCAGGGAAAATACTTTCTTTTTAGTTCATGCTTGTAATTTGTTTCTAAGTACTTTGTCTGTGACTTCATTTTCACCAGAAAACAATTTAAAATCCTCCATGATGCAATAAAACCCAATAACACATGTCCACCCTCTGAAAACCATTATTATGAGGGAAAACGATGAAATTAAAAGCATCTTATTGTTTCATTTGGTCCCGGTGGGTTTTTGGATGGCATTTTCAACATCATGGTCATGCTTCTGTCCACTTTTATTGAAGTGTAGTCGTCTAAGAATCACAAAATCAAATCATCTCATTTCTACTACAAGTGAGGCACTTAATTTAAACGTAAGACCAAAATTCACTTTTCTTTCTGCTTTAGGCTATATCACTGTCGTCAGAATTGTGCACCAACCTCAACACTGGCCAGAGTGAATATATTAATTATTTAGAATAATCAACTGCTATCAGGCACAATATTTATTTTTGTATGCTTTGTCCGATCTTTAGTGCAGCTCTGCAGTGCCATCTCTACTCTTGCAATTATTGTGCCAGACCTTCCTTGCTGCCCAGACCGAGAGGACCAGAAAACCTCCTGTTAAAGAGATGCAGATTTATGCGCAAGCAAAGGCGGGGCCCTGTGTGTTTTGATGAAAGAGATCTATGAGAAAGGCTCGCTCATATGCTTCTAGTCACTCCCTCTCTCTCTTTCTCTCTCTCCTTCTCTCTATATCTACAACACCCCCCCCTCCACTCACACACACCACCCCGCCTCAATCTTTCGCCTGCTCCCTCTTTTCTCTTCTATAACGGTCTCACTTTAATATGTATGCAAATGTGCCCGTCCTCCATCCCCTTAATTGTCTGGCTTCCAGCAGTCAGAGTGTGTGTATGTGTGTGTGTGTGTGTGTGTGTGTGTTTGTGTTTTACAGTGCCTCAGCTCTCCTCGCTAGCCTCTGCTGGCAGAATCACCAAACCTGCACCTGAGCTCAGGAAGCAATGGCAGGGTTATGCCATTCTGTCACTTTGATAAGCAACAGTAAAAAACAAAAATAGCTCTGAAAGTGCATTTACCCTTTAGCTAACATATACAACTGCCCATATTAGAGCCCTTTTTAAAATAAATAGCACTGCATTTCGAAATGAGATTTGTGTTCAAATCCTGGTTAAGTAGTGGAGCGGTCGGGGTTCAATTAGGTAACTGTGATGGGATATGATGGAAAATGAGACATGAAGTGAAATGTACTATTAAACAATGCAATTACACATTTATTTCTTCTCTGCTAATATGCAGCTGCGAATTCCATAATAAATTGGCACAATCTTGGCGCTAAAGCCTAAAGCTATTTTAACTGTTAACTGTTGACACCCTTGGAAGCTACTTGTGGTGGTCATGCTGTTGCTCTATGATCCACCTGAGTCCTACAGGTGTACTGGCATCATATGTTCTAGGAAGATGAAGAAAACTGGTCTTGCTTGCCTTCACAGGACAGAATCTTATTGCATGATTTGTGGATTATTTCATTTTGAATGATCAGTCAAAAAATTACTATCACAAGATGCTATGTCTTTGCAAACTTTTTACACTATATTTGTTTTGTTTATTTTATTTGGTTTGATTACCTAGAATGTTAATTAACATCAGTCAGAACATAACAGAACTTTACAAAGTTTTATCTGCATACAAAAAAGGACCATAATAGATTCTCCTATACACAAACTTCTTTTTTCTCAGTGATATTTGCTGTCATTTCTTTGGGATGTGACAATATAGTTGTCTCTAACTTGATGGAAACAGTGCTTTATTTGAAAATATTTTTGTGTGATGAGCCATATCTGGACACACGTTTAATTCATAACCTTGAATGGAAAATCCATACATTTTTATGTCTTTAAAGTGGGATGATTCTCCCAAGTCTTTGTTTCAAGCATCATTGATATCAAGAACAAAACTACAGTTGTGTGAAAAAGTGTTTGCCCCCATACCGATAATCTTTTATCTGCACGTTTGTCGCACTTTAATGTTTCAGATCGTCAAACAAATCGAAATAAGAGTCAAAGATAACACAAGTAAACACACATAATGCAGTTTTCAATTGAAGGTTTTTATTAATAAGGGAAAACAAAATACAAAACTTCATAGCCCTGAGTGAAAAGGTGTTTGCCTCTAATTCATCCATGTTGAAGGCTATTTGACCATGTCTCTGTCTTATGGTGGTGTCATGAACACTCACTTTAACTGAGGCAAAGAGAGGCTTGCAGTTCTTTGGATGTTGTTGTGGGGTCTTTTGTGACCTGTTGGATGAGTTGTAACTGCATTCTTCAGTCGGTCGTCCACTCCTGGGAAGGTGCTCTGCCGTTTCCTGTTTTTGTTATTTGTAGATAATGGCTCTCACTGTGGTTCACTGCAGTTCCTAATCTTTAGAAAATAGGTTATAACCTTTCCCAGACTTTTTCAAGATTTTCTCTCTCATCTGTTTTTTAATTTCTTTGCATCTTGGCATGATGTCTAGCTTTTAAGGATCTTTTAGTCTTCTTTACTTTGTCAGGCAGGTCCTAATTGATTTCTTGATTGTGAACAGGTGTGGCAGTAATCAGTAATAGTTGTGGCTAGAGACATTGAACTAGAAACAATAGAGAGTATAAATCAGAGTTAAATTATGTTTTAAAGGAGGAAATGGGGGAGTTTGGGGGAAAACACCTTTTCACACAGGGCTGTGTGATTTTGGATTTTGTTTTTTTCTTATTAATAAAAACCTTCATTTCAACACTGCATGATGTGTTTACTTGTGTTATTTTTGACTTATATTTAAATTTGTTTGATGATTTGAAACATTAAAGTGTGAAAAACGTTTAAAAAAATCATTTATGGGACAAACACTTTTTCACACCACTGTAAGGACTGTTTTAGTTTCACTCTTGAGTACTGAATTGAGCTTCAATATTTGATGATGATGTATAATGAGAACACAAAGATGCAAGATTGCATGTTGAGAAACAGCCCGTGTGCTGCTGATATCTGCTGCTGCAACATGCAAGCACTTCAAACGTATGACCTTGAGAGGATGTTAAAGGCCATTTTCCACAATATCAGTAACTTACCAGCTCTTTGATAATACAGTGCACATTTCAACAGCAAGATTTACAGTAAACCATGTCTGTCAGCAGCTTGTTTATTTATTTTTGTGGAAGGAGATGTTAGTGGAAGGAAGCTTGTTTTCTTCCCGTATTGATTGAGGAGAATAATCAAAGTAACAATACATTTTAACATTTGTACAGATTTATGTTGGTTTGATAAACACTGAAAACAACTACAAAAATCATGTTCGCTGAAGCTGGGTTAGTTTTTGATTAAACTATAATATGATAAAATAGTAGTGCTCAGTGTGGCAGATATGTATTTATCAATGATTATGTTTGTGATGTTGCCCCTTCACAGCAAGTTGTTTCTGCTAGATGATAGTGTTTTGGCATTTTCCATATTAAACATGTTTACGTTGTTGTTACATTTGAGTAGAAATTAGCCTTTTGTGCCAATAAAATTCCTGTCTGCACCTTGCTGGCTCCAATGTTTCATTTTTAAATCATCTGTGCACACTTTTTTATAGAAATGAGTGTTTGACTTTTTTTAAAAATTTTTTTTTTTAGAAAAGGCATAGTTGCTGTTTCACTGACTCTATTTGTTCTGGCCAATTGGATATTCAGTATCTCACATTCAGTAATTGCAAAATGGTAGAGGCCCAGTGTCATAGTATGAAGAAATAGTAATGGGATAGAATGGAAATGTTGGGTAAAGAGAAGAATAAGAGCTCCAGTCAATTAATGCGTTGGGTGTTGTGCAGTGTAACTTCAGAAACATATAGTAAACCCTGCGAATCTTATTAAAATGATGGGAGACATAACAAAGAAGATTGTTTGACAGGTGGGGTGAGGGGGGTGTGCTTGTGTCAATCAGACATCTGGATGTAAAATGAACATATCTGTGTTTGTCTTCAAATCTGTTTTCATGTTTTCAGAGAGTGATGTTTGTGTGAATATGTTTTACAGTTATTAAAGCTGAACTCTCGTTTTACTTATTCCTTTAGTTTTCACAATTTCTACTCTTAATTCACCCCATGCAGCTTCTTGCACAGCATCTGTTTGTGTTCTTTCTGTATGTGTAAGTTATTGTCAATTAAATTGATGTAAAGTTTTCTAATTAATCATAATTAAATATCTATACTAATATTTGCTAACAAAAGACCTCAAATGGAAAGTATTCAAAGACTTTAGAAGGTTGTGATAAATGAATAAATCACTGAAGTAACATCAGTTTTATTTCCATGTAATGAACTATAAACCATAAACAACTATTTTTGTGTTTATCTGCATGGTTGGTGTGTGTACATGCAGCCACAGGCATACGTTTTTTTAAGTTGTATTCTTTGTGTTTTAGTGAGGTGGCTTTCCTATGGTCCTGACAGGTCATGATTAATTGCGTTATTTTTTATGACACTATTCAGTTTATGTGTTAAAAGGACAAGCCTAATTTTCCGTCAGTTGTAATATCTGCACAATGAATTGTGATTAGCCTTTTCTTGCATCTACACTCAAAAAACTGATTTGTTAGACTTACATAAAAAAAGAGTGTCAAGTGGTTCCACTCAAGTGTGTTGAGTAGTTTCTACTAGCAACAATATAGTTAAACGAACTTAAGAAATTCAGGTAAAGTTGACAAAATATTTCTTAGTACATACAACCTATTCAGATGTGTCACTACTGCATTTAAGTTATATGCATATTTTACTTAGTAATGTTATGTTACATTTATGAACTTTCAATACGTAAAGTGAACACTTTCTTCATTCACTTTTAAGTATTTGCTTTACAAGTGTAAAAATGTATAAACATTTTTAGAAACAAAATAAATAAATTTTCTTTGCAATATACAGTACAATTGCTAAAAGCCAGTTTCAATATTACAGGTACATTAAAACATCACAAATTGAACTGTAAACATTCTTTACAAGGTCTTTTATGTAACTGGCTTCAAGAATTGGTAATATACTTATTTAGAACAATTAAATGTTTCAGAAGAAATAATTGGTAAACAACATCTTGGTCAGTTGTGAACATTCTTAAAATGTTCAACTTCCGTCAATACAAATTTTACTTTGAACAATTTCTGATATTTTAAATCGATTAAGCTTAATCATATTAGATTAAAGAAAACTTTACAACTGGCCTCTATTTTTGAAAACAAAAAGACAAAATAAAAATAAAAAATCCTAAGAATTTTTATTATTGATCAAAATGGTGTTATTTTATTATGTGCAAATGCTTTCAAATATTGTAATCAATTTTCATTCATTCATTTTCTTTTCGGCTGAGTCCCTTTATTAATCCGGGGTCGCCACAGCGGAATGAACCGCCAACTTATCCGGCATTTGTTTTACGCAGCGGATGCCCTTCCAGCCACAACCCATCTCTGGGAAACACATCCATACATTCTCATTCGCACACATACACTATGGACAATTTAGCTTACCCAATTCACCTGTACCGCATGTCTTTGGACTGTGGGGGAAATCGGAGCACCCGGAGGAAACCCACGCAACCACGGGGAGAACATGCAAACTCCACACAGAAATGCCAACTGGCCAAACCGGGACCTGCCCCAACCGGGGATCGAACCAGCGACCTTCGTGCTGTGAGGCGAACGTGCTACTCACGCGCCACCGTGGTAATCAATTTTACTTTAATAAAATAAAAGTGAAGATTAAGACAGGCTGCATATCACAAAATGCTACAGTGCTCGATTTCCAATATCAGAAATCGTTTGATCCATTGGTAAAGAAGAGATTGAAAAGGACCGTCTTTGTTAATAATCACAAACAACTCCTGTTAAAGTTGCAGAACTCAATTTAAAATGCTGGTGCCATAAACAAAGACAGTATTAAAACTGGCACCTAATTTTAAAACCAGAAATAATTTAAATGTCACCCAAAAAAATTATTAAAAAATCTTGATCATAATTTTTTTTTTACTTTGTCCAGAATGATGTGCTGATTCTTAAGCATTTTGTTTGACAGTTTTTAGCAAAACGTTCTGGAAAAAATCTAAAGTGCAATCCAGTTCGGAAGGATAACTGAGATTTAAGCTGTGTATGACTCCCAAAAGAAGAGTACTAGCCTTGGTGACATCGCCAAGGTTCTGAGGCACTTTTACTCCCTCAACAATCAGTCCAACATCCGATGGTGGGTCACAGGCTTCTGTATCTTCAGGTCTGATGTAGTAGATTTCTGTATTGGCCATGTCTCTCTCTGAAATTTCAAAGTCTGTGTCCTAAAAAACACAAGAACAGTAACACTGTTCAGTCAGTTTAATTCCATCAAAATACAGGTTGTAAATTTAGAGTTTTGCATCCATTCCTTAATGTTTACAGGTAACCCAGTGTTCTCCTTTGCGTGGCTACGATTAAGATGGCTGTGTAGCGCATTCCACGTTTTAAATCAACAAGGACATTAGGAAACAGTGGACAGAAAATGAATACCATGACCATAAAGTCCATGCACTAATCTATAGTGTTTCAACAACTGTGATCTAGTCGTGACTTATTTTTCAGTCCTTGCCACATGCTTGCCTTGAGAAACATGAATCAGTATAACTGGCTAAAAACATTAAAACTCAAAGGACTCAGAAATACTCGATAACCCAAATGAACATAAATCTGTAAACACTCACATCACTTTTTCCTGGCAATATTTAACAACGAATTATCAAATATTCATACCTGACAAAGTCACCATCTTCTCCTCCTCAATGTGCTTTGTGTGTTCGTCTTCCGTTCTCTCCCGTTGCTCCGCCTCCAGGTGAGCAGCTACTCTAAACCTGTCTGAGACTGTTTAAGGTGTTTCTTTTAAATAAATTGTCAGATCTATGTGAAATGTCTCTTTGATTAAGAAAAAAAAATAAGCAAAAAAACAGTGCATTTTCTGTTAAATTGTCATTATCTGTATTGTACTGAATTACATTTCTCATACATTTATCTGCTCTAGTAGAGTATCTATATGTTGAAAGCTTTTTATTTTTGCTTTACTACATTCCGAAGCAAAATATTATACATTTAACTTCATTCTTTTGAACTTGTTAAATCAAAGTGTAATTTGCACCGAAGGATTTGTCCTTGAATTGGAGCTATTCGAATGATCAAATGATCCAGTCAGAGCGGGCCTCTTAATGATTTACTGATTCAAATGATCCGGTCAGATTGAGTCTCCAGTTAACAGTACACTGAAATCACAAGCCTGACTTCAAATTAGCCATGAATGGGAGATCCTTGATACTTGAGAACTGTGAGAGTATTGGCAGGAAAAGCAAGTTACTTTTGCCAGTTTTTAGGATTTATTGTAAAAGAAATTCATATTTATGACAACTAATTAATAAAATCACAAATTTTCGATAATGAAATTCATTGTCAACAAATTATGTGATCATTTAGTTAGGCTGCTCGTATGACATAACGTCACACAGCTACTCACGAACAACACAGCAGAGGCTGCAGGAAAAAGCATGCACCCTAAATCCTATAAGAAAACATGTTTGTATTAAAGATGGCCAAACATCAGCACATTCAATAAAAACTGCATCTCTTTATCATGTAATATGGTATAGTTTTAGTGCTCTTGTTTAAACTGTTTGCTAACTTCAGGACAATTACGCTGAATATGTTCAATAGCAACTCACGAGTATCACATTTCACAATCACCTTACGAGATATAATGGTTAAATGAGTGATGCTACTGTAGATTACTGTAAATTAAACATTGCATATTTTCAGGGAGACTTTCAAGTCTCACACATTCAGTGTGAGAAACGTGTATTTGAATCTGCTCGCGTGACCCTCCTTGCATTTCTCACGGTGAGAAGTTAGGGATGTACAATTTTACAATATAACCAATTTGATGTTGGAATTTAACATTCCTATTTAGGTAAAACCATCTCTCTTATAATAATGCTAAATATTAAATACTGTTAATAAGCCAATTATTAAGATGACACTTTTGATGTGTTTTTTTGACAAACCTAATAAAACCACTTGTGTGTTTTATTTGTTAGCCAGATAGATAAATACTCTTATCTACTTCTTATTAACTTCAATTTAGTTTATAAAATGATTTTGAGATTTAAAGTGTGCTGATCCTACTGTTTTCACCATGGGTTTTTCCGCACCTCTTAGAGCTGTAGAAATGAGAGCAGATCACAGCAATTTGCAGTCCAGTTAGTTTCGTTTCATATTTATTGGTTTAATGGTAGCAAGACCTCTCTCAAATGTGCTGTTGCACTTAACAAAATGCAAAAAATACATTATACATGGTTTGGAAAAGCACATAATGCAATCCACAAACATAAACCGGATCTTTTTTAATGCGTGTAATTTAATGCACAGATAAATAGCATGTGTGCTGCTTCAATAATAATCATATATTGATGCATGCTATCATGATTAGTATGCTTGGAAAAATCGACATGTTTTGCTTTACTGTACTGTGTACTATAAGAGCCTCTGTTGATAATTGCTTAATGTCATAAGATGTTTAATTTCTTTTAATCAGGTCTATATGTACATGGTAGAATATTTGCAAGCAAGAATTAGGCTATCATATCAAAGTTGATAATGGGTCTATAGGAGCCAGTCATGTCGTTTCGTTTGCTTAGCTTTTTGGGTCACCTTAATATGGTTTCCTCTTGGCAGGTGCAACCAACAGCGAGTGTTACAAACCCACAGGACGCAATGACTTTACATGCATTTCACATGCTATTCCATTTTAAATGGCACCTGGAACACAGAGTCCGCTCACTAAGCTCATTTAAGAACATTGGGCTTCAGATGTTAAAAACCAGCTTTCGGTTCTGCCTTCACTGCTGTATTCCGGGAATGAGAGGGAACATCAAGAAAGAGAGAAATCTATGAAAAGCCTCCCAAGGGTAGAGGTTGTTTCCTAGGCAACGTTTCATTGATTGGTTGCGCTGGAAAAGAGGCTCTAGATTCTGTGTGTGTGCGTGGTTATGAACAACATTGATGTGCTCTAAGAAATATGTTGTTGAGCACGCAGTGCCATCTTCGTTACCATTTCTCACTCCATTAAGAGCTGCCGATAGTTTGGAAAATCAGTGCGCAGTATGTCAGTTTAGCACTCGAGTGCCGAATGTAGTCTTTTGAGTCTTTCTAACAGTGCATTTGAACATTTTTTAAATGACTTTCAGTGAAGTAGCCTCCTATGATTTGCTATTTGATGTGGTAATCATCAGTCTTGTTTCTGGTCATTACGCTGTTACTGACATACAATGATCATTGTAGCTAGAATATAGAATATGAAGTGTTGTTTGTGTTTGTTTGAAGAGTTTAGAATTAGTTTGTAAATTCCTAAATTTAGCAGACAGTAAAGTACACTAATTTCAGTATCCATCAGTAGTATGGTTTCGTGCTCATGGGCACATTTGTGATGGTTCATGGATCTCTCTAACAGTAAATATGCCGGGTTCTACAAAATTCTTTCATGTTGCCCCAACACAAATAACTTAATTGTTTTTACAAATTTAATCGGATTGAACATAAAACTAATAATTTGTCCCAAAAAAACCCTCAAGAATCGTATTGATTCAGCTCATTTTAAATAAGTAGTTTGAACAAACAGCAGAAATGAATCTTTGAATGCTGCATGATAAGGATTGAAACCTACAACCTTTTGCTTACCAGTTAAACAATCAAGAGGATCAATTTGTTTCATGACGTGTAAATAATTTGTAATGATGTGTCTAATCATTTCAACCTAAATGAAAATAATATTTTTAAATATGTACCCGTTCGTTCTTATTTGTAGCTGTAATATTTTTCCTTGGTACCATATTTTCAATTTAAATCCGTGACTTTGAAGGACAAGATGTTGGGTATTTTTCTTTACTGGATATTACCCTTGGTGATTTGACATTTCTTAAATATTAATAAAAAAAATTGTCAATAATACAAATTTTCACTACCTCACTGTGGAAATTATGATTTGCTTCTGTGAACTGTAATTATTTCAATGGCCATCTAAACTGGCATTGAGCACTATAAAAAGACAGATGTAGACAAGTTTTCACTGAGTATGTTTACAAGGACACCAATAATTGGTAACACTTTATTTCGATGGTCCATTTGAGTATTAGTAGACTGTACTTAATATCTGTTGAAGACATGTCTTCCTTTCCGGTTTCCCCCACAAGTCCAAAGACATGCGGTACAGGTGAATTGGGTAAGCTAAATTGTCCGTAGTGTATGAGTGTGAATGAGAGTGTATGGATGTTTCCCAGAGATGGGTTGCAGCTGGAAGGGCATCCGCTGCGTAAAATATATGCTTGGTAAGTTGGCGGTTCATTCCACTGTGGCGACCCACAATTAATGAACATGTCTCTCTTATCCTCTGTGGTGGTCTTTCTTTCTTTCTTTCTTTCTTTCTTTCTTTCTTTGTTTCTTTCTGTTTGATCTTAGTTTGGTGCTTGGCGATTCTGTGTGTACAGAAAACTGCAATTTTCTTTTTCTTGTACTTAATTGGTTCAAAACACATGTAATACATATAGTGGCAAAACTGTGGCTCAGTAGTTAGCACTGTCACAGCATGTGGCATTTCTGCGTGGAGTTTGCATCAGTGTTAATTTTGACAGTAAATGTTGATTTAGTTTTAGTCTTAGTCTTTTGACTAAAATTCAGTTTTAGATTTAGTCATATTTTAATCTTCTGAATCACTTTAGTTTTAGTCTGGGATACAGTATTTTAATTAAATTACACTGAGTAAAAAAGTGGACTAATAACATATGACTGGCTAATGATAATTTGTTCTCTTGTAAAATGTGCGCTCAGTCTCATGGCTGTGTTAACTCACATAGAGGAATTCTAAAGCAAAGATGTACGTAAAAAATAAAAGTGTGCTTCACTTCGAGGCAGTTTCATTATCTTGTATGTTGTATGCGACTCCCTGATAAGTGGAGATTATAGCACTACAGTATCATTACATCTTTACAGATGTAGGAAATATATCGTTTCAGTTAACAAAAACACACAGACAGGTAAATAAAAAGGTTCTTACTTTACCTTTGCTGGGATTTCAGGATGATTCTCTGGCATGCTGATTTCGCTTTAGATTTGTTGTTTTTATCAGCTATTTCCTCCCTATACGGTTACGGTCTTTTGTCTTGACATCAAAAATCACATCATCTTCTTTTTCTCTCAGTTATTGCCATTTCATTATAGTTTAATCTGACAGATGCCCCTATGGAAGATGATATATTCGCATGTGGATCAGTTACTTTTCAAATGTGTGTGTGCGTCATGCATCACACACACCAAGATTAATTCTGATTGGATATTTGCCAAAAAACGTCCCTCAATCACATTCTCGTCTCATTTTATTAGTCAACAAAAAAGTCAGTATATTTTTATTATAGTTGTCATTATCATCACTTAATTTTGATTTAGTTTTTGTCTAGTTTGTTATTATTTTTAGTTCAGTTTGTTAGTTAATTATGACGATATTTTTTTCATAAACAAATTTAACACTGGTTTGCATGTTCTCTCTGTGTTGGCGTGGGTTTCCTCTGGGTGCTCTGGTTTTAAAGAAGATGTGCTTTAGGTGAATTGAATAAACTAAATTGGCCGTAATGTGTGTGTGTGTGTGTGTGTGTGTGTATGTGTGAATGAGTGTGTATGGATGTTTCCCAGTACTGGGTTGCAGCTGGAAGGGCATCCGCTGTGTAAATCATATGCTGGATAAGTTAGTGGTTCATTCCGCTGTGGCAACCCCTGATGTAAAAGGGCACCAAGCCATAGGAAAATAAAGGAATGAATAACACACAAAGACCCATAAAGACCGCCACAAATAACAAATATTTGTAACAAATATTTATAATTAAATAGCAATAAATATAAAAGTGATAAAGTGTTTTTCAGAATTGTGAAACAGCAAAGTATCATTATTTTATTACCTTATTATTCTGGATTTGCATATTAATATTTTAATTATCCAGTATATTTTTTTTACAATGAGGATTTTCATATTTTAATTATAGTCCTATATAGATCCAAACCACTGACTGTATTAGAAATGTATCAGTCTGACACAGGCTACGTTGCAACACAAGTCATCTCCCTGATTAGCTTTACTGCAGAACCCTTCAGTACTTTCATTGCATTCAAATGAATTCCTCCACTTATTTAAAGCACAAGCCTCACATATCTCTGCTCGTCTGTCCTCCTGAAGCCAAAGCTACTGGCTCCACCAAGTGCCTTGTGAAGTCTTCACTTTCTCTCTGGAATCACTAATTGGAAAACAGTCAGATCGCAAACTCAAGTAATCACATGACCTGAGGGTTTGACTTAAAAACACCAAAAAACTCCATCAAAACTCCATTTTTGTTACGTTTACATCTGTCTCTGTCTGTTAATTAGCTGGGCTTGAAAAATTGCTAAATGTATTGATCTGCTTACTTGGATGTCTCAGGAGACACAGGGATCTAGTACCGTCATAAAAGATGAAATGATGTGGCATGAACTCGGGAATCTGTTGTGTAGCGGTTTGGTGATGTCTGGCAGGTTTCGTTTATAAGGCACCCCAGTTTCTGTTTGTGTGTCTGTGCATGTGTGTGTACATAACAGAGTGTGAAAGGAGAAAAGGCAGACATCGATTTGTGTCCACTTGACTGCAGATCCCTGCCATCATAAAAAACGGTTATGGAGCACCACCTGCACACATTAAAGCAGAAAAACCAATAGCAGTGCTGTGCAGTTTAGTGGAATGGAACATTGTAATAACAGAGCCATTTTGGGCATCATCACTGGTGGTCTAGAAACCTTAAAACTCCAATAGTTTGGTCTGTATCTGAGAGGAAAGCTGAGATGAAATTGTTAAATAAGTGTATGTAGAGGATGAAGAAGAAAATAAGGAAAATGAAGATTCTCCTGGATAATTTAAGTGAAACCCCAAAAAAATGAAATTGATCGTTCACTCACCCTCGTATTAATTTCAAAAGCTGTATCAATTTCTCATTCAGTTTATAAAAGCTCTATGTACATTACAGTACATTACTATGTGCTGTGGTCCATTGCTTATCAAACAAAACAGTAGGGCTGGGGATTTTGGCCTAAAATCAAAATCTTGATTAATTGAACATTTTAACTCGATTATGATTAATGAACGATTATTTTATTTATTTGAAAAAATTGGCCTCATAGTTCACTGACAAGTTTAGTAAATATGCTCACATATTACAAGTGAGACATTTGAATGAAGGGTGCAATAATTGATTTTAAGTTAATTGAAGGAAAGACACACACTATCTACTATCTATGATTATTTATTGAACCTCAACGTTGAACAACTGAAATTAAAACACACGTTGCCTAAAAACAACAGTCATTTTTTTTATAAAAAAAAGTACAAATAATTCAGTGGCATATATTTGAGAGTGCACAATAATTTTTGTGTACTAACAGAGGAAATTGGCATGTGAGCAAAGAGATTCACACAATCGTATTACATGAATGCGCACTCAACTTGTAATCCCGCTCTTACAACAATTTGTCATTAAAATAACGCCCTAGAGGTCAGATCTAACTGCAAAGTGCTAAACATTTTTCAGTTCAGCAGGGTCACGTGACATGGTAGGGAAAGTAATAAAAAATCGACCTGGGTAAAGTTTGATCGATTACAGGTTCTGAATGTCGATTTCGATTACTTTTTGATTAATCGGCAAGCCCTACAAAGCAGTGCCACTGATGTTGACGACTAAAGTGACTGTATTTAAGTAGTTTTCTTACAATTTGCATTAATTGATTTTTGTTTTAAATGTTGATTTTCCTTTATACTTACCTTCGACATGGTTTAAGCCATAGTGGGCGGAGTCACACACAATATATAGAGCGACTCGCCCTCAGTTTGGGGTGGGAGTCATTGGAGTTTAGAGGTGTGAGTAGTGGTGAACGGTTGGTTGGAAGCAAAGATTCTGGAAAGCAATTATTTTGTATATATTTATTTTGTTACTTTACTGTATTTTTTTTGTGTTTGTTTTGTTGTTGTTGTTTTTTTGTATATATTTTGATTACTTTATTTTTGGGATTTTTGGATTGGACACTTTTTGCACTGGAAATAAACGCACCTTTGCACCATAGTGCTACGTCGGCTATGCCATCTTTTTTTTTTTTTTTGCTACACACGTACCCAATAATGCCTCTGTGTGACAATTTGCAACATTTCTTTTATTGTTTTGTTAAAATATTAAATACATACATTTATATAAAGGAAAACATATATAGAAGCATGTGTTTACCTCTTAGTTTACCTCTTAATATTTTAACATATTTGATACATGAAGCACTCTGAATGATCAAAAATAAACAAAACTTTGATTGAAATTCACATTCATCAGTGTGTGTATGTGAGAGAGAGAGAAAGAAAGAAGACCTATGCTTATGACAACAGATGAATATATGCAATATACTGTAGATAGAAGTTTAGCATTGGTGCAACGCACGTAACCTAGGTCAAAATGCTTTGCTGCATGTTGCGATAATGTCACATGACGTGAATCACACTAGGTGATAAGCGCAGTCCTGTTCCATGTCTGTGACAACTTGAGGCATCACGCATAAGACGAGCACTTTCTATGAGAATACTGTAATGTTTTTTAGTATAAAAAATATTTAGATGCAAAATGTGTTAAAAATAAATGGGCAGGTTCTAAAATAAGAAATTCTACAACAGTATCATTTCTTTAATAACAGCAGTTTCTACTTTATCAGTAAGACACATAAAAAATACATAAATTAGCTCAAGCCATAAAAACACACAAATTAGCTCAAGCCAAGGCATTTATCAAACTGTTGTTTACATTCTGTTTTAATTAGTTTCATTATTGTTTTATTATTATGTAAATTAAATTGAACAAAACAACCAATGTCACATAATAATGCCTTTTAGTTACACTAATAATAATTTTAGCAACCTGACTTGCTTTTCTGTGTACAAAACAAAAGCCTTAATGACATTGATAATATGTTTTAATGTTGTTTTATCACGTTTACAGGATATAATACATCTAGGATGTAGATGCCACTTTTATGATTCTGATTAGGATAATATGAAGATTATGTTGGTAAGGTACTACCAATAATGAATTCAGATTTTTTTGGGGGCTCATTCATTTATTAAAGTTTGAAATATGTATTTTCAGTGTACTTTACTGCACATATTGTACTCCACTGAAAACAATTGGATTCATCACCATCTTTCTGATAATGTTTAATAACATTGTTATGCTGAAAGTTTTTTTTTTAATTAACATGAAGACTTAAGTAAAATTCAGTGTCATTATGTTTATCACAGGGGCGTTGAGGGGCTCAATGGTGCCCGATTTACAAGGCTTCAGTCCAGACTGCAACCTTTTATCATGACAGGGCAACTGAATTTTGTTTGATTTTACTCTGGTGCCACTAATTTGCTGTTGTTGTGAGTTGCCATCTGGTTGCATATGAGAAATATTAATGACAAACATATACAAAGAAGTGGAATATAGTGCCATACATT
The DNA here is from genome assembly GCA_903798035.1 of Danio albolineatus. NCBI lineage: Eukaryota > Metazoa > Chordata > Actinopteri > Cypriniformes > Danionidae > Danio > Danio albolineatus. Next base: position 7,227,238 of record CAIGQQ010033541.1, on the reverse strand, counting down.
TGAAAATCATACTATACTACCTATTGGCGGTGAGTCCTTCTTTAAAAAAAAAAAAACATGATTATCTCTGTGATTTAAACTAACTTAAAACCAGATAAATAGGAACTGTCATTCACAAATCAACAATATTTTCAATGGATTCTCTTTAGTAACTCTAAAGGTAACCACAGTAAAGTTGTGGTATTTCACATTGAATATGATTATAATATTAATGTGTTATTTGTATAAAAGTAGTAAAACATTTAGTGTATTGTATATTCCGTAAATACAATTGATATGTTTGTATTTACACTGAATACCCTTTGTATTCTTTCTTTTAGTAAATACCTCAGAAACTATTTGCTATATTTTATAGTGGTGGTGAGGTGCTGTACCTGCCGTTAGTATGATCTACTAATGTATTAAAGATGAGCTGTAACATTTATACAGATGGTACTGTTTTTGTTAGAGAAAATCTCCACTCCTGACTCAAGCTACTGCTACTCTAAACTCAAGCTTCTGTCAAATGTGCATTTTTAGGAGACTAAACTTGTAATATTATTAATATTACATGTGCAGTGCTACAATATCAGAAGCCGGTATCACTGTACTGAAGAACTTGTTAGTTTTGAGCCCTGGAATTTTTCTTATACACTACCTGGTTAAAACCAAAAAAAGTTACACACTATAATATTTAATTGGACCACTTTTAGCTTTGATTATTGCATGCCACAACATTTATTTCTGTCCAGTTCATGTCCTGCATACATTTTTTACCTAGATCCTGTATTGATGTCAAAATTCCATCATCAGACCAATGTCAAAGTCTTCACCAGCACACCCCAAAGTCTCTTAATAGGGTTAAGGCTGGGCACTATGATGGCCAATCAATGTGTTATGCTGTGTTCACACCAGACGTGGAACACGCGAATAGATTGTGCTATTCATGTATAAATAGACGTGTGAAAATTTTGAGTTTACTCACTTCATTCGCTCTGCAAATTTGCTTAATTCGCATTCCAAATTCAATTGACGCTTCTTCCTTGTCTGGTGTGAACGCAGTATAAAAATAATGTCTCATGCTCTCTGAACCACTTTCACACATTTTGAGCCTGATGAATAACCTGGTCATTAAGTATGTTCTGGCAGTCAGCTGGCCTCATGCTTTGGGCACATATTGTGGCTGAACCAAGACTTGACCAACTGCAACATCCCCGGATCACAGCACTGCCCCCACAGGCTTGTATTGTAGGCCCTAGACATGATGGTTGCGTCACTTCATCATCTTACCCTGATGCACCCATCACTTTGGAACAGGGTAAATTTGGATTTATCAGACCAAATTACCTTTTTCCATTGCTCCAGAGTCCAATCTTTGTGAAAGTTGAAGCCTTTTTTCAGATTAGCCTCATTGATAAGTGATTTTCTTTAGGCTACACAGCTGTTTGGTCACAATCCCTTGAGTTCCCTTTAGGGTTGCACGGTTTACCGGTGCTTCAGTAGCACCGCTCTAAAATACTGGTGGTGCCTCTGTAGTTTGTGAATGGTAGTATCATTAACGATTCTACAATAGTTCATGTTGCATGTGGAAAAGTCAATTAATGCTCACACATTTGTGCCGGCAAATATTCAGTAGACCACTTTATTTTAAATTCATTTTAACAGTCTGCATTAAGGCTGCAAAACTGTATAACCCGTGCCTTTCATGCAATTGCAGGTTTCAAACACTCATCTGAATCAGTTAATTTTGTTTAGCTACAACTACCACACGACAATCTCTTAAAAGAACAACTGACTCAAGTGACATTTGAAATTACTTTGGATTCTTACCTGATAAGACTGAACAAAATACAATAGATGAGAAAAACCGAAAATAGCAACAGGAAACACTAAGAAAACAGTATTTTTTACTTCATATTTGATTGAAAAAAATGCCTTCTTGTAATGAATTTCAATTGGTATAATTTCTATCTTAATGTATTTTTGTTGGTCAGTTATCTACAAAACAAACAAAAAAACAAATAACATTTGAGGGGAAGTGATGTGCGCCAAAAGCCGTGGCCCAAACACAAACTGTTAAACTGAAGTGAAACATCCATAATGTCGAATAATGTCTTATTGTTAAATGCATAACCAAAATAAAAAATATAGATTATTTTAAACTCATTTCACATGACAAAAAGCATTTGCTTCAAGAACCAAAACCCTGCGTCTGTCCGTATGGCGCTTAATTTAACCTGAGAGTCTATATGTTTCATATCAAACACGTTTATATTTTAGAGAAAGCGACTCACCTGCAGTTAAGCTTTATTTTTGAATACAAGACCCGTGACCAGAACCAGCAATGCAGATCTCGGTTATATAAAGGCATCTATTCTTCTGAATCAAGAGAAATGAGAAACTTTGTTAAATAATGCATTTGTATTAACATGACAGCATTAGTCTGTTATATGTTTTGAATGGTTGAGGTGAGTTAATGAAGCACAGGCGGGGGACAGTTGAAAACGGAGACGTCGAGTCAGATGGCTCATCGTTTTCTGCAGTGCATGACAGATATGGTGTGGTCAATGATTTATTTATTATTGCAATAACAACAAAACAGTCACAGTATATACAAATAAAACTGTACAATCTGTACAAATAATAGGTTCTCAATAATAAGGGAATTTGAATTAAATTTAAGAAAATATAGTATTTGTGACAATTTGCTTTATTTCGTAGATTTGAGTTATTAATTAATACAGTATCAAGATACTACTTGGTATCTTGATACTTCAGCTGGACTGGCATAGTATTTTGGCTTAAATTTATGGTATCGTGACAACCCTAGTTCCCTTTAGACTGTGCATTTGGAAATCCTTTTACTTTTACAATTAAACATTGCTGTGACTTTTACTGTTGTTGTTTTTTACAATTTTACCAGACGTGATTGTCTATGATGGTCGTAATGGTTCCCCACTATCCTTCCAGTTTTTAATATTTGGTGGATCATTTTTAACAAAGATTTTGTATTTTCAGCGATCTCTTTAGCTATTTTCTTTGCTTGATGTATGCCAATATTTGGACCCTTCTGAAAGGTTTAGTGGTTTGGTAAATACTCTTAGTTTTCAGCTGAATATTTATTTATTTATTTATTTATTTTTTAATATACTAAAACAGGGATCACCAAACTTGTTTCTGGAGTTCTGGTGTCCTGCAGATTTTAGCTCCAACCCTAATCAAACACACCTGAACAAGCTAATCAAGCTATACTTGAAACATCCAGGCAGGTGTTTTGAGACAAGTTGGAGCTAAACCCTGCAGGGACACCGGACCTCCAGGACCGAGATTGGTGATCCCTGTACTAAAGTATGTGTAGTGTGCCCCTAGAATGGCAGTATATTGCTTCAGTTTCAATAACAACTACAGACATTGAGAGAAATCTTAAGCACGGTGGGGACGCTATTAGAGCAGGATTGAAATAATATCAAATGCTCCTAATAACAACAGGCATTTTCTAAAACCACTTATTGTAGGGAGGCTAATTAAACTACTATTATATATAAAAGAATACGAAACCCTTATAAATCAGCATTTGCCACTTGTAATTGTTTTAAATGGAAAAGAAAGGTGCTACTTGAAACTGTCTGACATTAAACATGTAAATTATGACAGAATTTAGCATTACTTAAAGGAGTTTGCTGTTGTTGATATGTGTACAAAAATTGATATGTGTATATTTCTTGTCAGCGATGACAGATATTTTTTGGGGTATAGTATACCTTTAACATGCTACTGGTCCCACACTGAAGAATGTTTGCACATTCACCGTATGACATTACAGCAGTCTCTGGCCACACAACCTTGGCTCTCTTAGTGACTTCAGTAAGAAGATGCAGGTTTCGTGAACTCATTCACCCCCCACAGTATAAGAAATCCTCTCCCCAGTGACATCATCTCTCTGAGTCTAGCCTCGGATCAGTGACGTGTCAGCAGGCAGCAACTTAAACAGTTAGCATTACTGTGAACTATTTCAGAAAATGTTGTTTTGAGATTAGTTGACAAAAAGTCAAGACAACAAATATTTTATTTTGCTTTAAGCTATTTAATGAGTTTATCAGGTTTCAACTACATTTTTAAGTTATACATTTTTAAGTTATATTTTTAGGCAGTTAAATTTATGTATTGAAATGACTTGAAACGTTAAATTGATTCAACTTAAAAAAATTAAAGGCAGCAAGAATTTTTTACAGTGTAATACAGGGCACTGATATATGTATCGAGGAATTAAACTGAAGAAAGGTTTGTTACTTCTTACCATACTTAAGAAATTAAACGTGTTCCAGCAATTTCAAAACCATTTAAATACATGCCAGAAAATGATTGTCCAGTTTCCTAAACAAAAAAGAAGGCCTCAAGACCAGCATAATCTTCTAAATAGGTAAATTAATGCTGGTTAGATTAAAACATGTACGTACTTAATTTCTTCAACAAATAAACATTTGGTAATTAAAAGTACTTCAGCCATGTAAACTCTTAAAAAGAACATTGTCCAACTATGACTAAGTAAATCTTTCTACTGGTGATAAATGTGGTCTAGTGAAGAAGTAACATTATTTCAGTCAATCTTGGTTGAATATTTTGTTTAAAAAGTTATTTTGAAAGCATCTGACAGCATAAGTGCTAACTTCATATGTGAAACCTAATTCAAGTATCTTACATTGTAATTGACACAACTGTGCATAAGCCCAAAGGTTTATCTTAAAATCAACACTAATAGCTACAATTATTAAGACCTTATTGAGGCAAAAATGCAATATTTACTTTCAAATTTGCATAATAAATGCAGAAAAAAAATAACAGAATAAAATAAATAAATAATAATAGAGTAATGATAATAGGCATATGCATAAAGATAAGCATAAGTAATAGAAATAGAATTCTGCATGTAATTATGTGTGTCAACACATGACAGCTCACATTTACATGTTAGTGACAGAAGCTAGAAGATTTTTATATGGATTTTTTTTTATTGATATCAGATGTTTATTACACTTTGTGGTATGTTTGCCTTTTATGTAGTTGTCCATGTACATGCTGCTTTAGGATTTAAAGTGGGTACAGAAAGTATTTAGATCCCCTTAATTTTTTTTACTCTTTGTTAGATTGCATACATTTGCTAAAATCATTTAAGTTGGTGGACAGCCATTTTTAGGTCTCTCCAGAGATGTTCAATTGGGTTTAAATCAAGGCTCTGGCTGGACCATTCAAGAACAGTCACAGAGTTGTTATGGAGCCACATCTTTCCCTTGATTGCAAACAGTCATCCTGTTCCTGCTGCTAAAAAACACCCCCACAGCATGATGCTGCCACCACCATACTTCACTGTTGAGACTGTATTGGACAGGTCATAAGCAGTGCTTGGTTTTCTCCACACATACCACTTAGAATTAATACAAAAAAAGTTCTGTCTTAGTCTTGTCAGACCAAAGAATCTTATTTCTCACCAACTTGGTATCCTTCAGGTGTTTTTTACAAACTCTATGCGCTTTATGGGCTTTCATGTGTCAGGCCACTCTCCAATAAAGCCCAGAATGGTGAAGGCTGCAGCGATGGTTGACTTTCTACAACTTTCTCCCATCTCCCGACTGCATCTCTGGAGTTTAGCCACGGTGATCTTTGGGTTTTTCTTTACCTCTCTCCCCAAAGCTCTTCTCCCCGATAGCTCAGTTTGGCTGGGCGGTCAGCTCTAGGAAGGGTTCTGGTCATCCCAAATGCCCTCCATTTAAGGATTATGGAGCTCTTAGAAACCTTAAGTGCAGCAGAATGTTTTCGTAACCTTGGACAGATCTATGCCTTTCCACAATTCTGTCTCTGAGCTCTTCAGGTTCCTTTGACCTCATGATTCTCATTTGCTCTGACATGCATTGTGAGCCGTAAGGTCTTATATAGACAGGTGTGCAGCTTTCCTAATCAAGTCCAATCAGTATAATCAAACACAGCTGGACTCAAATGAAGGCGTAGAAGCTTCTCAAGGATGATCAGAAGAAATGGACAGCACCTGAGTTAAACATATGAGTGTCACAACAAAAGGTCTAAATAATTAGGAGCATGTGATATTTCAGTTTTTTTTTTAATAAATCTGCAAAAATGTCAACAATTCTGTGTTTTTCTGTCAATATGGGGTGCTGTGGGTTGATTAATAGGGGGAACAATGAAGTTAAATGGTTTTAGCAAATGGCTGCAATATAACAAGCAATACAAATTTTAAGGGGGTCTGAATACTTTTCGTACCCACTGTATGCACTAGGGCTGTGCAATTTGGTCAAAATGATCATATTGCAACTTTTGGAACGGATATTGCGATTGCGATTTTATTTGTGATTTTGGCGTCTGTTTTTGCTTTTGCAAACAAGCTACATACACTCATTCTTTTTTCTTTTTTTTTATTAGAGTATGCAAAAAAAAATACACTAAATGGGAATACATACAAACAAAACAAAAACAAAAACAGGAAAGTAAAGAAATAAGTAAATAATAATAAATAAAAAAAACACACAAAAAACAACCACAATAAAGTCAGATACTGGCAAATGCATGTGTGTGTGTGTGTGTGTGTGTGTGTGTTTGTACATGGAAAAGTAACTAGGTGGAAGGTAAGAGTACATACATAAGGAAGAATATATACATATGTACATAGACAACAGTCAATATAGCAGTCAATAAATTATGCAAATAACAGATAAATATATCAGATAAAGAGGGGAAAAAAAGTCAATCAGTGGTAAAGAGTAATAACAATGATAGTAATAATGACTACAGTAATAACTGACAATAGCTACCATAATAATAAAATAATAATAATAATAATTACCTGTACTACACCAACTACTACTACTGCCGCATCACACTACCACATCAACAATTACTACAACTATGATGTCTACCACTACTGATACCACTACAATGACTACTACTACTACTACAATA
>CAIGQQ010033541.1:7200828-7220280 GCA_903798035.1 Danio albolineatus | reverse complement strand
CTACAACAATGACTACCACTACTGATACCACTACAATGACTACTACTGCTACAATAATGTCTACTACTACTGATACCACTACAAAGACTACCACTACAACGACTATTACTATTGATACCACTACAATGACTACTACCATATTGTCTACTACTACTGATACCACTACAACAATAACTATTACTACTACTGATACCACTACTACAATGACTACTACTACGATTACTACTGATACTACTACATCTGCTACCTACAACTGGAACTACTACATCAACATCTATCACTACCGCCTCTGAAACTACAACATTAAAGACTACTGCTTCAACATCTACTCCTTTCGATACAACTATTACTACTACTACCACAACATACTACTACTACACCAATGAAGTCTACTACTACAGTTACTACTACAACTACTACTTCAACAACCACAACTACTACCACATCCACTCATACATCCACTCATTCTAAATGCATTGTGTGTAAAACATTTCACAATGAAATAACATAGTATTAAATTTAATAAATAAAACTAGTAAAAAAAACTAGGTTCTCCCGCTCAACTTAATCATTCGCGGAGTGAGCTCTGATTGGTTAACATCTTCCTCCCGCTCAGCTTAGCTGAAATTGCCTGGTGTGCTGTGTCAGCTCTGAATGGTTAACATATTAAAATCATGCGGATAAGAACGTGAACAAAAATCTAAATAAATTAGTAGATAAAATTACAGCCTTTGCGATTTTGGAAATTTCATGTGCTTAAATCGCGATTTTTTTTTTTTTGCGATTGCGATTAATTGCACAGTCCTAGTATATTTGCACTATGTTCTAAATGACAAGGTAATAAATCTACCTGTAAATATTTACAGCTATAAAGCTCAATTCTATTTTAAGAGTGTGCAGTCACAATAAAGATTCTCAGCTTTATGTGTGAATCAACCCAAATATTATGATAATTTTGATAAAGTCTGTATAGTTTAGAGGAAAACTGGTTTTTGCTAAACAGTTTGTGCTTGGCTTTCTGCTCAGAAGTGGAAAAAAGAAAGAGAAGGCAAAGATGGAAAAGTTTTCAGTCTCCTCTGTAGCTCTCCGTATTAGACAGAAGGGGAAAAAGAGAAATGCAAGCAAAGAAACGAGGGAGGGAGAGCGAGCAGAGGGAAGTGGAACGTGTGTGTGTGTGTGTGCGTGATGAGTGAGGCATTTTGTGGCATCTGCTTTTGTCCGGTTCTCTCACTAGATGCTGCTAGCTTGCCCCTTTTGCTCTGCTTGCTGAGCTGAATTCTTTTAACCGTATCTGTATGGTGGACATTCAGACTCCCTGTTCCAGTATAAACAAAAAAATCAGCATTTTAGCCCAATCCACCCAAAGTTCTTACCTTTAGAATATTTCACATTACACGGTGAAGGAGTTGGGTAAAATAAAAGTTAAACCATCACAACACTCAGCCCATTCTAGTCATTCTAGATCTGTATGTTTTGACAACCAGTCTTTACATCAGAGGAGGAGAGAAGCTCAAGAGTAAATGCATTTTTAACGGATAGACTATGAAGTGTCTGTATAGCACTCCCCTAATGGTCTCGGAGAGCATTACCTGGTGCTGTGAAATATTGGCAGAAGAGAGATGGAGGGAGAGATTGTGTAGGGCAATCTCTGTCAGTAGTCTTTCTCTCCACCTTTTGGTGTAAAGGGGGAACGATGCTAGAGAATGAGTGACTAGAATAATGAGCTTTGTACCCACCCACCCACACACTCAATCTCTCTTGCACTGTCACTGGCAAAAAGTGCATATATGCTAATTTAATGTTTTTAGCTTAACATCTGTGATTGATATAATATATGTGGATCTGACCATAAATAAGTTTAATGAATTATTAAAACTTTTTATAGAATAAAATATTAATAACATGTAAATGTTGGTTATACTTTATTTTGACTGCCTCTTTAGATATTTTGTTGACTGTAAGTAACTACTGTACAAGTTCACTTGCCATAATTATAGTATTAGTAGGCTGTCGCCTTAATATCTGCTTCACTTTATTTACATTTTCTACTAATCGAAAACTAGTTGACATGGGGTTTCAAAGATATTTCTGGACAACAAAAGGGAACTATCAAAATAAAGTGTAAGCTAAATAAATTATATGGTTGACTTTTTTCCTAAGAGAACAGAAAATATTATTTAGGTTCACAAGATTCTTCCTCCTTCCTCATTTTAAATCTCAAGTGTTTTCTCTGTACTTTCCCACTTTTCATTCTGAGAATCTGTCTTTCAGTGTGCACGCTCATTTCTTCCAGTCAGCACTGAGAAGGAAGCACACCATTGCTGTTCAAAAGCATTACAGCTAAAGAACACGTGACAGAGGATATACGGTAAACGCTTACAACAGCAAAGGACAAGGCAGTCGAAACTACACTTTTAGTCACAAAGCACTTGTGATGTCAGTGGAGATTTATGAATATAAAGTTTTGCCTTTGATTAAAAAAAAAAAAGATTTGCCCTTATAAAAAATATTTGTAAAATTTTTATTATTAAAATGAATTAAGGTTGAATGGAAGAACATTGTAATATCAACACAATAAAAATGATTCATTTAGTGTAATTCATTTAAAAGAAATTCATCAAATTAGGCATTTAAATGTAAGTACATTGTAGTGAATGACAATATTATAATTACATTTTTTTAATCACAATGTTTATCTGCATTTTTAATAACACAGTAAAAACTAAAATTTTATGAACTTATTAAACTTTTAATTAAGGTTTCTAGTTTTTATATCCAATCAAAATGAGGTTTTTCATTAAAATTAAGGATTTATATGAATAGGAAAGAAAAGCATTTATTTGAATTAGATAAAATTGTATTATTACCTACTATATAATAATAAAGCACTTTATTATGCAAGTAGTATATTATTAGCTTAACTTTAACTTTATAGCCTGTTCTAAAATGTGTGCATTTAAACCGAATTTAATTCTTTCAGTTCAGAAACCTTAAATGGCACAAATATGAATTCAAAACAAGTATGAAAATCATTTGTTAGTATGAACTTTTATTCATTCATTCATTTTCTTTTTTGGCTTAGTCTCTTTATTAATCTGGGGTCGCCACAGCAGAATGAACCACCAACTTAACCAGCATACCTGTATGTTTTACACAGTGGATGTTCTTCCAGCTTCAACCCATCTCTGGCAAACATTCATACACACTCTGTCAAACACATACACTACGGACAATTTTAGCCTACTAAATTCACCTGTACCACGTCTTTGGACTTGTGGGGGAAACCATAGCACCCGGAGGAAATCAACACAACCACGGGGATAACATGCAAACTCCACACAGAAATGCCAACTGACCCAGCCGAGGCTTGAACCAGCGACCTTATGAACTTTTAAAGTATCGAAAATAATCTATTTTGGCCAAGTAGGTGTATTTCAGCAGTGTTGATCATGCACTATGTGTCAAACACGTGATCTGTGGATCAATTAAATATCTTAATCATCCTTTGAATTGTCATGTACCGTACGTTGCATGAGAATTTAATTTATTACCTGCATGTTTGAACACACAAAGAATTCACACAAAACACTAATTTACTTTTTCTTTTGCAGTGGACAGATAAATATGTAATTCCTATCTTAGTGATTATTCATATGAACACAGTTGGTTATTCTTAATTAACTCTAAAGAATTGAGAAAGATGTATGTATCTGTATATTGGGTCTGTGCATTAGCACTTAAAGTGATGGCATTTTTTAATCAAACACCCAAACAGAAAATCACTCACTTCTCGTGACTGAAATAGTTCTGCTTTAAATACTATTTTATATTTTGCAGCAAGATTTTAATCATATAAATGAACTTAAATCATGTAATCTGTGCTAAACTTATATTGTATATAGTGTCAACTCGAATATGTATAATGTATTTATAATCTTTGCATTTTCAACATGGAATACTAATATCGAGACAGGCAGCACGTTCACTATTTCTTTGCACTTTGAGTCAGGTCTAGGTTGTTGAAGCTACAAGGGTTCCCATCCCTTGTAGCTTCAACAGGCCTTTCTTTTTATAGTCTCTACTAAAGAGCTGAGAGATTAAACCAGCTGTGTTTGACTAGGGAGAAGTATAAAATGCTGGGCTTATAGTTTTCCACAACTACAATAGATTTCCATCAACTGATAAGAAAAAAAAAAGATGGGAGAAAAGGATGATGTAGCACATAGACAGCTATGACTGATAATTAATACTTAATGTGAAAGCATTAATAAAGTTGGAGGAAGGGGTTGGGTTAATCGAATCCGGATCCTATACTACAAGGTTTGAACTTGTTTTGGTGCATTTTTTATGCTTTTGTTCTTTTTTCTAGCATGGGCATAGTGTTGCTAAGAAAACCACATTTATTAAGACAAATGCAATGATCATCATAATGTTATCTGTATGAGACCAAAAATCAAATCATGTCAAAGCAGTAGCATAATCACCCTTATAGAACTGTTTTGAAGAACAACAGAAATAAAAACACTGGCCAGGTTGAAGACATATTGCCTAAGTCTTTCTAAAACTCTTAAACATTCAAATAGAGCATATACATTATTCTTGCATTAAACCAATCAGAGACTCATTTTCCATTTTCTTTAAGAGTCAGTTGCATCTTATGGCGCATTTTCTATTTACAAGGCAACTTTGTAAGTGGAAAAACTGAATGATTTCTTAGAGAGAAAACAGTTAAACAGACCTGCAGATCTGCAGCGTGAGGATTAGCGCCTCTTTACTTTCTCTTTACTTTACTTTTACTCTTTACTTTCAGTAAAGAGTCAAAAACTATGGCAACTCACTCAACTGAAGACATCCAATAGCCTACATGTTTCATTTAGTATTTAATTTGTTAAGCACAAAGATTTGTTTCAAAGCTATTTCTAAATTCAGTTCTAATTTCCAGCAAACAAGTGAATCAGCAATAATAATGAAGTGTGGTCAAAAATATACTCAAACATATTCAAATCCTATTCTTATGACCCATATAGTGATGCGTATGTCTCCAAAACCTGACAGGTGGACAAATCTAGACCTGTTTTTATTAAAACAAATATAAATATGCATATAATCAACAATACTGATAATAATAATAGCATTATACAAATGCAAACTGTCATAAATAAATTGAAAAAAGCCCACCGAGATGAAGCATGGAGGCAGTGGTTTTTTATATTTTTTGTAGAAAATAATAATTTTGTAACATTTTAATCCTTTAATTTTTTCTCACATGTACAGAAATTTATGTATTGCTGAACATCCTGTGTCTATTAAGCAATGTGTAAGAGTTTGAACCTGCAAAGTAGCAACAAATCATGCCACACGTCTTGCGTCTTATGGCGCCGGGTGTATAATAAGCCCCACAGATTCATTGTGGGGTTTGCAAGGGTTAATTTTGTGCTTTAAACCCTGAAAATGTTTTGTGGGAACCACTGATGTCCTATTTATTGTACCTCTATTACTATTTGATTTAATTAAACTTTACTGACTGCGGTTCTAAACCAGGACAAAAGAACTTGTGCACAGCATTAGTGGTAAAAATGGTTTTATAGCGAGAGAGAGAGAAAAGGGGAGTTATTCTGTACCATGTTAATCTGGTAGATTGAGTAAATCTCACAGCCATCTGGACCTCGGAGTGCAGTCACGATAGTCTCTCTTGCACGCTCTTTTTCACTGTCTCTCTCTCGGTTTGATGTAATATTCTCTTATAAGCCGAGCTCTCATCACTTCCTCTTTTGCAGCTGTTCTCATAACAGTAATTCTCTAACACTAATGACGAGATTATAATGTCCGCTGCTTCTGATCTTCCAATCGAGGACCCATGGCTTGACATTATTATGTAACAATCATGTCTCCATTACGGCCGTGCTGTTTGCACTATGGCCAATTCAGTTCACCTGACCATCATATCTAAATCCATCTCTGAAGTAAACCGTTTGATGATGGTGGAGTATCATCAAGCGTGGACTGAGAGCAAAGAAAAACATCACACTTGCACAATGTCAAAAAAAAGAAAAGAAAAATCAGCAAATACTACTCTTTTATTTTGTTTTTAGTTGAGATTTTTGACTTTTTTTAAAAATAAATAGACAGCTTAAATGATTTCGAGTGAATTAAGGCAGTTTATCGCCATTTTCTATTACATGAAAGTGTGTTTTGAATGATATAGAGTTGTATTGAGCAGGAATATTGTGGTTGAATGGTTTAGGGTTGAGATGAAGTGCCAAAGTGTCTAATAATAGGAATAATATCTCTTCTACTACCCCCCCCCCCCCCACCCACACACATAAAAAAATAAAATATAATGCTACTAATTTACTCTTTCTTCCTCTTCCTTTATTCTTAATCTTTGCCATCCACAACGTCGACCTTTTTCTTCAGTACGCAATAAAAAAATCCATTTGTGTTGGGAGAACTTGAAGGAATTAATTTACCTTATTAATTTTTATAATTTTTAGTGGAATGAACATAAAACAGTTAAGTTGTTCCAAAAAACACCTCAAGAATTGTGTTGTTTCTGCTCATTTTGAAAAGTATGAACAAGCAGCAAAAATCTTTTTTTGTAGAATGTAGAAGAGTGTAGAACGTTGAAATTTTAAGGTCTAGACTTTCATGAATGAAATTACGACCCTTTGTCGAGGCTGTGGAATAAACGTAATAATATAATAAATATATAATTACAATAGATACAATAAAACATTAAGTAATGTTCCGATTTTTGCACAGGTTGATTTCAGTATATCATCTGTAGCCACAAGTTTCCTTTTGTTTTACGTATATATGTTTTTGTTCAGGGGTGCCACGGTGGCGTAGTGAGCAGCACGTTCCCCTCACATTAAGAAGGTCGCTGGTTCAAGCCTCGGCTGGGTCAGTTGGCATTTCTGTGTGGAGTTTGCATGTTCTCCCCGTGGTTGCGTGGGTTTCCTCCGGGTGCTCCGGTTTCCCCCACAAGTCCAAAGATATGCGGTACAGGTGAATTGGGTAAGCTTTATTAAAATAAGTTTTTAGTAAAAAGTAATGCACAGGATCTTTAAAAATGTGAATGATTTAAATGTTGTACCAAATTGTACACCTATGATTATTCTTGCAAATTATATCAGTGTTAGAGAAGTGGCAAAATTATCTAAGAATGTCTATGGTCCTGTTTAGTGTTTTCGTATTTCTACTATTTGTTTTCCTCTTTGTGTAACCCTCATTTAATACATAATATAGGCTGCAATTCAACTTTTGCCATTTCAGTTTCAATTCAATTAAATTTGAATCTAAAATATTATGTATAATTTATAATTACTGTAATTAAAAGTACTTCTCTTATATCATTACTGTTACTGTAACGAAAGCAGAATCCTGCAAAACAACAGCAAGAATAGTGGTAAAATATTCAGATTAATTGACCTACTTAAGTAAGAGCCCATCAAACAGCGAAGGTTATGTCTGTCAGGATCACAGTGAGAAGTGGAGACTTAATAATTTATGATTTGGGATGTGCCTTTTCTCTTCTCTGTTTGGGGGGGTTCAAGTAAATATCTGAGTTTATCAATGTTTCATGAGCTCTCTATTGCTCCACTTCAGCTTCTATGAGGAATAGACCTACAACAAGCTCCATCTACTACGACACCTAAGAAAAACAACAGAAACTTGACACATTTCTTTTTTGTGCTTGTTCTTTTTCCTGTTCGTCTTCCATTTTACGCTACTTCTTCATTTGGGTTTGTTTTTGATTTTTTGCTTCCTTTTCTGCCTTCCCTTGTGATATTTTCTCCCTTGAACTTTATTCTGGTTCGTGACACTCCCCTCACAAAAAGTAGCGGTAAAGTACAAAATAGCTTTGGTTAGTTCTTATCAGAAGAGACGCTGCACCACTGGAGCCGCTCTATTCCCCTACTTAACTGAATGATGACACACTCCGGTTGATGGGAATAAGGCTGTGCAGTGATGATGAGGTCATTCTCACATGCTTCTTCGGTGATGATGAGCAAACATGTGATCATCATGCTGCTCACTGAGCTCACACGACCTGGTCAGATGTTTTCTTTCTGGTATTCCCACCATACATTTGAGGAGTGTAGTTTACAAACCTGTACAGTTTCACTTAAAGGAACAGATTCCCAAAAGATCCTGTCAAGATTTATTATTATTATTATTTTTTATGAAAATGATGTATAAAACAGAAGTCAATGCTCATGATTATTTAGGGTAACATCATTTAAAATATTTGCTTTTGTGTTAAAGAAAAGAAAGTCACACATGCTTGTATTTATATAATTTTAAATGCTTACAAATAGGTAAAGCCTAGAGGTTTAAAGCAGTGTTTCTCAACTGGTGGGTCTCAGGAACATAGTGGGTCGCGGAGTGTGTGGTCAAAAAAACAACAAAAGTTTAATTTTTATCTTGTTTTGCGTATACCGGACTTTTATTTTGAAATGCGCGGACGACAACCGATCCCTTTGGAATCGATGTGGAAAGCGGCACGTTGCCGAGCAACATAGAGAGTCAGCTCGTGAAGCTGTCATGTGATAAGACGCTGAAACAGAAATTCAGTGAAGTAAGCCTCTCCTAGTTTTCGCGATCTGAGAGTGCGATCAAACCCATCCCATTCAGAACTACGTATTTGTATGAAAGTGGCTTCTCTTCCTTGGTGCAGCTTGAGTCCAAGCAAAGTAACAGGTTGTACATACTGTAGAGCACGATCTTCGGGTAGCACTGTCTACCATCACTCCTGACTTTGAAACTCTTATCACATTAGTAAAGCACATCCTCAGTTATCTCATTATCTTCCCAAATTACTGTTAAGTGAAACAGATGTTTATAATTGCTGTCATATTAGATGTAAAAATGGTTATGAATATTTTAATCATTTTACAATTGTCTGGTATGTTCTGTTCAACAGGATCAGTGTTAATGTTTTATTAACAGTTCAGTTTTTTTTACGGTAACAACCTGTCCTTACCCTAACCACTGATTACAGTGTTTGTCGTTTTTACTTTGTAATATTTCTATAATTTGATACATTTTGTTAAATGTCAGCAATAAAATATTGTTTATTTATAAGTCTTGCTGATTTTCTCGTGATTTTTCTGTCACTACTTGTGTATGTTAACAAATAAATACAAATTAATTACAATTCCTAAAATTATATTACAGTTCCTAAAAAATTGGGTCGTGGCTTGATGACTATATAAATATGTGGGTCCCGTGGCCAAACCAGTTCAGAACCACTGGTTTAAAGGATAATAATGACAGTTAAATTGTATTCTGTGGCTGCCTTCTGTTTATTAATTATAAGTCTTTTATTCATTCATTTTCCTTTCGGCTTAGTCCCTTTATTAATCAGGGGTCACCACAGCGGAAAGAACTGCCAACTTATCTAGCATATGTTTTACACAGTGTATGCCCTTCTAGCTGCAACACATCACTGGGAAACACCCATACAATCTCATTCACACACACATGGACAATTTAGTTTACCCAATTCACCTATATAGCATGTCTTTGGACTTGTGGGGAAAACTGAAGCTCCCAGAAATGTCAATTGACCCAGCCAATGTACGAACCAGCGACCTTCTTGCTGTGAGGCGACAGCGCTACCCACTGCGCCGCCGTTATTAAAAACTGTAACCGATAATGCTTCCAGACTACTTTAGTTATGGATTTACTTGGTCTTTAGTTTCATGTGTGAAGATGCCCTTTGAAGAAGCTAAGGCCAGATTTTAAGTTTAAATCACCTACGTTTTAGTCATTAAAATGACTTGAAGGGGCTCTACACTTTAAAATAATTCTCACCCAGAATATTTGTGACAGTTTCACCTATCTCACCTCTCATGTGCTCGCATCCCTGCAGGAAACCACATATCTTTCTCATGCAGTGTTAGGTTATTCAGCTGGCCTTTTGTGAACAATTTAAAAGCCTGATACACTAAAAGCAAAATTGAAGAACAACCCGGTGTGACATCATTTTGAACTAATTTAGGCCACAACTTGATTTCTGAACATTTTGGGAATTTGAAATAGCCAGCTTTCCAGAAAAGTTTGCTCTGGCTGGTAAACAGCTTAGAGTTACCACTGGTCTTTGGGAAATATGTTGCTCTGAAGCTCTCTGTTCTTTGACAATGATATTTTCTGTTTAGTTTCAGTTTATTTCTTTTTATTTTGTCTGTTGAGGTCTGTATGTAAAAACAAAGATAAGCTGATTATAGTACAAATTTACAACAGTACATGTGTATAGTACAAACAAGTTATGATTTTCATCATTCATTAATTCATTTTCTTGTCGGCTTAGTCCCTTTATTAAACCGGGGTCGCCACAGTGGAATGATCCGCCAACTTATCCAGCATTTGTTTTTACGCAGCGGATGCCCTTCCAGCCGCAACCTATCTCTGGGAAACATCCATACATTCTCATTCACGCTCATACACAACGGACAATTTTGCCTACCCAGAGGAAACCCACGCAAGCACGGGGAGAACATGCAAACTCCACACAGAAATGCCAACTGACCCAGCCGAGGCTCGAACTAGTGACCTTCTTGCTGTGAGGCGAACAAGCTACTCACTACGCCACCGTGGCGCTGTTATGATTTTCAATAAATAGGTAAATAAATTGACATTTTTTAAAAGTTGAATGTTGTTATTGTTAAATCAAGAAATGGGACATGACTGGACTGTAGAATTGTGCAGCTTGTGCAAACATATTCACAGCTCTAAAATTAGATGCGTTCATTTTTTGCCACTTTTCTATGTGTTTTTGTTTCATTTATAAGAGAAAAGTATGAGGGCAACACGGTGGCTCAGTGGTTAGCACTGTCGTCTCACCGCAAGAAGGACACTGGTTTGAGTCCCGGCTGGGCCAGTTGACATTTCTGTGTGGAGTTTGCATGTTCTCTCTATCTTCGTGTGGGTTTCCTCCAGGTGCTTTATTTACCCCCACAGTCCAAAGACACGCACTATAGGTGAATTTAATAAACTAAATTGGCCGTAGTGTATGTGTGTGAATGAGTGTGTATGGAGGTTTCCTAGTACTGGGTTGCAGCTGGAAGGGCGTCTGCTGTGTAAAACATTCATTCATTCATTCATTCATTCATTTTCTTTTCGGCTCAGTCTCTTTATTAATCTGGGGTCGCCACAGCGCAATGAACCGCCAACTTATCCAGCATATGTTTTACGCAGCGGATGCCCTTCCAGCTGCAACCCATCTCTGGGAAACATCCACACACACACTCATTCACACACTAGTGCCAATTTAGCCTACCCTATTCACCTATAGTGTATGTCCTTGTACTTGTTGGGGAAACCGGAGCACCCGGAGAAAACCCACGCAACCATGGGGAGAACATCCTCATAGAAATGTCAACTGACCCAGCCAAGCATCTTGGTTAAAGAGATAGATCACCCTAAAATTTACAGTTAGTCAACCCTAAAAAAGGGTCCCATACCTTTATGAGTTTCTTTTCTGTCTGTTGATCCCAAAATAAGTTATTTAAAAAGATCTTCAAAACCTGTAATTAATATGGAAGTCATTGGTTACATGTTTCCAACATTTTCTACATAAATTAAAGAAACGCAAAGAAATTTTCTGACAAGTGTAGGGTAAGACATAATGTGGCATAAATGATAACATAATTTACAGTTTTGGATGAACTATCCCTTTAACATATTTTAGGTATATGCTGTATATGGCATTGTTTCAGCCTGGCACACCGAGGCTTACACTGTGTCTTGACTACATGCGACCTAACGCTGCGACACACCATAAAAGGTATTTTTATCACATTATCTACAAAACCGTCAAAGTTTCTTTTTTAGAAACTTTTTTTTTTCCTACTGTTTCTGATGGTATTTAAATGTTTATATCAGTCTGTGATATTTAAATGTTTATATCATGTCACATCCAACACAATCTCATATCAGTTCGTAACTTGTTTGATTAAGTGGCTAATTCATATGAATTTGTACGACCTCATTTGTACAATTTAGTACGGTTTGCTCGTCCCCCAATTACGGTTAGATTTAGAGGCGGAGTTTAAAATTGTACGTTTTTGTACCACTGAACTGAAAATAGTTGCGTTTCCTTGTGAGATCAGGCTGTCTCATCTGGTGTGGACAGCTAGATTGCTGGTCACTGAAATGTAGTTGTGTCACATGTTGTTAGGACACAGTGTTAGCTGGCAAGCCTATACATCTGTTTACTGAGCATCTGACGCATTTAAACACAGACAGTTCCAGTCTGATTGGCTGGATGTATGTTTCACTCACATGTTCTTCCTGGGCAGTCGTTGATAGAAAAAACTGCAATGAAGGCCAGAATGAATGGCATATGCCAGAAGTCTGACTATTAACCTAGTTAGCAGGGTTACAGTTAGTGCTACACGATTAATCGTATCGCAATCGCGATGTCAGCCTATGCGATTACATTACAGCGAATCTTGCGATTATATTAAATAAACGAATGCATTCCTGGACATAACAAGACATTCAAGAAAGAAAACGCACCGCCATTTTTGTATTTTCCTTTTAAAACGATTACAATGTAACGCAATTTAAAAAAAACACACGACCCAGAAGCCATCAGGACTGTGTGTGTGTGTGTGTGTGTGTGTGTGTGTGTGTGTGTGTGTGTCTGAGTATCACGTGCTGAAGAGCGCCACCGAGCCAGGGCAAACACAGTGATAATGTCTGCTTGTGTCCTCCAAAAACAGCTTGAACATCACGTGATGTTCAGAACGTGTATAATATGTTTGCGGCAGATAGACGCGAGTCGCTTTCTGTATGTTCTAAACCAAAAGGTTCAGTAAAAGCGAAACGACTGCGATATGCGGACGTCTTTCTATTTTGGCGCTTTGCTTTCGAGCCCGTCGCCTGGCAACAGACGTACACAAAACATCGGCTCGATGACGCAAACGTACCAAACACCTTTTCGTCCTTTAAGCAAATTGTCATCGAGTGTCAAGTCTCCTCTAACCGACAAAATTGCTCACAACCGTCATCATAGGTTTAGTGTTTTCATTCAAAGTAAATTATCAAATTAAATTAAAACTAGAAGAATTATTGTGTGTATGTGATGGATGACGAGGAAAATCTGCTGTTAACCTTTCGATGCGCCCAACGTTCTCTATAAAACCAGAAACATGCTTAATGTTTTCATGTAGGATGCATATAATGCATATGGCCACGTTTTAAATTAAATCAAATAAGCAGAACCAAAAGTTGTGTGTGTGTGTGTGTGTGTGTGTGTGTGTGTGTGTGTGTATATATAACCGATAAAATATGATATGTTTAAATAGTGCATGCTGCATTTCTCTCTCATAAACAATAATACAAAGCCATACATATAAAATATTGTTATATTTCATTTAATAATTGCAAGAAATATGAAATATAGAAAATATGGAATATGAAAATAAGTTTACAATAAAGCAGATATTTATTTTGTAAAAATTATTTATTTTGAAACCATTTCAAGTTGAACAAACGCACACTTCAGCTTTATTACTAATCTGTGTGTGCAATTTTCTTAAAAACCCATTAAGTTGACTTAATACCATTATACCATTTATAATCGAAATCGCATATCGCAATATTGACCTCAATAATCGCAACATGACAATTTTCCCAAATCGTGCAGCCCTAGTTACAGTATAACTGATGGCATAATACCTATTGCGATCAGTCAACAACTACACTGTGGAATAGTGCAAAGACAATAAGATGAAATGTTCTCTAAATATCCGCTGAAGCAGGTAGATATTTTGAAAAGTAAATCAGCATTTTGATCACTAACTACTTTCTCTGATCCTGCAATTATTAGTTCTGCTCCCCACTCACCATCCTCTTTCACACTGGAGGAACAAACAAGTGTTTAATCATAGAGAGACCAACACAGAAGCCAAAAAAAGAGAAAACACTATCATTTCACACAAAGTGGAGCTGTGTGGGAGCGCAGCTAGACAGTTCATTCTTGGGTGAGAATCTCAGCTGTCGCACAGCACAGAAATGCGTAAGTGTAGAAGGAGCATTGAGCAGTGAATGCAGTCCTGCTCTGTTTTGTTAAATTACTGCACTGCACACTTTCAATTAGGCTGAGACCACATACACACTGCAGCTAAATATGGTTGTCACTCCTCTTCTGAGTGCTTGGTCTCATTCTGTAAACAATGAGTCTGGATATTTATGTGAAAACACTACATTCTGAAAATTCAGTCTGGTTAGGTACGTAGGACAATGTTTAACAATTTGTGCATCACAGTGTTTTAAACATCACTTAGTTTAATGTACATTTCTACAATGGCATTTTTATCCCCTTGTCATCAGACTGCATTTATCGATTTTGTTAACTTTAACGGGACAGTGAATTTCAGTAAAATTAACAGGACATTTAGCATTGGAGTGGAGAAGGTAATATTAAAATGAAGTCTTATTTTACATTGTTTGGTTTCGGAGTAAAAGGAAAATTGTGTTGAGGTATGAAGAATTAAAATGATTGAACATACTGAGGTTTATGTGGTTACTATTTTGTTGAACAGTTGAGCTTGTGTTTAGGACGAGTCACATTAAATTAATCTTATATTTATCATGCTAACATGCACCAATGCATTCAGTTTTGCTTTCCACTAGAAACAATATTAATGATGGTATTGTTTGATGTAGGTTATATATTTGTTTTACTTCATTAAAAGGAGTGAACTACTTTTTTTACTTCATAATGTTGTCTGAAGCGTAGCATAAATTAGAAGTCATTTAGATACTTTATGAGATGTGTTTTTGGCCTTTATGAAACATTCATTCATTGATTCATTCATTTTCCTTCGACTTAGTCTCTATTTCAGAGGTCACCACAGCGGAATGAACCGCCAACTATTCCAGCATATGTTTTACACAGGGGATGCCGTTTCAGCTGCAAACCAGTATTGGGAAACACCTATACGTGCTCATTCACACATACGCTCATACACTGCGGCCAATGTAGTTCATTCAAATCACCTATAGCACATGTCTGTGGGGGGTAAACCGGAGCACCTGGAGGAAACCCACGGCAACACGGGGAGAACATGCAAACTCCACATAGAAATGCCAACTGGTCCAGTGGGACTCAAACCAGCAACCTTCTTGCAGTGATGCGACAGTGCTAACCACTGAGCCACCGTGCCGCCTCCTTTTTGAAACACTCCAGGCATTTCACATCCAAAACCTGGATTTGTCTGTGTATTAGAGTAGATTGATGCTTCATTGTTTCATGCTGAAAACAGTATGGGTCGTTTTGGTTAAAAACAGAAATGCTCAGTAGATAGCTAATTATATGGAACAGACAATAGTGACACATGGTAAAAACATTACATTGTAACTTGTGTGTTGTGACATTACTGTTAGTAGTCAACACTGCATCATCTATTATTTTCAGTCTTTTTGAAAAATGTAAATCGAGCTTTGTCTGGTTAAAATAAACATCTGCAGTAAAATGAAGACAACAAACAAACTGTGTCTGACTGACTTCAACTGGAACTTTGAAAAAATCATCCACTTTGTCACATCAAATGTAGACAGCTTTTAGCTGTTGTAGTGATACATGATGCAACAATGGTTGCGTCCGATGTAGACATGGGGTTATGATCACAAGAAAAGCAATGTAACGGCTGTTTTCCACAACTTGTCATTGCATAATGTCATGGAATCCTTCCTTGGTAATCTCATGTTTGGGTCTTTCTTAGTACTTTTTAGTGTGCATTACATGTGTAAACAAGTAGGTGAGGCTGAAGAGGCAATGATGCACTATTAAGTTATTCTGAAACAATATACGACACAAACTGTTGTGGCATTTTGGTTTAAAAAAAATAAGGTAGTTGTGAGTTCTGAAAATTTATACTACAACAAAAAATATGTTTTAATGAATAGTTGTATACTATGTATTTATGAGAAAACATACATAGATTGTGATTCATGGTGTTTGTTTATTCATTTATTTACACTTTATTATTTACTTTATTTATTATTTATTTACAATATTAAATATTAAAATTGTACTTAATATTTTAGCAAAGTGACTAATGTCGACATTATCAGTATCTGCTTTATTTACAAAGACATTTGGATTTAGGACTTGTTCAGCCAACACTTTTCGCTTAGATTTTACAGATTGACTGAGCACAAGGAAATATCTTTAGTGAATATATATGAAAAACCTTAAGCCTTAATGACAGCTATGTGTCTTTTTGTTTTGCAACAATAATTTGAACGTCATTAATTGAGCCAATTGTTTCCAAAACTTTTGTAATAAATAATATATATGTTCCACGACATAGCAAGAGCAAATGGCTAAAAATGATGGTTGCTTAAAACTGTTAATATTAGCAGTCAGCACTATTTTACCATCCTTACTCTATCCAAAACACCCATTTAAAGCATATAAAACAGCCTCACGTATTTCCGCACAGAAAACAATGAACGTAGGTGTACAATCACAAGTGGCAGCATTTCACATCCACAAGCTATACATCATCCTTGGCACATGCAGCTATTTCCCTCATTCTTTACTTATGTGAGAGGAATGAATATGGAAAAACATGTAGATTTTGGTGATATTTCTCTCATTTGGGTTTGAATACAATCCAGATCTGCATATAAGCATAATAATAATGGAGAATGCTGTGGGGTGCAGAGTGAACTGGGCGGGGGGAGAGAGAGAGGGAGCGAGAGCGACGGGTTCGTGGAGGGAGGGGATGTGGGGGGTGTGTAGAGGTAGAGAGAGAGAGAGCGAGAGAGGGAGGAAAGAAAGCAATGAGAGGATCTTGAAATTGTGCGCTAATAAAATTCGAGGTCATTTACATCTGAGATGGGATTGAGTGGCAGGCGTTACCATGGCGACATTCCCACGGGTCTTCAAGCGCTCTGCTCTCCCTGACAGCAGCAGAAAGAGAAGCAAGCGAACGAGGGGAAACAGTGAAAGCAGAGGCATCGCGTGAAGAGGGACTGTGGGGTACAGCCGAAGGAGAGACAGGAAGAAATAGGCAGCAGAGGACGCGATAGAGGAAAAGTGTGTGTGTGAGAGAGGGAGAAAGAGAGTGTGTGTCTTAGAGTGAGGCTGGCTGCATGGCAAAGCCTTAAATTTTTAATCAGCATGCACCAGGAGGCAGACACACCGTAGAAGTGACTTAATAATGCACAATTAAATTAAAAACTGGGCCCAGAATACAGTCAGATCCTTTCAGCATGTCTGTCTCGCTCATTTGTATCCATATACCTGCTCATTCCCACCCTTAATCACCTCTTCTTTGTAATATTCACACATCTCATTGCTCAGGCACTCCTTCATTCCAGCCATTCTTCAACCGTTCGTAGTTTTCCCTGATTACTTTTGTATTCTTTCACACATCAGAGGGAATCTCACCTGTTGTCATAAAATAAGACCAGGGGGCATACTTTAAACAAGTACACTGGGCATGCGTTGTGTTGTTTTAGCGGTGACACATCGGTACTCAAGGGGGCGATAGAGTTCCCTTTAAATGACTGTTTCATGTTCAAGATGTGTTGTTATTCAGAATTCAGATAAGTTGCTGTAAACTTGTATGTATTAAATTTTGCTTTAGTTATAAGATCCTCTTTAAACTGTGAACTGTTGCTAAGACTTAACAGTAGTTAACTATTCATTTGTTTGTTCTCACTGCAGCACCCCTTATGGCAGAGTCGGGAATTGCAGACTCAAACCTTTCATACAAACACTGAGTTTGCTAAACTGGAAGTGTATTTATTTAGTTGGTATTGTTTCAGGTTCACTTCATAAATTGAAATTATTTTCTATGTTTTGTTTTGAGGTCAGTAAAGTTTAATAAAGATAAGTACTATTCAGGATGACAGTTATGGCATTTTGTTACAAATAAATCCTGTTTTAGTAGGGCTGCCATTACTTATACCACTATATGTATATTGATAATTCTGTTCACTAGTTTGTTGATTATTTGAGTAATCTAAATCACTATTTCAGATTACAAATCTATTATTTTACTTAAGAAAACTTTATAAACCTTATCCTATAAACAAGCCATTGACAAAATATAAGACTATAAGATTATTTTTAAAAAGAATGTAAAAATGTAAACAAACTTAATGAAAATACAACAGTAGTAAGCATTTTCTTTGTCTGAATTGCAATACTGTACATTCACATGTTCACTATGTCATTTATGGCACTAACCCTGCAATGAATGTCTTTAAAACTGGCAGAAATAAGTGAATTAATTAAAGTAGTCTAGCTCACGCCTGCACAATAAACGCAGGCACAGATCAATTTAAAATTTACTATTATCAATTCCAGTCCTCACACCCCAGTTCTTAGAGAATGTCAAATATTTCTCTTAACACATTTGATTGAAATAAGCAGCTCGTTATGAGAGCTCCATGCATGAATTGTCTTCCGATTGACAGGTTTTTATTTGTTGCTCCCTCATCACAGGAAATCATTCAGGGATTTGCTCTATACCACAGATGCAGTGTTTTCACATACAGAAGATACTCACTAGAAAAGTGTGAACGTTAGAGAGGAACACTAGAGATGCTTCACATACTGCACACTAAAATGCAGTTTGGTTGAAACCTATGCTCCCTCCCGAGTCCACTTCGTAGGACACTTTATGTCGAATTATTACAAATGTTTGTAGTGATAAGAGAAGCATACAAAAAGTGCAGAGCGGTGACTCGCCCTGTAGTGGCACCAATAGCCTAGTGGTTATGTGTGTCCACATATAGCATCCTTCCCCTCTCTGCTTCCAATGCTTTCCTGTCTGTCCTCCACTGTCCTATAACAATAAAAGGTGAAAAACCCCTAAAAAAGATTGTCTTGAAAAGACAGCACACCAACATGTGCAGGAAGCTTATTTTATTGCAAAAAGTATTTAGACACTTAATACTTATATACGTTCTGCCTAAAAAAAATCAGCTAATTTACTTGACAAAAACAACTAGAGTTGCTTTGGATTCTCTGGTGTGCCATCATCCATGCTCCTGTACTGCATGTTTCCTCTTCAGGTGTTCTTGGATCATGCTTTTGCTGCTGTGATACAATAGCTCAGTAGCATTACAGGTGAGTCAGGCTACAGGCAAGTTTGAATGACGCGATAAGCATTGCTCATACTAGTGGCGTGGATGAAACCATTGTTATTTTTGTTGAAGCATTAAAAACTAAATTGCAATAAAGGTAAGGTACAGTAATATAAAATGATAAGTCATTTTAAAAATATTGGTGTTGACTAATTATCAGCAAAGATTCACGGGATCCCTAATTCTTATACAGGTTCTGTTTATCACCAAATCCTAAAAAGTATCACATTTTCAATAAAATATTAAGTGTTGAATAGAATGTTGACAATCATAATAATAATAATACTTATTATTATTATTATTATTATTATTATTATTATTATTATTATTATT
>CAIGQQ010033541.1:7189688-7200818 GCA_903798035.1 Danio albolineatus | reverse complement strand
ATTATTATTATTATTATTATTATTATTATTATTATTATTATTATTATGAATGATACTTGACAACCAAATTAGCAATTAATTGGATTTCTGAAGGATTTTGTGATACTGAAACCTAATGTAATGATGCTGAAAATTCTGCTTTGAATCACAATGACATTTTTAATCATTTCTAACATTTAAATACATTTGAGATTTAAATATTAAATATCTCACCAACTCTCTCTTTATTCTAGTGTTATAAATAAACTCTGATTGCTGTTAAAACTGGCATTGGCGAGTGAGCAAAATGGAGGCGATGAAAACATTGTTTCATTCTTCTTTGTTCAGTCTATTTAGATTTTGTAATTATTTCCTATACATTCCGATATAAATAAAATAAATAAAATAAAAGAGAATCACTTATTGTATAACACATGGTTTGTGCTTGCCAGGAAACCTGATCACTGAAATACAGATGAGATGTGAATGGCCGTCCGTGTTGCTGGTGTAGTTGTTAATTAAAGTTGAGGGGGTGGGTTGCTGATCAGCCCTGCTCTCAGGTGTTTCAGTGAATACAGCAGCAGCAGCAGCAGCTCTGATTCCTCCGCGGTCTAGGGGGCCTCAGTGCTGTGCGGAGCTGCTTCAGTCTCTCCCCTCAGTAACGACTGTCCTCCATGCACACAAATAGCCATCAGAGGACAATGAGAGCCATGATCCTTTGACGCCATCTGTCACTGGAGGGTGTGCACGCACAGGCTACCGAAACCAGACAACACACGCACACACACACACACACACAGGCAAGAGGAAAGGCAGCAGTTACACTGGGAATGAACAAGGGTGGAGGACCAGTATAGTTTCCTTTCTTTTCAGTGAAACTACATGTTCAGGATTGACCATTTCAAAGGTTACTTTCAATAAGTGGTTAATTATAAGATGTATATATGGGTAGTTGACAAATACACAGTAAAGATACTATTTTAGAAGATTTTTTTTTTATATGGGGTCATAGCAAAAAATAATACACAAACAACTTAATAATATAAAAATATCGCAAGAGATATTTATCCTCATTGTTGGACACTTATCTTCATGTAGTGCTGTTTATTTTCTATGAAATTATTAATCTTTTTTCGCCATGACTTTTTAGTAGAACTTAAATTAAAGGCAAAATATTTATTTGAATCTTTTATGATTAGAAATTGTGACAGGCCAGGAAAACCTGAAGGTATTCACTCTTTCATTCATTTTCTTTTTGGCTTAGCTCCTTTATTAGTCAGGGGTCGCCACAGCGGAATAAACCACCAACTTATCCAGCATATGTTTTACACAGCGGATCCCATCACTGAGAGACATCCATACACACTCATTCACACTCATACAATACTGACAATTTTAACTCACCCAATTCACCTATTCCACTTGTTTTTGTACTTGTGGGGGAAACCGGAGCACCCAGAGGAAACCCGCGCGAACACGGGGAGAACATGCAAACTCCACACAGAAATGCCAACTGGCCCAGCTGAGGCTCGAACCAGCGACTTTCCTGCTGTGAGGGGACAGTGTTACCCACTGCACCACTGTGACAGCAATTAAATCAAATATTTCATCAAAACAGGAAATGAAAATGAAATTATATTGCCACACTGAAAACATGGTAAATACAAAAATCAATTAAACCACAGATAAAAATAAATAGAACAGCACTTTATACTGGAGTCTAACAGTATTAAGGTACAGAAATTCAATAATCAAATGTAAAATAACACGCCATAGACTTCATTGTATAAATAAACACAATTGATCCTCACTAAAGTGGCAAACTTTATAATTTCTTTGATCTAAATGGTTTAAATTCATCTGAAATCACTTGAGAGCCTGCGATGTGGCTACTGAAAATTTTCACATTGCGATGTCGATGCTGAAATGATACGCTGTGCAGCCCTAGTAAGCAGATACCCTCACTTTTGGCTCCTCAATCAGAGGTACTTTAAGAGTTAGCAGTTGATTTTCTTAAGCTTCTCCAGAGCAGGTTATGTTTTTGGATTAGTTTACTTATGAAGTATGTAGACATGTAAAATAGGCGTCGCCTGTTGGCTAAAGAGAGCACACTGATTGGTTATTCAGCAACAAATCAGTGCGTGGAAACAAACGCTGAAGTGACGTAACCAAGTTAACAATTCAAGTAAAGAAGAAACACACAGAAGCGAGCTGTAATTCCACTCCATTTCTCAAATATTTGCAAATGATGTGGATTATAAGACTATCGGGCATTTTTTCATGAGTGAATGCCTTCATGTTAAGTGACAATTACTGTCATAATAATTTTAAATGGTGTTTTGTTTTTTTACACTTTGTGCGTATTACAAGTTCCAGTTTCTATTTGTGGAATGAGAAATCAGGCTGCTGCCCCCTGCATGTGCACTTTGTCATTTCAGTTAGCTGCTGTCCATTTGGTGTGCTCATGTGCTGCTTTTTAGTCCAGAGTAGACCAGATGCGAACCGACAACACAGTTGCTTTTTGTCAGTGCTAGTTGTTTGGCATCGGCTTATAGTGTGGCACAGTCCTAAAATGCTTTGAGTTTGCTCCAGAGGTAGTTGAAACTGCATTTGATCGCATTGCTTTCATAGAGCAGACACTCGTGTGGTTGAATGCATCGAGTCACAAAAGACCACCTACAGACCCAACACATGATTGCCATGAGGCATGTTGTGAGAATACACACCGGAATGAAGTATTTATACTTTGCTGCATTGTACTGAAACACGCTGATTACCAAATTGGAGTTGCCATCCACATGCCTTTCATTCTCTTTCTTTCCTGCTCCCAAGACACATAACACGAGTTCGTTCTCTCAATAGTACATCAAACTGAGCGCTCCCACTAAAGTGCTGTAGAGCATTACAAAATAAGCAACAACAAACAAAACAAACATAAGTGGTCACAAGAGGTGCGTTCAAATGTGTCATAACTAGATGGAAACCGTAATCTCCACTGACCACTTGTGATCAGTTCTCTGAAAACACAGTAAAACCAGGTGCATACAGGGCCATTGGTGATAGAGCATACTTGGGATCGTTGGATGACTCAATGTTCATGGCATTAAATTAGCATTTAAAAAATGGACAGCGGCGGCACGGTGGCTTAGTGGTTCTCACTGTCACCTCACAGCAAGAAGGTGACTGGTTTGAGTCCCGGCTGGGTCAGTTGGCATTTCTGTGTGAAATCCCCGTTCATGTGGGTTTCCTCCAGGTGCTCCGATTCCCCCCACAGTCCAAAGACATGCGCTTCAGGTGAATTGAGAAATTGGCCATAGTGTATGTGTGTGAATGAGTGTGTATGGGTGTTTCCCAGTACTGGGTTGCAGCTGGAAGGGAATCCACTGTGTAAAACATATGTTGGATAAGTAGACGGTTCATTCCACTGTGGCGACCCCTGATGAATAATAAGCCGAAGAAAAATAAATGAATGAAAAATAAACAGACACAATATATCGCTTTATTACCTGCTGTTGTTAGAAGCGTGAACAACTCATTCTGAACAGAACGAGCAACAGTTTAGTTCACAGATGTGTCAATAACCAATTCTTCCATTGTCTTGTGAAACTGGACACTGTGTGTGTGTGCGTGCGTGTCCTTCAGCGTTCAAGGGACTTCCCCTCTCACTCCTTTCCATCTCCCTGTGCAGGGAGGAGATGTTAATGGCTCTCTGGATGTGTTAATTAGCTAGAACAGTGGTTAATGAGGAAGGGTGAAATAGAGAAGGAGAGAGAGTGTGTGTCTTTAGGTGCTTATGTGTCAGTGTGTGTGTGTGTGTGTGTGTGTGTGTGTGTGTGTGTGTGAACGGAAGGGCGTGTGTATTCAAGTGGCACATTGAAGCGGAGGGAGGATTATACAGTGGGTCGTCTCACTCTGAAGGCAATGGAGGTCAGATGAGGGCAAGAATCTTAACACGGTCATTATAACCATGACCACAGAAGTAGAAAGAGAGGGGGAGACAGTCAGAATCATGTTAGAGCACCACCTATTGGTCTGGAGGTATTACTATTAGAGTAAAAAAATAACTAAAAGGCATTTTTGTTACATTTCAACTGTTTGTTTGTTTTTATGAATTTGACAGATGCTTTTATTTACAGCTAAATGTTAACAGTTCATGCGCTCGCTGAAAAACACTCCTTATTGGCCTAAATTATAATTATAATAATTTATACAGTTGAGGTTAGAGACAGGAACGTGTTGGGAGCAGAGAGAGAAGAAGGTTCGGCAAAGGACCTAGCGCCGGGAATCCAATTCGGGTCACCATGAACACCATGGTGCTATACTATATGTTCAGCGCGCTTAACCACTAGGCTACTGGTGCTGAGTTTTACTGGTCCTAAAGGCATGTTATTCAATATTAACTACAGAAACACCAAACACATAAACGGGTGAATAATTAAATCTTTCCAATAAGTGTTTATGTTAGTTAATATTATTTAATTATTTAATATAATAATGAATTTATTATTGTTCATTTATGCTGGTTTATAATGCATTAAACTGGAGGTTACTTTAAATTAGTTAGTTATTGTTGGTTATTTTTAGTATAATTCTGATACTTTTGTGGTTTTTATTAATTATTTAAACTAGTTAATTTTTATATTGTCCATCCTCGTGTTAAACGTAAACATAAGTGTTGAGGAGACTCTTAAATTTGCTAAATAAAATGTTACAGAGTGGGCAATAGTAAAGGTAGATCAACATCTGTAAGGTGTGAATAATAATGATACAGTAAACCTCAAAAACTGTAAACAAAACTAATTATGGTTTAAGTAGAGGAACTAACCGTCATTCAAATACCTATTGAATGACTAAAGGTTAAGATAAAGAAAGTAAAGTGACTGTGAATAATAAAATAATAAAAATACTGTGCATCCGGAAAGTACTCATAGCACTTCACTTTTTCCACATTTCTTTGTGTTACAGCCTTATTCCAAAATGAATTAAATTCATTTTTTTCCTGACAATTCTGCACACAATCCCCCATAATGACAATGTGAAG
This sequence comes from Danio albolineatus, assembly GCA_903798035.1. Taxonomy (NCBI): domain Eukaryota; kingdom Metazoa; phylum Chordata; class Actinopteri; order Cypriniformes; family Danionidae; genus Danio; species Danio albolineatus. The sequence goes on along the minus strand of CAIGQQ010033541.1, from coordinate 7,195,798 downwards.
AAAGATTTTTTGAAATTGTCGCAAATTTATAAAAAAATTTAAAAACCTGAAAAATCACATTCCTATTTTTTATGGCGTCTCTCCTTCTCTTTTCATAAGATGACAAGCGGACAAACCATTGCTGCAGGTCCGATGCAAGAAATGTGTATATTCCATACAAAGTGTGAAGCAGGTTGGTTAGTTCTGCTTACATGAAACTTGGTGCGCTCACAGCATTCAGAAAAGTTTAGATGTTTTTCAAATAGGTGTACCTGTAAAATGTGCGCAGAACACATGCGCACTGCTTACACACCATGTGCGTGTCCTCCCATGTGCACATCGTACAAGTTGCACACCTCCATTGGAAATGACAGCAGCCACATTTTAATAAAACTATAGCCTTCATACCAAACTTTTTTTTATTCATTATTGACAATGGTGTTTGGTCATTCATTCATTCATTTATTCATTTTCTTGTCGGCTTAGTCCCTTATTAATCTAGGGTCGCCACAGCAGAAGGAACCGCCAACTTATCCACCATGTGTTTTACATAGCGGATGCCCTTCCAGCTGCAACCCATCACTGGGAAACATACACACACACTCATTCACACACATACACTAGGGCCAATTTAGCTTACCCAATTCACCTATAGTGCATGTTTTTGGACTTGTAGGGGAAACCGGAGCACCCAGAGGAAACCCATGCCAATGCGGGGAGAACATGCAAACTCCACACAGGAATGCCAACTGGCCCAGCCGAGGCTCGAACCAGCAACCTTCTTGCTGTGAGGCGATTGTGCTACCCACTGCGCCACCGTGAGGCCTAGTGTTTGACCAATAAATACCAATGCCAATTTTATCACCCAGCCCTACTTTGTTGAATTGGTCATTTTTATAAATATGTTAAATTAGTTCATTTCATTTTGTCCATCTTCTTGCTTATTTTAGTTAATAGTTTAGTAGTTGTTGTGCTTGTCATTTGTTGTTATGTATTGTATTAAATGTTTGTGTTGATGTGTGTGTATTTGTTGTGTAAGCCATTTGTTGTTAGTTGTTGTATTTATTGGCCGTTTATGTGTAAGTGTATGTGTGTGTGTTTATATGTATATAATCAAACAAACAAACAAACGAAAACAAATCATGCCGTTTGGAAATGTTCATTCATAGGGTGAACTATGCCATCAACCAATGTTAACCTATACAGCTTCATTGTAAAGTGTTACTAAATAGATAGATTTTCCTAGTGCTGAGCCTAAACTTGGACACGCACTCACAGTTAGAAAGAGTAAAATACAACAGACAAAAAAAGTGAGTGACAGAAAAAGTGTGTGTGAGAGAGAGTAAAAGAGAGAGTTGCGGGTGCGAGCGAGCGCATTAGGGAGAGAGAGTGTGTGAGCCTTTATTCTGAGTGGAATAGCTAATGAGGGCCCTGCGGAGCCTAGCTTTGCTGTGCGCGGTCGTAATGAACAGTGGCAGCCTGGCACGCCGCGCCCATGAGCTTTATTATTCACACGCATACATCAGAATACGGCAGAGAAATTATGCAAATACTGTGGAGAGAAAGCTAGAGAGAGAGAGAGAGATGATGATGGAGAGAGGAAGAGAGGCTGAAGGGTGGGGGGATTATTGGGGGAGAGAGACGGAGGGAGTCTTTACAGCAGGTTGGAATTTGTTTTTTAATACTGAAATAAAAAGAGGCTCTGCTTCAGAGAGGAAACACACACTGTTTTCCGAGAAGGCTGATTTAAAATGTATAGCTGCCATGTGCGTGTGTGTGTGTGTGTGTGTGTGTGTGTGTGTGTGTGTCTGGATGTGAGTATTGAGCATCTTCTTTAAAGAAGCGTTTAAGTCTATTGCGCTATTGTAAATCCATCAAATATGTTTGAGTTGCAGATATCCGCTTTGCATCATGGTGAGCGTATGTGCATGTATTTGCATAGAAGTGCAGGGCATGCAGAACTGAAGAGAAATTAGGCTCATTTTTGTGGAGTGAGTCTTCCTTTAGGACCCATCGTGAATATTTTGTTCTTGAGCTTTCTTTAAGGTAGACTTGACACAGGGGTCCACAATATAAGTCATTTCACACTGTTGATTGTTACTTGAATGATGCCTCAGATCATGTGACTTGATTAGGGCTATTACTTTAATAAAGACTTACAATAAAACAAATAGAAGAAAAAAAATATATATATATTTTTTAGAGAATGGAACTGGGCCTTATGAATAATCAAAATCTTATTGTGCCTTTGCTTGGACTAGTAGGGAACCTTCCCAAACAGCAGCAACACCCTAGCAACCACCAGAAACTCATAACAATGCATTAAAAACACTCTTACCCTCCTTCTTAACAACATAACAATGACAATCAGACTCTCAAAACTCATAAAAACCACAAAACCCATTAGCGACAACATAACATTGTGTAAAAATGTTGAGAACTTGTTATTAATCACATGTAATGTTCTAAATACACTCGGGCTGTTTGCACTGCATCGTTTTATGCAAAAAATATTAAACTTTTGATGAATTTTGCCTGTTCATTTACACAACAGTGACCCTGAAAATGGGGTTTGAAAATGTATCATTTTCTGAAATCTTGAAATCTTATCTTAATATTCTTGAAATCTTGAAAATTAGTGATGTCATAAACGTGTAGCAAATGTTAAATATGTTGACATGCACATAAGTGTTAATTTTTAAAGGCAAGCACAAACAAAACATATACAACAGTGGTGGAGTATGTAGGGGTGTTGCTACTCAATAATTTGCTAATGCTTTTATAAGCAATGGACGATGATTGGTAAGCCATGATCGGTATGGGCCGATAGAGGGATTTTTGGCCAGGACACTGGGGTTACACCCCTACTATTTTAAGAGAAGTGCCATCGGTTTAATGTCTCATTCAAAAGACAGCACTCACTGATAGTATAGTGCCCCCATCACTATACTGGGGCATTAGGACTGCAGGTTGAAGACCACCTGCTGCCCTCACTAACACCACTTTCAAGAGCAGACTTGTTTTTCCCATGTGGTCTCCCATCTTGGTACTGACCAGGCTCAGCCCTGTTCAGCTTCAGTGAGTAACCAGGGTTGCAGGATAATTTGGCTCTGGCATGTGTTCTATGTGGCAGATGTCCTTCCAGCTGCATAGGTTTACACATACATTTTTTTATTCAACATAACTTTAAAAACAGGGGCATCATGGTAGCGCAGTGGGTAGCACAATTGCCTCACATCAAGAAGGCTGCTGCTTCAAGCCCTGGCTGAGTCCGTTGGCATTTCTGTGTGGAGTTTGCATGTTCTCCCCGTGTTTTTAAACTATTTGTCGTGTAACTAAATTTATGTGGTTAGTTGAACAGATTGTCCAGGTTGAAGATCCAAGATCACCAGTTAACCTTACGTAAATTGAGAATCTTATAAAAGGAATTACAGTATATTCTAGGACTGTCATCATGTTTATGGGATGGCATGATCTGAGTTATTTAAGCGAACTGCTGCCAAAAGACTTCACAAAGAATAAATATATTTATATCAAGCTCTAGACAGCAGAAGGACTTTGGGTGCAGGAGCACTGCCTTTTTGTTTTTTGTTGTTAATTTTATGACAAACACAACCGAACACACCAATTACATTTACACACACAGTAGACTTGTTCTGGTAGAGCAGAAGTGTCCAAACTTTTTATTATAAGGGGCCCAAAACCAGTCTTGATTAAGGGCTGAAGCTGAAGTTAATAGCAAACTGCATTTCATTCAAATTTACATAGGTAATTTCTTAATTTCTTTGCTATTATTTAAAAATAACAAAAAAAAACATTGCTTTAAAGCATTTTGTTTAATGATGTATTTTTTAACATTTTATAATGAACATTACAGTAAAAACATTAAAATTTCCTTTTATAACACAATGGTGCTCCTGCCTTTGCGTTGATTTGCTTGCCGATGTCTTGTGCATTGCCCTTTTTCTGTCAAGTTTACAGACTGAAAGTTTACAGATTAATGTTTTAAGTCTTTCATTAACATTTAAATTCATTAACATTTAAATGGAACAATTAATTTTGTTTGAAAATTTAACAAAACCCCAAAAGGTTATGGTAAGTTCGAAATGGTGATCTCAGCATTCCCCCAGCCAACTTCCCATCATTCACCCACTTATTTCAGATTGAATGGCGGGCCAAACCAAAGGTTGATATGGGCCAAGTTTGGCCCGCTGACCATACTTTGGGCACCTCTGTGCTATAGGAATACAGATCTGCGCATGGGGCAAACAGAAGCTCACATGGGTAACAATAGCCTGTGTCTTACCATGTACTGTACATGATCATCTTCACCTTTTCATGTTGGTATGTATTGATCTGCTTGCTTTTGCTCGCGTGGACACTTATTTTTGTCAGTGCAGCTTCTTCTCCATTGTAAGATTGCATTTGCACACATATTGACAAACGGTCATGGGCAAATGATACAATTTTGTGACGAGCCAGCACTGGCCTGATCGGGCCATTGACAGTTCTGTCTTCTGTTCTGAGCGTCTCTCATGCTGGCCCCAGGCCATCAGGCCATCCTTATTGTCAAGCCTTTCCAACTACTGACCTAACACACCTAATACAGCATTTTTGGCAGTTTTCACGGTTTGAACCTTTTTAAAACACAAGAGAAAAACATCTCAGTTTTTGATAACATTGTTGTTACGTAAGTGTAGCCTCAGAACCCCAAAAGACCACACGCCATTGTAATACTACTCGCAAAGATGTTTGGTAACTGCATATCAATATCCTGAAACACCCAGAATTTGTTAGCTACCACATAGCAATCCATTCAGATGTGGAGAACTCTCCAACAACTGCATAGCTATGTGCTAAAACACTCATTAAAACTTACAGTCAAATAATTAGTATTGTATTACAAAACCTCACAACTCTTATCAGTCACATAGCAATGCATTACAGTGCTCAGACCTTATTACCAACTACATGGCAATGTACTAACAACATTCAGAACAGCCTACTACAGTACCCACATGGCAAAATATTAAAACACTCAGAGTTTCTTAGCAATCTCAGAGCAACATACTAGAAGAAGTGACTTTTGTACAGACAAACCTTTCTTAAGCCACTTTTCCATGAATGGAACAGCTCGGCTTGGCTCACTTTACTTAGGCTCAGTTTTGTTTTATTGTCATTTTATTGTAATTATTGTTTTATCAATAAAGTTTCACAATGTCTTTAGTATCGATATGCCTTGCTTGAAACCTCAACTGAGGTGGTACTGAAAATACTAGATAGAACTTACACAGTATAAAACCTCCCACTGGTGAGCTGTACCAAGCTGTACCAAGCTGTGGATAAATGCTATCTGAAAAAAATATATATAGAATACTCGATCGTTAGATGTTTGTACAATGTTGATATTTGTCATTTAGGGGTTGAGTATCAACAATAGATCGTCTTATCCACCATATTATCAATGAGCCTTTGAGAAAATGTTCTTCCAATGGTTTTACGGTGTGCAGGTCATAAACTCTTGCTTGCGTTCCTGAGGCTGCTCTCCTCCTTCAGACTGGCCTTATATGGACTGACTGGGTCTGCTTCAGCAGCAGCAGCTTCACCTCTCCTTTCATTCTCCTTCTGTTGCTCTGTATTTCCGTCTCGTGTTCTGACTCTCAAAGTCAAGCTTCTCCCCAAGAAAATCCTCTGTAGCGCCGAGTGAGGTCATGTTTTACAGTTCTTAAAACATTTTCAACCTTTTAAAATTAGTGCATGTATTGACATTTGAGGTGTTGTTCTGACTGATGTTAAGATCTGAGGGATGTCTTCTGAAAATGCTCTCTCAAATGTAGAGCTGGTTTAATATAATGTATCACCTTGAAATGGTATTGAAGCAAACGGCTGTATGTTTTACAAGAGCAGCGGCCTCGTCTTCAGGAGCAATTTCAACTTTTGCTGGTCTTATCATTTCAGGGGCCAACTAGCATGAAAGCTCTGTGTGGGAATGCCCATTGTGACAAAGGTCAGACTGGGAAAGCCCCAGTTGCTCAAGGGAAAAAAACATGTCTGTAAACTTAGTAATCCTTAAATGGTTTTAAGGCCTACTCTAGGAGTTTTAGGTGAATTTTTGACTTGAATATGTCCCA
>CAIGQQ010033541.1:7169401-7185521 GCA_903798035.1 Danio albolineatus | reverse complement strand
ATAATATAATATAATATAATATAATATAATATAATATAATATAATATAATATAATATAATATAATATAATATAATAATTCAGTTCATTTATTCTAATTGTTAATTCATTCTATAGGCTGAACAATGCATCTTTTGAGCATTGATATCGCAATGTGTGAATCTGCAATAGTCAGTTCGCAGGATTTGATTATTTATTTGTTCATTTATTTTCCTTCAGCTTAGTCCCTTTATTCATCACGGGTCACCACAGTGGAAAGAACCGCCAACTTATCCAGCATATGTTTTAAACGGATGCTCCTCAAGCTGCATCACAGTACTGGGAAAAATCCATACTCTTTTACACACATACACCACGGCCGTTTCAGTTTATTCATTTCACCTGTACAGCATGTCTTTGGACTGTGGGGAAAACCGGAGCACACGGAGGAAACCCACATGAACATAAGAAGAACAAATAAACTCCACACAGAAATGCCAACTGACCCAGCCTGGACTCAAACCAGTGACCTTCTTGCTGTGAGGCGTCAGTGCTAACCGCTGAGCCATTGTGTCGCCTTTATTTACTAAAGATGAAAAGATAGCAATATTATTAAATATATATATTTTTTATTATTTATACAATGATGACCGTGTTTTTTTGCATTTGATTGTTCAATTGCTGTACAATTGCTGTACAGAAAAGCATAAAGCACTTTTTACTTATTAATTTTTACTTGTTATTTATTATAATTTATACAGATGCACTGCATAGAAAAAAACTTGACCATCCCAGGCGATCTAAATTAATGAAATCTTGCAAAATATCACAATTTCATATTTTTCCAATAGTGTGCAGCCCTAATTTAATCACTAAAATTGTTTCTAATATTCTAAAAGTTAATTCAATTCAATACACATGTATATACAAACTAGCTTAAAAACATTAGATATATTTACAAACATATAGAAGTCAGAATTATTTTCCCCACTTTGAATTTTTTTTCTAAATGATGTTTAACAGAGCAAGGAAATTTTCACAGTATGTCTGATAATATTTTTTTCTTCTGGAGAAAGTCTTATTTGTTTTATTTCGGCTAGAATAAAAGCAGGTTTTTTTAAAACCATTTTAAGGTCAATATAATTAGCCCCTTTGAGTTATTTTTTTCCCCAATAGTCTACAGAACAAACCATCATTATACAATAACTTGCCTAATTACCCTAACCTGCCTAGTTAACCTAATTAACCTAGTTAAGCCTTTTAATGTCACTTTAAGCTGTATAAAAGTGTCTTGAAAATATCTAGTAGAATATTATGTACTGCCATCATGGCAAAGATAAAATAAATTATTTTCAGAGATAAGTAATTAAAACTATTATGTTTAGAAATGTGTTGAAAAAAATCTTCTCTCTGTTAAACAGACTGGGTAAAAAAATAAACAGGGGGGCTAATAATTCAGAGGGCTAATAATTCTGACTTCAACTGTATATTATGTATTAAATGAGGTGCCATGGTGGCACAGTGGGTAACATGATCGCCTCACAGCAAGAATGTCGCTGGTTCGAGTTGGCATTTCTATGTGGAGTTTGCATGTTCTCCCCGGGTGCCCAGGTTTTCCTCACAGTCCAAAGATATGCAGTATAGGTGAATTAAATAAACTAAATTGGCCGTATTGTGTGTGTGAATGCTAGAGTGTATGGGTGTTTCCCAGTGTTGGGTTGCAGCTGGAAGGGCATCCGCTGCGTAAAACATATGCTGGATAAGTTGGTGGTTCATTCTGCTTTGGCGACCCTGGATTAATAAAGAGACTAAGCCGACAAGAAAATGAATAAATGAATAATAAAATTTTGAAATAACTTATAAATAATATCATTTAAAATATATATTATAAATATTGTATTGAATATTTGTTTTTCAGAAGAAACATTTTCAATATGTCAGATTTCATACTCAAATAATTTAGTAGGTAGAAATATCAAACGAAGAAGGTTGAGTTGTTTTTCTAGAAGCTTTACTGTTCCTAACATTCAAGCCTTTGTTTGGAGGTGTAGCTGCGAGGATCCTTGTCACACACCCACATCTTTCATAGAGCATCCCAGAATCAATGATTATATGTCTGCTGAATCGATCCAGAAATCCTGGATGGAGGAACCACTGTCAGACCCTCCTATGTCAGACTCTCTCTCATTCTTTCCCCACACCCCTCACCTCATAAATTAGATAGAAAGCATTGGTTTTTCAAGTCTCTAGTGCCCCCCCAGCACTCACCACAACATACACACTCGCACACACGTACGTCTAATCGTCATTACCAGCTCGACTCACTGCAGCGTGTGGCCTCGATTGGAGACAGTGGCTACAAGTGCCAGACAGCCCCTCTGAATGTGTTTGTGTGTGTCCGCATGCATATGTGTATGTGCTCTCGTGCCTCCACCTGCTGCCAATTCACTCAGCCAAAGAATATGAGACGGAGAAAAAGAGGGTCTGTTTCCTCTAACTGGGTCATGGGGGTCCTATGGAAGGACAGCCGTCCTCTCTCTCATTCATATTCATTCATTCTGCTTCTCTCTCGTCCCCTTCAGCTGCCACCTCTCCGGCAACTACACCCCCGACAACAAGCGCACACCCACCTACCCCCACCCCGAGCGTCTCTTTGTGCCCGGCGAGAGGCTCTCCTTTCCAGCCACGCTTGCCTTTTGTTCCCTCTCGATCCTCCCTCCCCTGGTTCTCCTCGGCGAGAAGCAGACGGCTGGTTGTGTTTGGGACCCAGCTGAACAAACACACACTGGGTCTGAGCAGGATGAGAGGGGGGGAGGAGGACACACCTGACACCTCCACGTCCTCCATGCTCTCCCTTGTAAGAGTGGTCTGTTGTTCAACGAGTTGTGTTTGTTGAGGAGTTGTTTACCTTGTTGTGTTTGTTTGGAAATGTCTTGTTTTGCATGTAACGTATAATAGGTTCATCTTCTGGATGTTTTCTAGGGATGTAATGGGATAAAAAAATGATGGTTTGGTGTGAATGTTTGGTTTCGAATCAGCTGAATTCAGATAAAAAAGTTTATGTTTGTTTTCACTTAATAAACTATGCCTGTCTTTATGTAGTCTACACTCTCAGAAATAAAGGTACAGGAACTGTCACTGAGGCAGTACCTTTTCAAAAGATACATATTTGTACCCAAAAGTCCACAGTGGTACCTCAAAGGTGCATGTTAGTGCCCAAATGTACCTAAAAAGTACCTTTGAGCTACCATTATGAACCCTTCAGGTACAAATATGTATATTTTGAAAAGGTACTGCCTCAGTGACAGTTCCTGTACCTTTATTTCTGAGAGTGTATAAATGTTGAGTCTACAACAGCAAACTTAACAAAGTTTGCAAAACACTGTTCGTATTAGGACACTTTTTAATAAAACTTACAGGACAGTATTGCAACCCATGAGGTGCAATTACACATTGTCCAGTTTGTGACTAGCAACAAACAGAAACATGCATGTTGTTGTTGTTGTTGTTTTTTGGTGCAGTATTTTTGTTTGAAGAAACAGCACACAATATTCTGACTACACAGACAAAAAGGTGAAAATGCCAGCCCATGATGTTAGTCTAGCACCAATATTTACACCAGCACATTCAAAAGCTCTATAGAAATGTGTATTGTTGGTTGTATGGCCTGCATTGCAAAGAAATACATTGAAGCTCTTGACTCTGAAGCAACATGTTCAATTTTTTAAATGTAATGTAGCCAGTTGACACTGTTTATTATTTTATAGTCTGATTTAGTAGTTATGTTTAAGTTAAGTTTAGCATTTGTTTGCCCCATTTATTCTGACCTTAGTCCTCATGTGTTTTACTTCATCAATTAGCGGTTTGTTTGTAAGATCGCCCAAATCTTTTTGACTACAGACTAGAGTCATAGAATGCGATTATTGGTCTATATTGATCTGCCATTATTCATTGGAGCATTCCTGATTTAAAAGTAAGTATATACCTTAGTTTCATTCATTTTCTGTGAAGTTACAACATTTTCAATGAGCTACTATTGACCCTAATTTTCACGTACGTTGAAACAAAAACCGTTTTGGCTCGAGAGTTCCAGTCTTAATCACTTCCATTGATTTTTAGACATTAGAAGCAGATCGTTATGCTGCTTGATTTTGCAAAATGATACTTTCTTATTATATTTTTTCTCTTTTTATGTACAGTCATGAACAAGCTTGTTTGTAGATCAAGTTATTTGACCTTTTTCTGTCATTTATTATTCCTAGTCATTTCTCCCATAGTAACTCAATTAAGAAGTTTTTAAACAATTACAAAAACGAGCAAACTTCCACAAAGGAGAACAAGGTCAATAGGGGAATAGGGAGAAGAACACCAAAGTGCAGTAAACTGTAAAACTGTTTGCACCACAGACCAGTGCAAATACATCAAACAAAACATGCAGCCAACAGTAGGGCAAGGTACATATGTATGTTTATGATTTAGCTTGAATATAAAGCACATCTCATGAAGCCATGGGACGATAACCGTTTTGAAGGTATACCGTGGTATGGAATAGTCAAGGTTTTCATACCGCCAAAATGTTCTGCTATACTGTTCCTAAGGTATGTGTAAGATTTTTTATTTACATTTTTTTGGTTTGTTTATTAGGTGTAAATTGTAAAGACATCTGTGTTTTTGAAACTAACGAAAACAGCAGGAGTCAATGATTCACTTGAATTATTTAGCCTGACATGTTTACTGCCCCAAAATACTTCAAATGTTTCTCAAAATAAAATATATTGTGTTCAGAGGGGCAAAGGGGTTTGTTTTATAGCCAGACATTTAAAAAGAATATATTTTAGAGCAGTAAAAACAATACCAATACCAAAACTGTGAAACCGTGATATTTTTATCCAAGGTTATCATACCGTCTGAATCTTGTACCGGCCCATGCCTAATCTCATGATTAAACCATGAATTTTGCACTTATCCAGCGGCAGCTCGCTCTGTGTCATTCGTTATCTTTGAGATGCTTTTATAAAATCAAACTATATTGATATAGATAATATTGTCCGATCCTGTGGGGGAAACTATTGAAATTTCCTTCCATACACAGAGGAATTTTTGCATATGCAGTCATTTTAGTTGTACTCGTTGTACACATACAATCTGGAATGAAAGACCAGTATAAAAGGTTTTCAGTTTCAAATATGCATACTATTACATTACAGATATATTTATCATTACTCTACACTAATTATGCAACATCTCGGTACTTGTTCCGCTGTAATACTGTGCTGTAAATGCAGAAAATGATCCAATCAGTTGTTTCTCCAAAAGCTGTGAAGCAAGCAAAAAATCTAATATATGTATATTTTTGTGAAGTGCTGTGTAAAATCCTTAAGACTTTGGCAGTGGGTTCCTCTGTGGTAACGAACTCTTCTTTGATTATGCTTTTCTTGTAGTGGATTCATGAACGCAGATGTGAGAGTACATGAGCTGCCTGCAGATCTTTAGCTGTTACCCATGGGTTCTTGATCATTCATGTAAGAATTCTAACTGTGCACTGGCCATGATCTTCTTCAGAATCTTTGCTTGTTAACTATCTACCTCAGGATGGGCAAATGGAGAGCCAACCGGTTGTTATGATTGATCCATTATCTACCAAATTGATTCTCTTTGCATGGCTTTTAATAACAGAGGTGAGCATATATCACAAACAGGCAAGCACATATTTCCACAAATATTAACCAGCACAGCCATTTTTAACATTAATATGAATGATCTCAAGGCAGCAAATTTGCATATTTGAATGATGTTTTGACATTTATGAATGGTGAAATTCCAGCTTTGCTTTCACAGTATTATATGACACCTTTATAAGTTAGTTGTTGTGTAAACTGGTATTTGTGTAGGCAAAATCGACTATATATTGAAGGTGTTTTTTTCTCATATTGAAACTAGATTTCAACATTGTCTTGATTAATAAGTGACCTAGCCCTGATCTTTCCTACATATGTGATATTGCTGTCAGATCATGATGCTGTATTGGTACCTGAAAGTGTGCTGTGTTTTGTCGGAGAAGTAATAGTAGTGTAGAAGGCCGTTTGGTGTCATTTCTCCCACTGGTAAAACCAGCAAGTAAACTGATTTAGGAGACCATACCTCTTCCCCATAAACACCAGACCTGCCGAGGTTTGAGACAAAAGAGCTCACACCACATCATGAAATACAACCTTGAGCTGAGTGTCCTCAAAGCAGCACAGATGAACAGGATGACGAGGGGAGATGAAGCACACAGAAGATTAAATCCAATAGAAGAGAGAGCGAAGGAGAAATTTGTGAAGCATATTAAACAGAATAAAACAGATACCTGTAATCTTGCTGTGGACGCTCTACTTCAACAGAAATATGGGTCAGTTGTGGCCCATATTTCTGACCCATATATCCATTTATTCATTTATTTTTAATTAGTAACATGGATTATGGTGTCTTTCAGGAACAGTTAATAAAAGGTAGTGGGTGCGTGCGTACACATTTGTAGAAACAAGTGAATAAGAGAAAAACTAACACAGAGTCACCTTTGTGTGGTCATTAATCAGAATGTGAAGAGAGAGAGGGGTCCACCTTAGACAAACAGAAACAAACAGTCATTGGCTTGGCACACTGAGTGAATAACTTAAACAAGTCTTGACTGCTCTGAGTGAGACTTAAGTTGGAAACTTTTCTCCTGCACAGGCAAATACAGGAGCACTGGTTGGTCATGTATCTTATGCACATTTAAACTCTTGCACTTCAATTGACTGAATTTTTCCATTATCTCTATTTTTACTGGTATATAATAAAGTTATACAGTCACACCTTATTTTGACGGTTTGTTTGTTGAATTTAGGTTACATTGCAACTAATTCTAAATAGATTATAAGTAGACTGTTAGGTTGGGGTTAGGGGTAGGATTAGTGTAAGTTAACATGTACTTAACATGTGTGTTGAGTGTCAGTATCAACAGATATTAAGCAGACAGTCTACTAAGGCCCGTTTACACTAGTGCGTTTTAGTTTAAAAACGGGGTTTTAGCATGAAAATGATCCGCGTCCACACTAGCGTATCTCAACAGATCTTCTCCACCAGAAATGTATATCACGTGACCATTCGTGCACCATTCGCGCACTCTGGGCATGCGCGTTGAAGTATAAACAGGAAGCACGTGTCTCGCCCGGCATTTGGTTATTGTTAGCCAACAAATGCTGGTTGAACGATGAACGCGATGGTAAAGAAAGCAAGAGAGGTCTTTTTGAGGACAGACGACGAGGTCGAGTTGTTACTTAAAGTAACAAATGAATATAAAACATCTATCGCTATCAAAAATACAGTGTTTACAGTGAAGGCTGGTCTGCCGTCTGCCGGTGACGTTATAGCCATGTTCGCTTGACGAATAAGGGAAGGATACGCAATGACCCAAAGCCCCAATCACGTAGCGGATCTCAGCAGCCATGCCTCCGTTTTCAAAGGTATTCGTTTCCCTCCATCCAGATTGAGACGGAGCAGCAGCGTTTTAGAATGAAAACGCCCTCTCCAGCGTTTTCATTATGCTCCGTTTTCGCACCTTGTAAACTCCGGCGTAGTGTGGATGGATGGCGTAACCGTAGCAAAACGTATGCGTTTTAAAACAAAAACGCACTAGTGTAAACGGGCCTAAGACTCAAATGGACCATTGAAATAAAGTGTTACCAGTTATACAATAAAGTAGTGTGCTGTTACACATTTTCTAACATAGTACAGGATCTTTAGTTCTAAAAAAATAATTGCAACTGTAATCGTAACACCTTGATCATATATTCCTCACAATCAACACAAAAACTGCCCACCATTACTACATAGTAGAATTGATCTGTGTGTTTGATTATGGGTCACAATGCAATCTAATTCAGTTCACTTCAATAATATATTTCAATTATGGGTCACACTTTATTTTGGTGGTCCGTTTGTTGAATTTAAGTTACATTGCAACTAATTCTCATTAGATTATAAGTAAACTGTTTGGTTGTGGTTAGGGTTGGGGTTAGGGGTAGGGTTAGTGTAAGTTGACATGTACTTGCAAAGTTTCTTATAGTCAGTTAAATGTCTGTTGAATGACAGTCGACTAATACTCCAATGGACCATCGAAATAAAGTGTTACCCAATTATGAAATATACCAAAACTCAGGTGTTGAAAAAGAATAATTAAAATGAATGGTTCTCATAAAATAAAATTCTGTCATTGTTTACTTTAAATCAACAAAAATGTTTTAAATGTTTTGTGAAATTGGAAAAAATAAAAGAGTTTTTCATACTTTGTTAACTGGTATGAAGTAATAGATACAAGAAAAAACATCAACAAATCAGCACCTGACTTGGGGTCTTTCGTGACATCATTAAGCCTCCGAGTGACACAATATGATCGTCGGTGCTTGAAAGCTCGCCACTGTGGAATGAATGGGCAGCCAGTGATTCGACCCCACCTCCCTGTGAGCTTTGTCGCGTGACCTTTGATTTGCAATGTCATGCTTAATATTTAAATGAGCAGCTGTAGACCAAATGGGTTCGTTCAAGTTGACTGATGGACCTTTGATTGAGGATTGTTTCTGTGAATTTCTGAGAGGAAATATGCACTTTGTTGTGGATTAACAACATAAACAGTTCATCTATTTGTCTTGAAAAACACAAGCTATTGAATGAGTGCTTCTTAAGCATATCCTTGAAAAAAAACTCAACATTTTTATGGGCAGCAGTATCATAACTATCCTTTAAAACTCATGTCTGAGGTTTTAAAACTGTCTGCTTTTAGTTTTAAGATCAATGCATGATCCAGCATTCGTGAGTGCTACATTGTTTGGGGACCTTGTCGGTTAGTGAAGAGATCTACCTTGAGTACCTGCCACCACAGAATGAAGTAGCAAGTAATGAAGTACATGAAGCATAACAGCGCACTCTGAAGAAAGAAACCACGCAGACTCTTACAATCGGACTCAAATAGAACTACTTAAGGGAGCTGGCGCTATTGAGCAGGAGACCCTGAAGAGCAGATATGAAGAAATGTTTATGCATGTTAATGTGAGCAAAGATGGAGAAGAATTTGCTGCCTTCTAATTGTCATTGACCTTTGCCCGGTGACTCATGCGGCGTGTTGCACAGGGCCCCGTTTTAGAATGAACATCATGCCTGTTGAAATCCATTGCAAGCGGTGTCGGTTGCCTCTCCTTGTCATCGCCAAGAAATGTCACCATGCTCCATGTTTGTGAGTGTAACTCAGCAGGTGGTTGGTTTGGTCTGTCTCCCTCGCTGAAGAGAGGTCATGTTTTTCCTTCTCGCCCTTGAAGAAGCATCTTTCCTATGTATATTGGCCCCCAAACAGCTGACAGAAACAAAAAAATGGAGGTTACTTGACTTCTGTCGCTGCTTTTCTTTGTGTTTTGATGATATGGTAATACTATATATCATTGTCATGAATAGAGCTTGTATGGAAAAATTTAATGTGGTCTTGTCATACTGGTTAGTGTGGATTTTTGTGTGGTCAGACATTGCACGTCTTTTTATACTATCAACATTTCACCAAAATCAACTGATCAAATTGCAATTTGTCTGGCATTTAAATGGCCGCACTGAATGTTGTTAGATAACATTATGCATAGATTAGGGATGCTTCTATCAGGACTTTTCCATATCATAACAACATCTGCCATTCTTATCCCAGCCTTCAAACTTTACATAAGTAAACTCTCTGCCATTTGTTAACTTCTATTTTCAGGCAAAACAAAGCCACAGATATTTATTGTATTGGTAATGCTATTTATAGTAACAATGTACATTTTAGAGAATTATCACATAGTCTGACCTGCCCCTCCTTTTTGTTGTTCTTCAAGCCTACAGCTTGTTTTTAGGTGTCAACCAAAGCCTCTGTAGTGTGGACCATAGCAAACTCTTGTGGAAAATCACTTGCCTCCTTTCAAAGTTATCCAAAGTTACAGTTATTCACTGCACTGTCAGACTTAACATGGACATCAGGGATACAGCAGAGCTCCAAATATCAGTTAAATGTGTTGCTGCCACATTGAAGTAGGCTTTGTTAAAATTACTTGTTTAAATCCAGTGTTTTTTGTGACTGAGAGGGGCTGGTTATCAATGCTGTTAAAGTCCATTATCTTCATGGCTGAATTTACAGCTTTCTTACTGCATATTTGCAGTGGCTCGTTCTTAAGAGCCGAATCAGGTTTGTGGTGTTAAATTTCTTGGGAAATGTTTCTCCATGTGCCTTTTTTTCAGTTATATATAGTAACCTGCTTTTTTTTAACGTTGCTTAAGATGATATAGTAGTTCCTCACTGGTCCTTGTTTGTTATGTGATTAATTTGCGATTGGTTCGTAATACCAGACAAATTTAATGACCACTAATGGAGTCATTGAATATAATTATCGGCTTATACTATTATGTGGCCAGTTGATTGGAACATCACTTATAAAGTGTTTTGCACTGTAGCTATGTGGGTGCTAACCTGTTCTTGAATACCAAAATCTCATGTTATAAAGATTAATTGCTTCTTAAGACAGACTAAAAGCGTACTCTGACTAGACACGGTTGCCTTAAACTGTGCCGAAGTGTGGTTGTACCACCTCACCTCTCCCCCTACGGCCTGCACTCATACTGCATCTTTACCTTCCGAACCTGAGCACACTTATGTCATCGATGATGCAACTGTCCAGTTTAACAGGGAGAGAAGCACAGTGGAGGTTGCTTTAGTCATATTGTTTTAGTCGTTTGGGATGCAGTGACATGCAGTCAAATATTTTGCCGAGCAGATGCACAACTTTTGACGCTCATGAATTATCATAAAAGTCACTGTGCTGCAGGTATTAGGTGGTTTGCTGAAGGTGCAGCTGACGTGCAGCGAGGGGTTTGTATCTTTAATAAACTATGACAGTTTGCGTTCATAGAAAGGTAAGAACGATTAACATATCCATATGAAATAGTATTCTAAAAGTGACGTTGCATCTTCAATTTCAGGCTCAGGCACGCTTTGCACTCACACTACAAGCGTACTACACCAGAGTCCAACCAAACCACTCTCTGGCACACCTCTTCCAACTGGGCCAGGGCCGACCAACTAAACCATTTCTGGGCCCAATTTGGAGCACTCACACTTGTCAAACGAACCGGGAAACTTTCCTGGGCATGGTTCGGACGGCATAGTGTGAGTGTACACTTGGACACTCTCTCAGAGTATGTACATTCATTCATTCATTTTCTTTTCGGCTTAGTCCCTTTATTAATCCGGGGTCGCCACAGTGGAATGAACCGCCAACTTATCCAGCATTTGTTTTACGCAGCGGATGCCCTTCCAACTGCAACCCATCTCTGGGAAACGTCCATACATTCTCATTCACACACATACAGTACACTACGGACAATTTAGCTTACCCAATTCACCAGTACCACATATCTTTGGACTGTGGGGGAAACCAGAGCACCCGGAGGAAACCACGCGAACACAGGGAGAACATGCAAACACAGAAATGCTAACTGACCCAGCCGAGGCTCGAACCAGCGACCTTCTTGCTGTGAGGCGACAGCACTACCTACTGCGCCACCGTGTCGCCGAGTATGTACATGTTTTTGAATAAAGAAAATTCAACCAGTAGTAGAAGACAAGAAGAGACATTGCAGGTACACACTGCAGCACTTTATTTAAAATGCAGGCAAGAAGAAGCTATGAGGTTTTGCCAGCAGTTTGCAGATCCAATGGAGTTACAAAGTTTAGTCACATGCTCTTTTTAAATGCTGTTTATTGGGTGAATATTTGTGAGCTGTGAGATTTTAATTACAGTTTGAGAAATCGAATGAGGTTAAAAAATTCAGTCACATGCTCTTTTAAAATACTTTTCATTGGTTAATAAGTGTATAAAACACAGGCAGATGTAAAGAGTGAGCAGTAGCATTGATTTATGAAAAATAAATAAAAATGTCAAGATATGGAGAAATATTAGTGAACGTGAATACCCGACGAAATGTCAGATCGATGAAATGGATGTGAGAAACTATAACAGATAGAGGACGGTCAGGAGAGTGAGGGAGAGGAGTCACGAAGGACATGGACAGCAAAAGAGTGCAACTTAACCAGAGAAGACGCACAGAAACAGAGGGATGGAGTGATATAAATACAGAGAGAACGAGAGACTGGAGTGAAAGAGAAAAAGCAACAGAATTGTAGAGAACAGAGAGTGATAACCCTGGCTCCTCTTCCATGACTGAGGAGGGAGCGGCCTCTGTGGGCTCCTGCTGTAACCATAGAAACGGTTGGAAGAGGAAGAGGAAGTGGCAGAAAATAGAAATGTGGCTTTGCTGAGCCCTGCAGTCCTGCAGCAGCGCTCTCCTCCCCGCACCAGAGAGAGAGAGAGAGAGAGAACGGATGAAACGAGGGACCGAGAACAGGCTAAATAATTGGAGGAAAGTAGGAGAGAGCGAAAAGTGAGAATTATAGTAGTTTAAGTCAAGAGAAGTGAAAAGAAATAAGATGAGACAAGCAAAGAAAAGAGACTAGAATAGAAATTACAAGGGTAAATGAGACAAGGTGAGTAGAAATAAGATGAGAACAGACAAAAAAGGAAATAAAGTAGGGGAGGTGAAAGGTGTAGAGACTTGTGTTTGGTGTATCGCAAACATATGATGGGAGAATAAAAAAGAAAGAGTGAAACAGACAGAGAGAGTGAAGGAGAAAGGAGTAATTGCAATGACCCTGGAGAAAACAGAGGAGAGGAAGAGGAGTGAATGTAGAGGAGACAGAAAGAGAGAGAGAGAGGGAGGGAGGGTGGAACGTTCCAGAGAAAGAAGGAGAAGAGCGAGTACACAGTGCAACCAAGAGGGAAAAGAGGGAAGGAGATAGCGAAGGACTGAGAAATGTTCAGGTTCTGGCTTTCTGAGATATAGAATTAGACACTGGTTCACCTTTGACCTGTGTGGTAATAATAATAGATAATATATTAATGAAAATTATTGATAGAAAAAAACAAACAAGCAATCAAACAGCAATGAAGCTGTCACAATTTCAGATGTACTTAAATAGCTGGCTTAAAAATTACAATCATATACCATTATTTTAATACAAATGTTGGTCATGTTTGAGACACTGTAGACCAAAACGTGTTTTTTTAAGAAGTGTCCGTTGTTCACAAAGGCATTGATTTGATAAAGAAGCAATAAAGTTGTGAAATATTGGTAAAATTTGAGAAACATATATTTTTGTTTATGGTAAAGCTGAACTTTTGGCAGTCATTATTCTTTGACAGTCCTTGGAGGAATTTCAGGAATTAGTTTAATATGCTGGTTCAATTATGAAGAAACAGTATTTCCTTTTTGTGTGTTACAAAGAGTTGGGCGACATGGTGGCTCAGTGATTAGCACTGTTACCTCATAGCAAGAAGGTTGCTGGTTTGAGTCCCTGCTGGGTCAATAGGCATTTCTGTGTGGAGTTTGCATGTTATCCCCGTGTAGGCGTGGGTTTCCTCTGGGTGCTTCGGTTCGAAGGGCATCCGCTGTGTAAAATATATGCTTGAAGAGTTGGCGGTTCATTCTGCTGTGGCGACCCCTGAAGAATAAAGGAACTAAGCGGAAGGAAAATGAATGAATGAATAGAAAGAGTTGCTTGAAGGGTTAGTTCACCCAAAACTTTTAATTATGTTTTTCATATTTATCTTTGTTTCTTTAGCACTTTTACAATGTAGAACTGCTTCAGTCCTGAGAAGGGTTGGGTCAACAGACCGATGGCTGATAGACATCACAATGCTGAGCAGGCATCGCGATCTTCCGCCCTGTCCTCGTTGCAGCAGCAACCCACTCGCGGAAAAACACACACTTCCATACACAATTTTATAACGAATAATCAAAAATATCCCGCTTGCTTTCTGAGCCTTGTCTAGGGAGTTCTTACACCCCTTTGATTGGTCACGTGCTCAACAAAAAGAACTGCAATTGGCTTTAAAGCTCTGGCACTGTTTATCAATGAGTGACACTGATAAACAGTTGTGGCGATTATAGCTGATCCATGATCGACACGGAGGAGAATACTCACTCGTGTCTGTATCCAGAAGAGTTGCTGTAACAACCCAGAGGAGAGGAAAAGTTACGCCAGCAAGTCAAAGGACTACAGTGAGAGAGAGAGAGAAATGGAGTTTACTTTCATTCTCTCAATCGCAGTGAAATAGGGGCTTCTGCTGTTCAGTATCGGTGAAATACTGTGCAGCAAACACACAAGCAGTGAGTTTCTGTGTTTTTAAGTATTGTTTTAATAACTCGTGCTCACCTCCCTCGCCATAGTACGCTACCGCGACTTAGCACATATGAGATAAATGACGTCAGAACGTAATAACCTGTTATGACCTATTGCTGAACCGATACCGAATTATCTGCGTCTGCATCGCGGTGCACCGAACAAACAATTTATTTTGACACCTCTATGTTTTAGAGCGAAAACGATCCTAGTCTATACTGGCGTTTTATCTAGCAATTCTGAACTGCCCTCCATTCACACTATAAAGCTGGAAAACGCACATCACATGACCGCACACACAGACACACACTCTGTCATGCGCTCTAACATATGCGCACGTCTGACCTCCAGGTAGTCAGCAGGTGCTTTTAGCACAAACCCCCTGAGAGCAGTGCACGTCGGACAGTTAATCAAGGATGTACCGATGGATCATGTCTCACTATAGTTGTTAAGCATGATATTTAATTAATCTTGCCTCTATCTAACGACTCTTACTGGGCTAGGAAGGCTGTTCCAGAGTTTAGTTGCCAGATATGAGAATGATCTATCACCTACAGTCAATTGTGATATTCTAGGAATGATCGTTCTAGGATTGTCCAGAATTAATTAAGTGTAATGGACGTGAAGGGTTGTAAGCCTCATGTAAATCCAATACTACTGTAAAAAAACTTTGTTCACCAATGTCTTCTCTTCCACGACGGGTGCACATTTACTATTACTATTCATTGCCATTAGCAAGTCAGCAGCGCAATGCCCATTGTAACTGTGCAACCTGACCTGAGGAGGACAGCTATATGTATATATGTTTTTTTTCACAGTGTTTTTTTGGGACACAAATGTGTTCTTGGAGTTTTGTAAGATTACAGTTGAACCACTGAATCATGTCAAATATTTAGACAATGTTTTGACAATACATAAACATAATGTTTAGACAATGTTTTGATTTATTTTCCTTTTTTGACTTGAACATTTCAGGATAGTTGCTGTCTATAGCATGTAGGAGCTCTCGGATTTCATCTAAAATATCTTAATTTGTATTGTGAAGACAAATGAAGGTCTCAGGAAACTCATATTTTGGGTGAACTAACCCTTTAATTCTTTTAAGGTAACATTTTTAAAGAATTTTTGACAAAGTTGAAATAGAAGACTTGTAATATTGTAATGTAAATGTCACTTCTGAACAATTTGATGCATTATTGCTGAACAAAAGTATTATTTTCAATATTTTATGATTTTTAGGAAATGTAGCAAACCTACAGCTCAACTGATAAAAGAGGTGAGCTTTATTCCATTCACTCTACTTTCAAATTAATAATGCACAAAAGAGTACTGTCTGAATTGAGCAGCTGCTTTTTGATTGGCTGGCTTCGCACAGTTCCACAATCCACACTTTTCTTTTTTGAATGTTCATGAAATACATTTTTTCCCCTGTCTGGTTTATTGTGCTGTAATCCATTTCAGATAAACCTACTTCTAAAAGCCCTGTAATGTGAAATAAACTGTTTTGTTGCTTTACATGTAGGTCAGAGAGTCATTTTTTCAGAAGTCTGACTATGTAAGATGTGAACTTTCTTTCACCCCTTATTTTCCACAGTTTTGGTGCCCATGTTCCCTCTCACTCGGGAGGTAAACAATGGCTAACCTGACTAACCTGGCCATAGTTAATCTTGTTTTATACATGTAACGATACAAATGCCTTTAATTTGCTGTCTTTGTTTTGTAGACAGGCATTTTCATTCATTCATTCATTCATTTTCTTTTCGGCTTAGTCCCTTTATTAGTCCGGGGTCGCCACAGCGGAATGAACCGCCAACTTATCCAGCATTTGTTTTACGCAGCGGATGCCCTTCCAGCCACAACCCATCTCT
>CAIGQQ010033541.1:7128678-7158891 GCA_903798035.1 Danio albolineatus | reverse complement strand
TGTGTGTGTGTGTGTGTGTGTGTGTGTGTGTGTGTGTGTGTGTGTGTAAGAGAGAGTGTTTGTGTATGTGTGGTTATCCTAACAACAAAATTAAACGCCTAACATCGCAGACAGTCGCTCAAAGCAGTTTAGAATTTAATGTTTAGAGATGGCGTGACCAAAGTCCATGTAAGAAGTCTAGTCTATAGTCTTTGGTAGGTGTCTTTGATGTACCCCTTGGTGCTTCTTGCGTCCTTGTCACAGCACCAGTGGCACAGAAATTAAGCACCGAAATTCACATGCTGATTCGGTGATTCTGCTTGTGAGAAACTTTTTTCAATCTTAGGTCACATGTCAACAGACTGGACTGTCTTAGCAACTACCAAAATGTTAAGGAGGACTAAGCAAAATTGTTTCCACTTTATAATTAATGTTCTCAACTCGCAAAACAACTTTACAATGAAAACAACTGTTTGTATTGAATACTTTATTATTATAATTTTCCAATTTCCATATTTGCAATGCCTGTATTTTGGATTTTTTTTGTAGTTCACTTAGAATCCAACATGGAAATAATGTTTGTTTGTTATTGGCATTGATTGTTTTAAAATTCAAATGGCACTTATCTGCCTGTGTTGTTATTTCTGTAATAAATATGGCTTTTCGTGATTAATCATGATTAATCACAGACAAAAGTGTGATTAATTAGTTAATTTTTTTAATCAATTGACAGCTCTAATTTTATTATATTTTATGCAGATGCACTGTGTAGCAAAAGACTTCACCCAATCGGTGATCACCGCAGTCAATCTAAATCAGAGAGATCTTTCTAAATAGAGCTAGATCTACTGAAATTGTATTTATACCGCAATACTGTATATATCGCAGCAAAACAAAACATCGCAATGTCAGATTTTTTCTCGCTACATTAAAGTTTATTCAGCAAATGCCTTTCAATCTCCCATTATTCAAATTAACCCTTTGTCACAAGTCCAAAATCGCCTCAACCGAGTGTAAAAACTTTTTTGAGAGTTAAGACATTTTTATGTGTCGTTTCTCATGTGATATTTCAAAGTGCGCATTAACAGAATGTGATGGAAACTCAACTGTAAACCATGTGAGAGCTGGGTTGGCCAGGTCATGTGGTAAAACTGCGAGTAATGCATGGAGGGATGTCGTCTCAACCTTCAGCCAGCCCTTCTCTCCCATTATTGGAATATTAATCCAGGGATCTGGAGGCAAGGGTGACGTCATGTGTGTGTGCCAGCATCGTCCTGTGTGCTTTACCGTGGATTCAGCTGTCATGGCTAACAGAACCATTTCTGTGATTAACGGTCTCGCCGACCCCATCAAACACCCAACCGCGCTACTTCCTGCCCGATATTCTCCCTCCTTCTTTCTCTCTCTTTTTTACTGAGTGTCCCAGCTGGCTGGTGTGTCTTTTTAGATAGGCAGAGCCTCTGTGTGTATGTGTGTCTGTCTGTGTGATTTGTATGGAAGAGAGTGGACGCTTGTGTTTGTGAGCAGAAAATGAGCATGTGTTTGTCAAGGAGCATGATAGAGAGCAAGAAAGAGAGA
Source organism: Danio albolineatus (assembly GCA_903798035.1). Lineage (NCBI taxonomy): Eukaryota > Metazoa > Chordata > Actinopteri > Cypriniformes > Danionidae > Danio > Danio albolineatus. Next base: position 7,157,334 of record CAIGQQ010033541.1, on the reverse strand, counting down.
GTGTGTGTGTATGTGTGTTTTGGTGTGTGAATAGTGCATCTGATTGGTGTTCAAGGAAGGTGCTGTTCATTCTCTGGAGGTCTGCATGGTGCATCCTTACGTTTCTGTGGTCTTAGGGAAGATGTCCTTGCCGAAGGCTGAAGTGCACAATGGCCTGCTTACCATCAGCAGACAAAACTCTACAGGAGACAGCAGTGTGCATCTGTATCCTTCTGTGTCCTAAAAATACAGCCACGGCAGCTACTTCCATAAAGTCCGCTGGAGATAAACCGACTTATTATGCCTGTCTGCCTTAAAGGGCTAGTTTGCAGCAAAATCAAAATTCTGACATTTACTCAGAGATTTTCTCACTTAAATGAATCGGAGAGATTTCTGTCCCTCCACTGAATCTCTGACAATAACTCATTTTTGTAAAGAGATCAAAAAAGAAATCCACCATTTGAGTCAAGTAATTTAATGAACAGTGCAGAATGATGCAAATAAAAATAAAAAAATAATTACAACAACAAAAAATGAGATATTGTACATGTGCCTGTCACCTTTGAATTATATACTGTACACATGTCAGTTCATATAATTATGCAAAGAAAAAAAACAAGTAAATAAAGTTTTTTATCATCATCCAAAACAAAAGTCAAGTGGGCGAGGACCTTTTCTGTAACAATTCTAGTTTACTTAGCTTGGGATGTGCGGTGTCCTGCAAAGTTTAGTTCCAGCCCCAATTAGACACACCTGGGCTAGCTAATCAAGCTCTTAATAGGCTTTCTGGAAATATCTTTGCAGATGTGGAGAGGCAAGTTGGAGCTAAAATCTTCAGGACACCAGAACCTCCAGGACCGAGTTTGAGAACCCTTGTTGTATATCAACCACTTTTCCCAGTCCTTCTTGAAAACACTTTTCATCTTCAACATACTGTATATATTCCATTGCCAGTATTTCTTAAATTATCTAGTGGTGGGCAAAGTGAGGCTTCATGAAACTCTGAAACGTTCGAAGCAAATGTGTCGAAGCTTCGAAGTGTTCGAAACCTGTCTTTACAGTGACACCTAGTGGTCATTTTTTATGCATTGCTCTGGAATAGCTTCAGCAAAGAAACAGTTCAGCAAATTGTGGTGTTAAACCCCACATTGTAGAGTCAATGTATCAAGTGATTTTAGTGAATCGGTCAGAGTTCCTTACTGGCATGCCGAGATATTTAGTTTTTAAATGCTCTGTTCTTGTAACTGGTTTTAACATTGGTCTGACATCCGAATGAACCTTTTGTGAATAAATATGTCTTGTTTTGGTCATAAAAAAGGAGCATTATTAAAATACGTCAAATCATAATTTCAGAGTATTTGTATAAGTCGGGATTTAAACTCAGGCCACGTATCTTCGGATGTTTCCCTCCACATTTCCAAGCACATAAGCCCCAGCTCTGCTTCAATTTCATTGGTTGAATCTGTGAACCAATCATTTTCCTTTCTGCCCTCAGAACAGTTTTGGGTAAGTAAGGCCCAGTTTACACTATAGTGCGTTTTAGTTTTAAAACGGCGTTTTAGCATGAAAACAATCCACGACCACACTAGCGTTTCTGATCATATCTCCGTCCACACTACTCCACCAAATACTTATATCACGTGACCATTCGCGCACTCTGGGCAGGAAGCATGTGTCTCGCTCGGCATTTAGTTATTGTTAGGCAACAAACGCTAACCCAAAACCAGTGTTCTAAATAGGGCTTATGCTGCTTAATATGGGAGCGATTAGCGAGTGCTTGAACAATAGCTTGCCTCTTGCTAATATATTCAGCTGTTGTAGTAAAAAAGGCAGAGTTTAACTGCACAAGAGCGCCTAAAACGGACAGTAGTGCGGTCAACGATGCTCCCATTTCCGTTTCACGCCTCCTTTTTCAGACGTCTCCGGTTTTCCCCATCCACACTGAAACGGAGAAGCAGCGTTTTAGAATGAAAACGACCTCTCCAGCGTTTCCAAAATGCTCCGTTTTCGGGGCTCGAAATCTCTGGCGTAGTGTGGATGGATGGCGTAACCATAGCAAAACTTATGCGTTTTAAAACGAAAACGCATTAGTGTAAACGGGGACTAAAACTCCAATCTGCACGGTCCACTAGGCTATTTGAGATCAGTCAATGCAGGCAATTGTCAGGTTTCGAAACACTTCTGAAATGACCGATGCTTTCAATCTCTTTAGTCACATGAGCTGGTGTTTCGAAACACTTGTCACATGACCTGAGTGTTTCAGATCATGCTTCGGTGCAGTGTTTCGAAACACTTGCACTTCGGGATCTCAACACAATGTCGAAGCGTCAGTTTCACATCAGCCAGCCCTACAATTATCTCAAACCACTATTCACATGTCAAAGAACAGCTTTAGTTTCAGGTTTTATCAAGCAAGCCTGTTTGAGCTTCCGTGATCACTTTTGAATGCTGTAAACATTGTTCACTGATCAGTCTTTATGTGTGAATAAAAGCCTTAATTAAATCTGGTCATCTTATAAAGTGATTGTGTTTCTTCTGAAGACTTGGATTAAAACACTCATATGGATTAAGTTTTTGATCTCTTAATTAATGATTTGAAGCTACAGAGTATTGGGCAATTAGACTGCCAATGAAGGGACAGAAATAACTGTTTCTGTATAAAATATATTTATAATCTGTTGTTCCAAAGACGAACAAAAAGTGTTTGAAGTGAAATGAGAGCAAATAAACAATGGCAGAGTTTTTATTTTGGAGTCTGACACTTCAAACCAAACTGAAAATTTACTCACCACTATGTCCGAAATCCATTTAATTTACAGTAAAAACAGCTGTGGTTGCTTGAATATTACCATTATAAAGATGGTAAAACATTTATAAATGTATAGTTAATTTACTACAGTATTTAATTAATTAAAAAAATCTAATATGTAAAAGACATTCAGTATCAGTGAATCAAAATGGAGGGAATTTGGCCAGGACACCGGGGTTACACCCTTACTCTTTATAAGAAGTGCCTTGGGATTTTTTTTTTGTGACCACAGAGAGCCAGGACCTCAGTTTAACATCTCATCTGAAATACAGCGCTCATAGACAGTATACTGTAGGTGTCTCCTTCTTTTTACTGGGGCAGCAGGACACAGACTGCAGGTTGAGCGCCCCCTGCTGCCCTAACTAACACCATTTCCAACAGCAACCTAGTTTTCCCATGTGGTCTCCTATCCAGGTACTAGCCAAGCTCAGTCCTGCTTAGCTTCAGTGAGCAACCAGTCTTGTGCTGCAGGATGATATGGCTGTGGCCATACTGTTAGCCTAGTAACATGTTTTTATTGTACCATTTTTACTGTTTTTCACCATTAACATTATGGCCATTTTATTACACTTTCCTCTCCGGAAGAAAAACAATTGTCCATACGTTGTCAGTAGAGTCAATAATTGAGTAAATTTAACATTTTTCTTTCTGGATGCGCTCTCCATTCTAAGGCCCCGTTCACACTAGTGCGTTTTAGTTTTAAAACGGCGTTTTAGCATGAAAACGATCCGCGTCCACACTAGCGTTTCACCCAGCGTCTCTGAACACATCTCCGTCCACACTACTCCACCAAAAACGTATATCACGTGACCATTCACGCACTCTGGGCATGCGCGTTCAAGTATACAGGAAGCACGTGTCTCGCTCAGCATTCTAAATAGGGCTTACGCTGCTTAAAAACGCGAGCGATTAGCGAGGTCTTAAACAATAGCTTGCCTCTTGCGAATATATGCAGCTGTTGTAGTAAAAAAGGCAGAGTTTAACTGCACAATGGCGCCTAAAACGGACAGTAGTGCAAACAACGCTCCCATTTCTGTGTCCATGTTGTTTACAGTAAAGGCTGGTTTACTGTCTTTTCGGGGCTCGAAAACTCCGGCGTAGTGTGGACGGATGGCATAACCGTAGCAAAGCTTATGCGTTTTAAAAAGAAAACGCATTAGTGTAAACGGGACCTAAGAGTAATATCAGTCAATAGTGATATTGTACTCATAGTGTCTGGGATCTCTTAAAGAGTAAATAAAAATATTCACTTTTGATTGAAACTGAAGCCCTCACAGCAGCACTTTCACAAACATCACTACAACAGCGTCTTTTCTCAACTGACTCAAAAAGCCATTAAAAAAGATGTAGGAAAAGTGGACTGCTGCCCCCTTCAGAAAGGAGTGCAAATTGTAACTTCACTTATGAGTAATGATCACTCAAAGCAAAAATGGCATCGCATGGGAATAAATAAACCCTTCCGTTCTGCATTTTGTGAACACTCTATACAATATACATACAAAACTACTTGGAGAGAAACAATATAAGATCCTCTTGAATCTGTGAGCACATGTGTGAAGAGAGCTGCTAACTGAATTTCTTTTTTTTTTCTCTTCACAAAAGCATTAGCATAATACTCATCAGAAAAGGGCAAAGCAGAAACAACTAAGCGAAAAAGATAAGGAATGAGAAACTCAGTGACCCAAACATGACTGAGCTTAGACTGTCAGCATGTGTCATCGGTGCCGGGCTCATTCTGTACGACGGCTACAACATAACTGGGGAGTAGCTGTAAACAAAGGTGCTCATCAGCAGTAACCATTTAGCATGTATTCCACCATTATCATTATTCATCTGTGAGGCATGTGTGGGAGATTTCAGAAGTGATTATCCTGACAGAGTTTGTGCAGTCATTGGTAGACTATTAGTCTTGAGCCCGAGCCGTATCCAGCGCCGGTTTGGCATCGGATCTTTTGCTGCTAGCGTGTTTTGCTTCGACGTGGGAACCGTCAGACCATAGAGAGGCTGCCGTTGGGTTTATAAGGTTCTTTCATTCAAAAGCTCATTCCTCTTTTCCCACAGTTGGCCCGTCTCTATCTGTAGCTATCTCTTTCAGCGCGGCTGCATCCCTCGTTCCCTCCTCTCCCTCTCAGCCTGTTTTTGCGCGCTCTGTTCGTTATCTAACCAAACCCAACGGATTCTTCTCAGTACTGCTAAGAGAAAATCAGTTTGCTTTTTTCCTTCTCCTCTTTTTCTTGTCTAGGTCCCCACTGCCTCGCTCCGCTGCTCACCAGTTCTCCCCCCTCCCTTCCTCCCTTCCTCCCTCCCTCCGCCTCTCTCTGCTTTTGCTGGCTCTGCTTTCATTCTAACCTCCCCCTCCTCTTCCCTCAAGGGAATAAAGGTCATTGCGCAAATGATTACTCAGACCTCGGTAGCCATGGAAACGCGGTCATGTGACAGGGACAGGCATGCATCGAGCACAACAAAGGAGCCGATTAGTAAGCCAGCGTTGGAAAGCTAGCGCCCGCCTTTGTGTGCCTGCGTTCTCGGTATTTCGCTCTATCTCTCCCTTTCTCTCCCTATGTGTTCGACTTGCTGGGGGAGGGAGGAGGGAAGTACAGCGCAAAAGAAAGCCTAGCATGCTGCTTCCACCAGCGTTTGGCTTTGTTTAAACTAGCAGTTTGTCTTTGGGTTGTTCATTAGAGATTAACGCTGACATTTTGGCTCGTTTGCACGTGTCCAGCGTATCCGGTAGACAAAAGAAGTGTGTCCTAATTTTTTTTGAGAAGGCCGCTTCATTGTGAATAAGGTGAATTCATGGTACAAGGTGACGTCAGTAGCGGCCATAAATTTACTTTTAATCGAAACATTTTTAGCATCTATTTCAGATGTGCACGGCACAAACTCCTATCTGTTTGAATGTGGAAATAACTGCTAGACAAACATGCGTTTAAATAGCATATTTTAAATCAGCTATAAAGTTTAAAGTGCATAAATGCTAAAACATATGTTCCTTTGGTTTCAGAAGGAATCGACAGCAGCTGTTGATTGGCTCTTTTATTTAGAGGGGGTGGGTCTTGCATTATAGAGTGCAACAGTTGGGTTCCGGACATTAAAAACTAGTATATATTTATACTAGCATATGTATAAAAGGAGTTTAAAAGTATAAAAAAGGAGTATAAAAGTGTGTTTTCACTACAAACTTAAGTTTGCATGTTGCTCTTGTGTTTGCGTGGGTTTCCTCCTGGTGCTACGTCTTGGTGTTTCCCCCACAGTCTAAAGGCATGCGGTATAGGTGAAAAGGATAAAATTAATTGCCCTTAAGGCTGATTTATACATCTGTGTCGAGCGCACAGCCCTCACCATGGCTGAGGCACACCTAAAAAAATTAACTACACATCGCAATAGCGCATAAAGCAAGCTCTGTGATTGGTCGGCTTGGTAGCACTGACAAGTGTGGGTGAGGCAGAGAGCCTTGTGACCCCGTTGAAGTGAGTGTTTGCAAGTGTCGAGTCCCGTGAAGGAGCTCCTTGGAAACTGTTGTTTTGTGTTAACCATATGATTAAAGTTGTTGCACGTCTGCCCGTTCCTGCCTCAGTATGACCAAGTTTTTTCTACATGTACATTAAGGTAGCATTTAGAGAAAACAGAACACCCGCGAATTAACTTGACACAGAGGAACATAAAAACCTGCTGAAAGCTTGCATTTCAGAAGTGCTATTGCAAAGCAACACAAACAGCACACAGAAGTATAAATGCACAACTACGCGCAAGGCATTTGCTGTGGGTCAGGAGCAGTGCAAGACGGGCGGATTGGTGGGTCTGTCTCCATGCCGCCCCTAATAAGATGCCGCCCTGGGCGATTGCCCCTATTGCCCATGTCTAAATCTGCTACTGTCGTGGGTCATGGCAATCACTAGACGTAGAAGTATAAACCAGCCTTTAGTGTGTGAATAAGAGAGTGTGTGGGTGTTTCCCAGCACTGAGGGTTGTACTCTTAGTGCTGAGTTGCTGCAAGAAGATTGGCTGTGTGATACAATTGTCAAAGAAATTGGTGGTTTATGCCGCTGTGGTGACCTCTGATAAATCAAGGAAAGAGGACAAGGACAGTTAGTGAATGAGTTGCATGCCAAGAGTGAACTTTAGTTCCACCTTCTCCATGTCTTTGTATTCTCTAAATTCTTAAATATTTTGTTTGTGTGTGTGTGTGTGTTTGTGTATGTGTGTGTATATATACATATATATATATATATATATATATATATATATATACATGTATATATATATATATATTTGAGTGTAATTTAAAGTGCTTCATTAGATCATAATAGTGCTCATTAAATCCATTCAGTACATAGTTTTGTCTTTTTAGCCAATTTTCGTATAGTTGGTTTAAATTCACAAAAGTATGTTATTCATTCTACACAAGGCAGTAGGTGAAAATAATGCCCCCTAGGTGCAGTTTATCTGATATAAATAACATAATAACATACAAACATATTAAAATACAAACAATTGTTTTAATGAAACACTGCAGGGAGCCCTCCTTCACAGAGGAACGTCACAATTTTGGTATCTTTTCTCATTGTCAGCAGTGGCTTTGTTTAAATGAAACTGTCAAGGCTTTGAAACTCGCACCAGCTTATCTAATAGCAGTTACCTGCAGTTAATGAACTCCAGCCAACAGAACCCAATTAAACACATCTGAAAATGACTGGGAGCTCATGGAAATCCTGTAAGCCAGTAAAAGGCATGAATCAGTCTTTTAAAGAATACCCTACAAAGTAATCTCACCGATTTCATACCATTTTCTTAGAATTAAGAAAACTCATGGCCAACACTACATTTAAACTGTTTCTAAACTGAATGCTGTTGTTAGTCAGACACAAAGTTTTTAATGTATACTTTTCAGTTTAAAGTGCCTGTTTCAATGTTTTCATAAAATGAAATATTGTTGTTTGTTGCATGTTTTGCAACATCTTTTGGGTTTTATTAAGGCATTTATGAGTAAAACACACTGTCATAATAAAAGTTTAGATGGTATTTTCTTAGATTATCCCTGTATAATTAATATTAAGTACGTCCAGCTTTGCTTACAGCTGCATGGTTTCCGCTACATTCATACTTCCATGGCGGGGCGCCACACCCAGTTGTTGCTATTTTTTTATAGCAGGTTATAATCGCACCAAAACGTATTAAAATGAATTATAACAGAGTGAATTTTCTGTAATCATTGTAGTGCTGTGCATTTTTTGTTTAACCCTTTAAGGTGACATGCTGACTGACTGACAGGGCTGCGCGATGTGTGAGGCCAGCAAACACAGTGTAGCTTTCAGCTATGATGAACTCAGTTTCCATAATTATACTTTATTTATAGATAAAGGTTTATGGTTCTGCATACAATTACTTTATCTGGCTGGAGTTTTTGGCTGTTTCACTTTACTTTAGGATGCATCAATGCCATTTTGTAGGTCTATTGGAGACATTCATAAATATTCCTAGCAAATCGAATAAATGTTGGAGACATATTTGTTACATAAACGCATTAAATTGCACTTAAGCAGTGTTTATTTGAGAGCCCACAAAAAAATCTGCGCTTGAGCAGTGTATATTTGATGGCGTTAAAGAAATTTTATGTACAAACAGAGGAAATCGGCACACAAGCAAAGAGATTTGCATGCTCATAGTACATGAATGCGATCTCGACATTTGTCATTGAAATAACACCATAGGTAGTTGAAAGATCCGTGTAAAATGCTTTCCACCACAGCTGGAAAAATCTATGATAACCTTGGATAAAAATATCACGATTTCATGGTTTCACGATATTGTGATTACTGCTCTAAAATATATTATTATTAAGTGTCTGGGTAAAAAACACAATATATTTTATTTTAAGAAACATTTAATATATTTTGGAGCAGTAAACATGTCAGGCTAAATCATGAAAATTAATCGTTGGCTTCTGCTGTCTTCATTAGTTTCAAAAACACTGATTTCTTTACAATTAAAAACTTTATCTTTGGATATCTTTTCAATTGGAGATATTGTTGTCCTAAAAAACAAAAATGAAAAAAAAAAAAACATAAAGAAAAAATCTTACACATACCTTAGGAACGGTATTACCAGAAATTTTGGCGATTTTGAAACCTTGAGTATTTCAAATCGTAGTATACCTTGAAAACGGTATTGTCCCATGCCTATTTCTGCGGTTCTAAAGACGCCACCTAATGGAAGAGAATGAATTAGAATTTTTTAACCAGCATTGATAACATTTTAGGTTTTGTACAAGTATGTTTTATGTAGCATTGTCACATAGCTAGATTGTTTTTTCCCCTTTCATATTTTGATATTAAATACCCAGTATAATGTATTTTGCTCCTTTGTGTGGACCCAGATTAAATTGCTGTATTTTTTTTTTATATCACTACAGATTCAGAAATTGTTATCGAATTAGCCAAGTTGCTGGTAAAAAATGAGATTTGTAATCTGCCATGGGAATAGATGATCGTGCTTCACTACCATTGTCAAACCAAGAAATATTTCTGCAGCAGCTGGGTGTTTGAGCCACTGTTCAGTCTGCAATTCACTCCAGACATGCAGCACCAGGTGAGCTGCTGAGCAAGTTTACTATCACGCATTACTATCATGGTAAAATTGTTTTGAGATCATGACATAATATTGAACCACATAAAAAAGCTAACTGTAGTGTTACTTTCAGATGTAAACTGCAGTAAATTACATGCAAGTACTTTTTTAGAGAAATCTGTAGGTGACTGCATATATTTCCCAAATGTTGTGAAGTTGATATTATGTTCTTTAAACTTGTGATTTATCCTTAGATTAAGAGAATTTCATTCAATTACGGGATTTTAGCTTTTGGCAAGACAGAAGAGTGTTATCCTGACCATTTTGTCTTAGCACTGTTTGCGCACGCTGTGTATATAGATGTGGGCAAGCATGTGCGTGTGACTGTGTCTGCGTGTTTCAGAGGATGGTGTATCAGATTGCCTTTGAAGCAACTAAAAACATGAGTTGAGTCTGGGCACACACTCTGTTATGACTGCACAGCTGTTTCCAAAGCTAAGCTGCAGACAGAGAGGCCTGTGGGTTAGTCCGGGGGGCTGCGGGTGGGGGCTGATGGGTACGGCTGCAGCCAGTGCTCCTCATGTTTGGCCTTCTCATTTATTGAGAGTTTCAGTGGAGCTGGAACCAGACTGTCTAAGGCTGAAGGGCTGGATGGACAATGAATGTGGAGTGTTTGAATGTGTCTATAAGAAAGTATGATGGACGTAGGCCTGCAGGTGAATTGTTTTAAAGTGATAGTCTTACGTGGTACATGTGAACAAAGACACTGTGTGTGTGTACGTGAGAGAGAGAGATTCATAATAAGAATGAAGCTATTTTTAGCACCATTCTAAAATGAACTGAAAATAATGTACGTAATCTTAATATGAAAACAGTTGTAACACTATTTTAATTATCATATCAAAAACCTATATAATAATAGCCATGATGATAGCATAATAATAGCAGAAGTAATTCAGAGCATTATTTCTTTACAGTCTAATGTTGTGTAAACATATCTTTTTGCAGTTGCTAACATGTAATTGGGTGAGCAAGTTGAGAAGCTGATGAAAGCTTTTTCACTGTTAAAGAAAAAGTACAAGATTTTTTTAATAAAATATGGACCCCTTCCATACATGCAAAAATATATTATGGTATCATAACGATCTAATGTGGCAATAAGATCATTACTATACTGCATTTTTACACAGTGGCCATATTCATCTATGTAAATACACGAAAACAACATTAACATTATACCAGACACTATAAAGGTATATTATACTATGAAAAGGTCATTACCAGCCACTAGACTTTTCCGACAGTGTATTCGAGTGTCATCGAGTGACAGAATGTTGTGGGACTGCTATACAGGAGTTATTATTGTGGATTATAGATAGCGAAATTTAGCATTTTTTATTTTAGCGTTTTTTTTTTTTTTTAAATCATGATGGTAAAACTCGAGCGTGGTTATGAATATATTAATATAGCCGTTGTGGCTGGTGTATTCTGGGAAACTTTCTTACCCCTTGATTTTGAGTGTGGTCCTGAAAAATCTTCGTTCGAAGTGGTATCTACCCCTTAGCCCTATGCCTTCAAGCTAAAGTGAATTGGGAGATCCCTACCCCTTCACACGAACAAGCAAAACGAAGGGTAGGGGTAAGGGAAAGGGCTAATGGGTAGAATTGGCATTTGGCCTTATTGTATTGTTCAAATGTTCTATATTTCTGCAACAATTAACAGATTTCTTTAATCAGCACGGACTGGAAAACTGAAATGCAAGGTACAAAAATATGTATTGAACATTGTTATTATTAATTTTTGTAATGTTATTATTTGAATTTATGTAATTTATTTATACATTTATTTTCATCTTTTTATTTTGTTGGATTTTTGATGTGTGTGTGTGTGTGTGTGTATTTATTTAGTATTTTTCTAATTATTTATTTTATTTTATTGGTAGCACCTCACAGCAAGAAGGTCGCTGGTTTAAGACTTGGCTGGGTCAGTTGGCATTTCTTTGTGGAGTTTGCATGTGATACAGGTGAACTGGGTAAGCTAAAATTGTCTGTGAATGAGTGCGTATAGATGTTTCCCAGTGATGGGTTGCAGCTGGAAGGGCATCTACTACGTAAAACATATGCTGGATAAGTTGGCAGTTCATTCCGCTGTGGCGACCCCAGAAAAATAAAGGGATTAAGCCAAAAAGAGAATGAATGAAGTTATGGGTATTTGTATTTTGTGGGTAAATGTATTTTGTTCTGTAGTTCGGACAAAACCCAATAAATATATTTAGGAAAAAAAAACATTATTATTGTTTTAAATAAGATAAGGTTTACCTTCTGTATTCTAAAATGTAATTCTGCGTTCTTCAAAATATCCTCTTTTGTGTTCTACAGCCATAAAAACACGAAACATTTTCATTTAAAGTCCATTTCTTTTACAAGTTCATGTCAAGAAACATATTTATTTAAAATGTTTATACAATTTGTCATGCAATTTGTAATATATTGTATATTTAGTAACAAAGATATATTCATTTTCCATATTCAGAGCAATTCCAAATGTAGAGTTTTAATGTGCAAACTGATTTCAGAACTACTTTTTTTGCACCGTTGCTTTATTTGCATAATTCTCTGTTACAACAACTCAGACATCGCATGCAAATAAATGGTGCAATTCATTCCTACTGAATTCCCCCATAGTGTTTCCAAAATTCCTAACCGATCTGGCAAAATACTGGACACTGTAATGGCCTCTTTGAGTCAAAACAGAGAAATGCTGAAGCTCTTTTGTGTGTCTGTTTGTGCCATGAGGCAAAGAAAACAAACAAACCAGACGGACAGACAGAAATAGGCGATTTTGTGTCCCTGGTGGATTTCCTGATTGACTGAGTGCTGTAGTGACCGGTCTGAGACTCGGTCCTTTAGGGAGAAGGGCAGGGGGAGGCTCAGCTGGGATACGCTCCATGTAAAAGCCAATTTACAAATGAAGTGACTGTAATGGGGGACAACCGAGGGCCGACTCAATTTTGACCGCAGAGTTTGGACCCCTGTTCCTTGGTTTGAGAGAGGAGCAAGAGGACATGAGAATAAGCCAGCAGTGAAAGGGTGGTCTGAGTTTGATGGGATGATTGGTAATTGACATTGAGGGCAGGGGTGGAGCCAGATGAGGTTTGGTGGTCCCCTGTCACCTCTGGCTCTGGTGCTGGTTGGTGGAATGCTTGAAGGGGGTCATGATACACTCACCTCCATATTGACATGACCATATCTCAGTGACTGTTTGTGGAAATTGAATAATATCTTAAAAACAGAAAAATTTGGCTTATTGTGGTTTGTATAATATGACACAGTAATAAAAAAAATAATTGTCAGTTAAAGGGATATTTCTTTCAAAAATGATCATTCTGGTATCTGTTATTCTCTCTTAAAGGGCACCTATGATGAAAGTCATCTTTTGTAAGCTGTTTGGACAGAACTGTGTGTAGGTATAGTGTGTCCACAGTCATATTGGGGTGATATAAAATCATTTTTTTTACATTTTCTGACATATTAGGATCCAAATCCCTCCCGTTTTGAGGCCCACCACAACATGTTGTAGGAGTGTAGTTTCCCCGCCCACCGAATTGATTGACAGCCACGTACTAACATGTCTACTAGTAACGCGTATAATCATATCAACAAGACAGGATGTGCGCAAAGCAACTGGGATTAAAAGATCTGTTCAGCTCACTCATCAGTCAGTCATCATTAAATGTGATCAAGAATGAGTTTTACTAGTTTAAAAGGTTTTTAAAACAGTGCATGTTTGTCTTTATCACCACAGCCGCATGCCAGTACAATTCTAAAAGAAGACTCTTCAATCCCGGTTTGTGGACGTTAAATTAGGTTTATTTTGTACATTAACATCACGGATATCTTTACAGCAGTGGATATTAACGTGTATCATGTCACATTTGCTGTGCAAAAACAGTGCAAAGTTAAACATGCACGCTGTGTGTGTGTCTGTGTGTGCATGATCTTTGTAATGACATTGTGTGTGACTCACAGAAAGGCTTGAATTAACTCCACAACAAATACATCAAATAATCATTGGGAAAGTTCTTACAGTAGTATTTCTCATGAACGTGACGTGATATCTGCTTCCTTCATGTCTGTCACTGTGCTGTTTATCTGACGCAGCAGGAGATGGAGACACTTTGACAGTTATGTGGGAATGGTGGGCTGGGAGAACTAGCATTAAATGTTTTGAAAGCTATAATAAATAATCTGATGGGTGTTTTGAGCTGAAACTTTACAGACACATTCTGGAGACACAAAAGACTTATCTTAAATTTTGAAAAGGGGTAAAATAGGTGCCCTTTTAATCATTCCAAACTGTATTGTTTTTTACATTTGAAATGTAAAACTAAATATTTTTAGCAATGTGATCAATCTGTTTGATTTCCAAGATTCTTCAAAATATAGTTTATATTGTGACATATTGTAACAAACATGTTATTTGTTTGTTTGTTTGTTTTATTTTATCGTTAGAAGAACATTTCATTTTTGCTCAATTATTATTTCTTGTCACTTGTGTTCAGTGAGTCAAATCAACTGATTTATCTGTTTTCTATTTACTAAAAAGAGCCAGTTCATAAGAATCATTAGCTTGAGAATCAGACTTTTGAGTAGGTATGGGGCGGTATAAGATTCTGATGATATGATAACCTTGGATAAAAATATCACGGTTTCACGGTATGACGGTATTGTGTTTACTGCTCTAAAATATATTCTCTTTAAAAGTAAAATTTTAACCTTTTTCCCCTTTAAACACAATATATTTTATTTTGAGAAACATTTAAAGTGTTTTGGGGCAGTAAACGTGAGGCTAAATAATTCATGTGTATCAATGACTTCTGCTGTCTTCATTTGTTTCAAAAACACAGATGTCTTTACAACTAAAAAAAAAAGTAAAAAAAAGTAAATAAAAAAACCTTACCCATACCATACCTTAGGAACGGTATAGCAGAACATTTTGGCGGTATGAAAACCTTGAGTTTTACATACCGCGGTATACCTTGAAAACGGTTATTGTCCCTTGCCTACTTTTGAGTGGCCTTAATTTTATTTCTGATTAACTAAAATTGACAATTCTCACTAAAAACCACTTAAACATTTATTTTTGATTCATTTCAGGAATCGCACCTCACTGTGTTGGTCTGAATTGTAATACTGTATAAAGAATACAGAGTATTTTAGTACATTCTTCTGTGTGCAACGAAAAAAAAAATCATTATGACCACTTGACTAACAAGCTCTTGGTTCTTCACGATTTGCCATAACAGTGCCAACCTGCTGAGGCACGGACTCTACAAGACCCTTGAAGGTGTGTTTTTGTATTTGGCACCAAGACATTAGTAGCCGATCCTGCAGGCTGCAGGGTGGAGCTGGCGTGGGTCTATTTTGTTGGTCCTGCACATCCAACAGATGCTAAATTGGACTGAGATCTGGGAAATATGGAGGCCAGAGAAGCACTCTTAAACTCTTCATCTTGTTATTTCAAACATTCCTGAAAAATGTGTATAGTGTACCAGCGTATATTATCCTACTGCAAGACACCTCTTCCATCATGAAAGGGTACCTTTTCTGCAACAATGTTTAGGTGTGTAACAAGTCAAATTTACATCCACATTGATGGCAGAGCACTGGCAAGAACATCACACCTCCACCACCTGCTCGACTTTGTTCTGGTGCCATTACTTTGCCAGGAAAATGCAATTTGTATACATCGGTTCTTGCAGTGTTAAAGTAAATTGGACTCGTTGGACCTGCGACCCTCTTTCACTGCTCAAAGGTTCATTTCTGGCACCCATGTGCTCATTGTAAGTACTTTAGATGGTGGACAATTGATGGCTTTCCGACTGGTTTGCAGCTATAAAGCCCTATAGTGTGATGCACTGTGTGTTATGACACATTGATCTCACAACCATCATTAAAGTTTTGTGTGACTTATACCAGACAGCATGTCCTTTGTTACCCACATATATTGATGAAGATTGGTCACACAGCACTCTGTCACTAAATTGTGGTTTGTCCCTGCTCTGACCACTGTTGATAAATTTTCACCAATGCTGACCAAAAACATCCCACAAGTCTTTGCGTTTAGATATACTCTAACCCAGTCATATTAGTGTATGCCAAAATAGTTGGATCTTTTTTATGTTGAATCTTTTAGTTGGATCTTATAGTTGGATCTTTTTTTTAGTTTATGGCAAAATCACTTGAATCTTTCTTTTTGCCCATTTCTACTGCATCACCGTACGTTCACACCGAAGGCGGTGAGAGCGTCAAAGTTTGCTCTGGCCGCCCTGGCGACAACGCTGTCTGCCTTCAGAGCTCCGGCGGCGAGAGCGTCAACATTTGCTACACTGATCTCGTATTTAAAGGAGCCGTTGCAGCATTATAAGCAAATCACTTGCATTTCCACATAAAACATGCTTTCTAGGATGAAAATGTTGCTAGCTTTTTGTCAGATTCATTTAACAATGGAAGATCAAGTATTATGTGTCCGTATGTCTGAAATATCCTGAAGCAGCTATACTGATTTGTACTGTCGCATGAAATTCCTGCTTTTTTAAAGAAAAACAATATATATAACAACATAAATGCACATCAGTAACTTGTCACTAACTTTTTTAATGTATATACCTGTAAGAAAACATTGTAAATAACTGGAAATCCGGCGACCGCAATATTAAAACCCCTGGGAACAAGTGTGGTCGGAACCAAAGTTCACAGTGACTGTGTCCTCTGGACTCTTCTCAAGTGGTGGACTTCTACATTTGGATTGCTTGCCACCGGACCGCGTCATAGCTCATTACCATAAAGTTGACTTGATTTCAACTCTCCTCAACGCCCACACCGGCGAAGACGTGCCGCTCCGCTCCTCGACGCTTATTGCTGCCGGCTCCCATTGAAAATGAATGACTTCCAGCTACTTTGATGCTCTCGCTGCTCGCTTCGGTGTGAACATACGGTAAAACACATTAGTTATGAGAAGTTTAACTCATGTATCTTAGTATTTTCTGGTCATATTGTTTAACCTAGTCATTGTAAACTACTTCTGTAAACTACTTTTGACATTTCTTTTAAATTTAAAATAAGTGCAAAAACAGTGCAAAGTTAAACACACGTGCGCTGTTTGTGTGTCCACTGTGTGTGTGTCTGTGTGTGTGCCTGAACTTAGTAACGACATTGTGTGTGACTCCTTCTCATTGACTCATTCCACAACACATACATTAAATATTCATTGAGAAAGTTCTTACTGTAGTATTTCTCACAAACGTGAGATCTGCTTTCTTCATGTCTGTCACTGTGCTGTTTATCTGACGCAGTCAAGGTGGACATTGAGGCACACTCTAAAAGGCACACGGAAAAGTGGGCGGGGAGAACTAGCATTAAAGGCACAGGCAACAAAACAGCTACATATTGTTTAGAGCAGAAAATTCCAATGTCCTGAAAGGTATAATAAATAATAAAGTTTTTTGAGTTGAAACTTTACAGACACAATTTGTAGATACTTTATTTTTTAAGATTTATCCTAAATCTTGAAAAAGGGGTAAAATATGTACCCTTTAAAACTTTTTTGCTTAAAAATGACATGTTTATATCAATCTTCAGACAATACAATACCAGTGTTTTACTGTAGAACAGTTAGAAAATCAATTGGTGGAATAACACTGACCCTTTAAATAAAAAAAATATAAATCAAAAATTTTATTCTAACTAAGTGTCATTTTCTGAGAAAAAATAGTGATTTCAATGAAAATATTTCTATCTGAAATGTAAAAAAAAAAAAAAGGCAGCAGGATGAATCAAACATAAAGATTTTATTTTAACCCATACCTAGCAAATTAATTAAATACTGATATTTTTTGCATGGTCCAATAATTTTCCCCCTTACTATATATTCAGTGTATTAAATTTTCAGTTTTATTATAAAGATAATGCTTGCCAAAGCGGCCAATCGGCTCTGATAGATGTGTGTATGTGCAGTAGGCCGTGGAGTGTGGGCCTATTTTGTGAGCGGTTCAGAAGGTGATAGGGGCAAAGGGTTCAGATCAGTCGGCAAAAATGTTCTATTATGTTCCCATTACCGTTGCAGCCAGTGCGTGTGGCGGCCTCAGACTCGGTCCAGGCGATGGAGAGAAAACGGGGTGGGCTGTGGGGAGACGGTGTGGGGCAAGGAGAGAATATTCATCCTCTCTTGTGTCTCATGGGAGCTCTGTCTCTACACAGGACGCATAGGGGTCGTCCCGTCCCACAGAAGCGGCTGCAGCGCTCAGCATTGGTCTGTGTGGGAACAGATAAAGAAAGTAGTAGTCAAAGTCACTTATTGTTCCAGAAAGAATGAACAACATGCATTTCCAACCTCAAGTTTGTGTTTCCTGTCCAGTGGATGCTCCCAAGGACGGTTTGAGTCACTAGAAGCTTTTGGGATGCTCTGTCTTTTTAAGTAAACAAGGGTGTGTGTCACGCGCACACTTGGAGGACAAAAGTAATGGTGCCAGTGTGAGTGAGTGAGGGATTGTGGGAGAGTCTGATTAGGGAGCAAGGGAACACTTGTGTCGTAGACGATGCTTGTCATTTCTGCCTGTTTGCGTCACATGACTAGACTGCTCATTAAGACCTGAAATAGATGAGCATGGTATCATCTGCTATATTTAGCCCAGTTTAAACGCTGACAAGTTACGGCAGATCCTGCGTTTAACTTTTGGACTTCTCTATACAGTTTGGCACTGGCTGAATTGGACGATATTAAATGTGCATGGAAAAAAAGAAAGTTTAGTCCAGGTTTAAAACATTCGCTTAAGTTGTCTGTGTTGTAACTCATTTTAAAAGGTCAATAAAACTAGCTCAAAAAATATCACAGAGTGGGATTTTATAGCATTGACCAGTTAAGGGCAGCGGAAAAATCAAAGAGTTGTGAGCAATGGAGGGGAATGGAGTGAGAGAGAAAGATTAAAACAAAAGAGAAAAAAGAAGGGAGTGAAAAAGAGGAAAAATATTGGGTCCTGAAAAGTCCACCCACAGCTGCCTCTTAAAAAAAAACTTCATTCTGCTTTTTCGGCCTGTGTGTGTGCGCGTATGTGTGTGTGTGTGTGTGTGTGGCTCTGTCGGCTTTGTCCCTCAAAGAGCTTTTTTTCTTCCTTTGCTTTTTTTCCCCTCTCTCTTTTTTTCCTTGAGAGAGAGGCTGGCGCCAGCAGTCTGGAACAGGGCTGACAGGATTTGAATTATAGAAGCTGAACGGGAGGGGGGGTGGATGGAGGAGAGAGAAGGAGCAAGAAATAGGGAGAGCAGGCGAGCGGGGAGAAAGAGAGAGATTCGGTTGGTGTGTGTATGTATGTGTGTGGGTGATTGAGTGTAGCAGAAAAAGGGCTGTTATTTCAAAAGCGACAGCCACACAGGCGAAGCGGGCGGAGGTGTCGGGTGGATGCTAAGCTAGCTATCTCGCTTTCTGGCCAGCATCGAAATTTAACAAAAATAAACTAAGCAGACAACTGTAGTTTTAATCGTGGACGAGTCCCAGTATGCTTAATATTACTGACATTTTGGGTAACCCAGTTTTGTTTAACTTAAGGTTATTTTGGAGTATTTAGTGCAGTTTTATGCACACACCTCCCACACAGCTTTGATCAAGATCCTTCTAAAGAGACAGTACACCCAAAAATTTAAGTTCTGTTATACTTATTTACACACACATTTACACACGCTCTCTCACAACCGTAACTCTTTTATCTACAAACAATAGAAGATATTTTGAAGAATATACTGGTAATTTCTTTTTCATGCAGTTACAATTATTTGTACAAATATATAACTGAATAATTCATTCATTCATTTTCTTGTCGGCTTAGTCCCTTTATTAATCCGGGGTCGCCACAGCAGAATGAACCGCCAACTTATCCGGCATTTGTTTTACGCAGCGGATGCCCTTCCAGCCACAACCCATCTCTGGGAAACACATTCATACATTCTCATTCACACACATACACTATGGACAATTTAGCTTACCCAATTCACCTGTACCGCATGTCTTTGGACTGTGGGGGAAACCGGAGCACCCGGAGGAAACCCACGCAACCACGGGGAGAACATGCAAACTCCACACAGAAATGCCAACTGGCCCAACCGGGTCCTGCCC
Source organism: Danio albolineatus (assembly GCA_903798035.1). Classification (NCBI taxonomy): domain Eukaryota; kingdom Metazoa; phylum Chordata; class Actinopteri; order Cypriniformes; family Danionidae; genus Danio; species Danio albolineatus. The sequence goes on along the minus strand of CAIGQQ010033541.1, from coordinate 7,137,815 downwards.
CAACCGGGGATCGAACCAGCGACCTTCTTGCTGTGAGGCGAACGTGCTACTCACGCGCCACCGTGGCGCACTGAATAATTCAAGTTTTGTAAATGTTTTGTTCAAAAGTCTCAACCCAAAATGGTTGGATCACAAATTTTGTATTACTACTCTCAAGAAATATCAATCACAGCAACAGCAAGATATTCACTGAATAATGACTTGCATTTCTTTTGTGACTTCGGAGACTTGATGTGTATGATGCATATTAGAAACTATCTTTTCTTGAAGAATGAACACTCTAAATCTTGTTAATTGGAATTGAACTAAATGAGATTAAAAAGTGCCAGTATTTACATATTTGATTTTTGTCTAATTATATTTTTATGCTCTTTAAAAAAATATTTGAGAAAATCTATTTTAATGAACGCAAAAAAATATAAACCCAGTGTCTACTGTTTAAGTATACTAGTGTGCACACATATGCACACTAGAATGATTCAGTCTTATTAGGGGTCTACACTTTTCTTTCCTAAAGTTATGAGTTTACTCATAAAATATGCATAGTGTTGCATGGTGTCTTGTATTCTATTCACATAAGCACTCATAAGCATGAGCATCAACATTGTTTTTGTTGTCTTCAGTAGTTTGTTGTTATTCCTCACAGACAAATTAGGTAGTGCGAACTATGCATAGATTGTGTGCGTGATTAAAGAAATGCTTGTTTGCTTTCCAGTGACGTATTATGTTTAGCCTTGTGTATTTTAAATTCAAATTATTATTTTTTTCCACATACAGGCTCATATACATTATGATATGCATTATGAAATGCTTACATGACCACTTGTGACCTTGAAATGGTAACAACAATAACAAAATAAAATAATAATAATAATAGAATCTAAATTATGGGGAAATAGAGGTTAAGGTATAGACATAAAAAGCAAATCTAAAAAATTTAAAGACTTTTGATAAGTGGCTGTAGAAAAAAGTACAAAGTATAAAAATATATAAAAGAGCTGTCTGTATAAACAAAAGCATGGAAGTGTTTCTAACAAAGTGTCTGGTGCATAAGACTGGAAGGAGTGTGTCCTATAGGATACACGTAAGGAGATAATTCTTCCAAAATAAATCAAAATTGTATCACTAGCTATGTTGCCATCCACCTGTTTTATGCACATTTTGGATATGTGCATTAAAAAAGGTTGATGGACAATTTTGAAAATGCACTTAAAAAAGGAATGCCCATAACTTAGGATAAACTTTTTATTCGATAAGAAAAGATGCGCATAACCTATGATGGAAACACTTTTACCGCACAAATTCCAGTAAGCACATTAAAAAAGTCATGTGGTTTTGTTATAAGTGATCATGTGATGATAAAAATGGGTGTGAATGGAGATACCAGGGTGAGCACATTGTAAACCATCTGAAATGTTGTTTTGGTCATTCTAAAATGCCAGTTTTAGTGTTATTATATTATTAATTACCTCCAGAATTGTCCAGAGCGTCTGTGCTCCACGTCTCATGCTATCAAACACTACCACACCTTCATTGCATGTCGGCATCGTCTGCTGAGGTGAAAGTAATTTATTAAATAAAGAAAATATTGATGCAGTTTCTCCTACCGCAGCAAATTCTGTTTTTATTTTTGATATTTGGTGCCACTTAATCAGGAAGTGACGATTTTGTTCTTGACTGATTGGATAGAAACACTGCTTTATTTGCTAATCTTTTATGCAATATTGGAAAAAAATGGAGGGGAAAAAACGCTTCAATATTTTACTTGAGGTTAAGTCCTTTAATTTTCTCTCATTATTTGAGATTCAGGTACTTAATGGCTGCTCTATTGGTTTTTGTCATGTAGCTAATTTGTCATGTAGCTAATCTTTTATGCGATATTCCAGTTTTGCGCATAAATTTAATTGCCATGTTTGGATGGAAATATAGCTATTTACTCAGCCTTGTCCTAAACATTTATGACTTTCTTTCTTTTGTTGAACACAAAAGAAGATGTTTTGAAGAAAGTTCAAAACCTGTAGCCATTGACTTCTATAGTATTTGTTTTTCCTACTACAACGTCAATGTTTACAGGTTTTCAGCTTTTCTAAGAAGGTCTTCTTTTGTGTCTAAGGAAGTACCGCGTAAAGATTTTTAGCCAAACGAGGCAGAGTAAATAGTGAGTCAGTTTTCATTTTCGAGTGAACTATCCCTTTAGGTATCCTTTGGGCTTACTAGTATACAAACAATTCTAAAACCAATACTACTAATCTCACCCCACAAACATATAGGCTTTCCTGAACCTATAAATCCCCCATACATCACACATTCCTCCTCATTCGGCCTGTCAATACATCCCTCTCCAGCCTTTCGTTCCTCTCCACCCTAAAATTGTTTCAGGCTGCGCAAGGCATTCCAGACCCAAGCATCTGCTTTTCCCCCCTGTTCATTTCATCACCCACAGTGTGCCGAGGCCTGATGGAGCAAACATGAACACAGTGAACTCTCACTGCGCAGCGCAGTCACATCACAGCAAAAAAAACCTCCCGCTTCTCACTTCTCCGTACCCACTGCACTACAAACCAACATGCAATTGAGTTTAGAGAGGCTTTTGTGTGGGCAAACGTAAACAGAGTCTAAGCAGAGCGCCGTGTGCTTGTGTATATGTGAGAGACGCAGAGGAGCGAGCGAGGGAAATGGAGTGAGAGAGAACAGCCTGTGCTGGAGAAGGAAAGAGTGTTTGAGTGTGAAACGCCCCGGACCAGAAGTGGTTCCGAATGTTGGGCTCCGACTGAATTCAACCGGAGGAAAACAGAAAGACGGCAGAGGGAACGGAGAAAAGACACACAGAGAAATGGATGTCATAAAAGTGGGCCGACGGTACCAAAACACACTCTTTCTGTTTGTTAGTTTGAGTTTACGTTCTTTTGCTCTCTCTTGTTTATTCTCTTTTATGTGCAATAAATACATGTATTTGCAGCCCGTATTGTTCTTCTTTTTATTGCCTCCTCGCATGCGTAGTGCGGCGGCTGCGTGACAGATATATTGAAGTAGAGAGGAACGGAGTGAGAAAACGAGAAGTAAAGGGCCTGAAAAATGGAGAAGAAAAACAAAGGAAAGGAGAGAAGAGGGAAAAAGAGTGAGAATAGATGAAAGGATTGGATGAGAGGAAGTTTTTATAGAACGGCTGCTGTGTCTCGTCTTGGCTGTTTCAATCTAATGAGACAGTAAGTGGTCACCTGAGAGACTGCCATACAGACCAAGGGTTGAGGTCAACGTATCACCATTATCAGTGTGAAATGGGGTCAATTCTGGATGCTCACACATTCACTCGTGCGCATTCACCAAGCTAATATTTCAAAGATGCAGGGAAACTAAACTCAAGGTGGGAAAAAAAAAACGCTTCATTATTTTACTTGAGGTTAAGTCCTTTAATTTTCTCTCGCTTTTTGAGATTCAGGTACTTAATGGCTGCTCTATTGGTTTTTGTCATGTAGCTAATTGGGTCGATCTGGTGATTTTAACCTGGTCATTATACATTAAGGAGAGCAGAGCTGCAAATCAAGCAGTTCAAGTGCACACGATGAGCAGATTTTATGGACAAACAAAGAGACCTAAAACAGGTTTCTTCAGACAGCTCCTCCTGAGTAACATGGATTGCCAGAACTAAATCTGCTTTAAATCCGCGAGGCACACCAACACTTTGCTTTATGCCAACTGCTTGAGACTAATGCAGAGAAACTCTCGTAATTGAAATGTTCTGTAATCTCTTCATTCCAGGGTTTTCCGTTTCAGCACTTCCCACACTTGTAGATTTTGAGTCACTCTACATGTTAATAAATAATTAGTGATTTTCAAATCAGTCAAATTTAGAAAATGCTAATATTTCAGTTCGCTTTGATCAAATGCGTCCTCAACGTCTGACCATTTAGATGGGATTATTTCATATTGGGAGGAAAGCATTGTGCATGTTTTAATGCTCATTATCTGGATATCAGTTCTATTTACTTACAATCATAAAATAGAAAAGAACTAGAAATAGAAAAGAATAGCAGTGTATCTGACAAAAATACCATCAAGAAGATAATAAAGTCAGCAGAAAGGACTGTTGGAGTCAAAAGGACATCAATCAAGGAACTTTATCAACAACATTGTCTGACTAGGGCAAATAGCATTTTAAGGGATCCAACCCACCTTGGCCATAATTTGCTCACGCTTATGCCATCAGGCAGGCATGACAGAAGCCTGAGGAGCAAATCAGTGCGGTTTCATGACAGTTTTTATCAGGTCATTGTAAGACTTCTGAATAATAATACTATATCTTAAATACTTTTGATAGCTAGTATGTAATAATCAATCAATAAATAGTTAGACTAGCATAAATTGTTACTATAACAACTATTAGAACAAATATGTATTCAAGTATTAAGTTATTGCCTTCAGAGATTTTTAAATTGGGTTATGTTTTATATGACTTTATTTTTATATTTTTATGAAATTATAAAAGCTTATTTATTATGTTAGATTTTATAGTGTTTGTATAGTGATGCTTTTTCTGTTCTTGTTGGGTCTGATGCAACGTAATTTCGTTCTGCATTACAATTTTATTGTGATGTTTTGAATGACAAATAAAGGAAACTGAACTGAACTGAACTTCTGAAGTGTATAGGGTTTTTAATAGTTCATTCTCGTGTATTTTCAATGCTATCTCATGGCAATTCGTAACTTTTTGATTTTGTGGCTAATTAGTATGAATTTGTATGATCCCATTTATACAATTCAGTATGATTTGCTCATCCCCCAATGACGGTTGGGTTAAGGCAGTGGTTCTCAATTCCAGTCTGGTCCTCTATTCCGGTATGGGGGTGTTTGATGCATTTTTAAACAAGTGAACTCGTATGAATTTGTACAAATTAGCTACTTAACTGACAAAATGTAAAATATTTACGCTTCCTTGTGAGATTTGGCTGATATTTTCCATATGACCAGTGTGAATGAGCATTAAAGTGATTTAGCCAAAAATGTAAGTTTTGCCTCCACTTGTTCCAAACCTGTTTGACGTTCTTTCTTCTGATGAAGACAAATGAAGATATACCGAGAAGCACTGAAAAAAACAGCTATTGACTTCTATAGTATTTGTTGTTCATATTTTGGATGTTGATTTAATGTTTATTTCTTATTCATAATATCTTGTTTTGAGTTCAATAGAAGGAAAAAAATTCGACAAACCACTTAAGTGTGACTGAGTAAATGGTGAGGAAATTTTTGTTTTTGGGTGAACTATACCTTTAAGTTGCTAGACACAGTTCTGAATACTACATCTAGACACTTTAAATTATACAAAGGGTGTTACGGTGGCTTAGTGGGTTGCACTGTCGCCTCACAGCAAGAACGTCGCTGGTTCGAGTCCTGGCTGGGCCAGTAGACATTTCTGTGTGGTGCATGTTCTCCCCGTGTTTTCGGGGGTTTCCTCTGGGTGCATGCTCTGGTTTCCCCCACTGTCCAGAGACATGCTGTAGAAGTGAATTGGATGAACTAAAATGTCCTTATGTATGAGTGTGTGTATAAGTGTTTCTCAGTACTAGGGTGCGGCTGGAAGGGCGTCTGCTATGTAAAACATATGCCGGAATAGTTGGAGGACACCTGATAAATATGGGATAGGGCAAAGGAAAATGAATGAATGAATGAATGAATGAATGAATGAATGAAAGAAAGAAATTATACAAACATATACTGACCTTTTCTGTGAGAACAATAAAATAACATGAATGTCCAGGGACTGTAGGGGAAAGGTTAGATTAGAAAATCACTTCAAATTTCAGAAGCTGCTTGAGGTGATTCATTTCAGTCATAGACATTCAGCTGGAAAAAAAATGGTTGGGATTCCCTGTGCTGTACTGTATATTACTCTATATTTATGTTTGTATTTCCTGTTCTTTTGTACTTGGTCTTTTGTTGTACTACACAGTGTTTGAAGACTGAGTCTGCTGTCATTTCTAGCTGAAAAAATGTTAGTCATTTCCCTTGTGACATACAGTATGATGCTGTGGTTCTATTTGATCTTGTTTTACTCTGACTATAATGAGAAGAATGACAGACTCACATGACAGTCAAATATATGATTATTCTATTTAGGCAAACCACATCTACTCAAGAACAAAACATTATTTGTTAGAGAGAACATTTTGTGTTAATAATCTCTTTAGTGTGCCATGGTTGCATGCTTTCATAAAATATACAGTAAAAATAGGAATAATAGGATTTTTTCTTTGTATTTAACATAGCTTTTACTTATGCAAATGTAAGATAATGTCAGAGCATCATTACTCCAGACCTCAGCGTGTCATGATCCTTCTCAAATCTTCTCAAATCCTTTACAAATTTTCCAATGTGATGTTTTATGTATATATATATATATATATAAACAAAAATTACTTTTCATAAACAGTTGTGCTTCTGGGTTTTATTTTCATATATTTTTTAAACCATGGATTTTTAAGACTTCTTTTTACTGCACTGATCAATTTTAGTAAAAAAAAAAAAAAACAACTACAAAAGAAGATTTTACATTTCCTGTATAGATGTCCTGTTGGTATCAGGACCGGTAGGATGAAAGCAGGATCTCTGCTGTCTGTGGGGTTAAAAGTTCCTCTTATTGACAGATCTGAATCAAGAGGCTACCCATAACCCCCTGCTGCCACCAACAATCCCCCACATGCACACACAGTTGGAGTGTGAGGATAAAAACCCAACACAGTCTAACACACATACACACACTCCAGAGATCCAGATACTCTAATCTGCAACCGCAATCCTTTTGTAATGCCATAATCCAAAACTCAGGCTGTTTGTTTATCTAGAATGTTGCCTGATCAACGACAAACCTAAACATGTATAAAATCCACATTGTTCAAGGACATGCCATGTCCAGCCGGTGCACTATAGTAACAGCAGCAAATAATATAGTGTAGTAATAAATGTTTGGGGTCATTAAGAATTTAAAAAATAAAATAAACTAGTACTATTAAAGCATATTTTATATATTCAGGGATGCTTAAAATTGATCAGAATTGGCAACAGAGAGATATGTACACTCCAAAAAAAAAATTACTTTTGGTTCTTGTTCAGACTACTTATTTAAAATGAGTTGACACAACACAATTCTTAAAGGGGTGGTCCGGTACAATATCATGTTTTAAACTTTAGTTGATGTGTAAAGTAGCTGGGTGAATATAAACAACATCTCTGAATGTAAGACGCTCAAAGTTCAATGCAAAGGGCTTTTAAAGAGTAGTTTAACAAAGCCTACAGCGAACGAAGTTTGGGGACTACAAAAAAAAAATATCCAGGTTAATGAGATCATAAACCCTTCAGGTTACAAGAATACATCTCTACTTAGCAAAGTGGAGTGGCCAGATGTGCTGTAATGTTATAGCAGAGAAAGCTAAAATACTGTCCAAACGCTGCTATTTTCACGAAGCTTCTTCTGTTTCTGTATTACTGCTGTGTCCTCTTTATTTTCTGTCTGATTCAGGCTCAAACTGATACGGTATTTCCGTGAATGACAGCACATAATGTTAGCTGACCAATCAGTGGCTCTTGTGAGTGGGCTTTTGGAGGAACTAGAAAATATGACAGTTGTTTTCATGTTAGCTAAGTAGCTGTATGTAATGAAAGTAAGATATATGGAAAACAATGTTTTTTTTTTTGTTGTTGTTGTTGTTGTTGTTTTTTTACAAATGAAGCATGAGCACACATTGCTTTGCACTCCATAAACACAACCAACCTTTAAAAATACACTCTGGACCACCCCTTTAAGTTTTTTTGGGACAGCTTAATTATTTACTTTAAACCATTTAAACGTGTAAATTGATTAAGTTAACTTAATCAATTTGTGTTGGGAAAACATGAAGGAATTGTGTGAAACCCAGCATTTTTTACAGTGTATGTTACAGTTTACTGTTTAGGTCAGGTTTAATAAAAAAAAAACAGAAAAAAGAAGAAGAAGAAGTGATAATAGAGATATAATATAAATTGAATATAAATTAAACAGAGAAATGTTTTTATTGAGTTTTTTTAGTAGAACAGTAAAAACAGTACTATTCAAATAACCTTTTAAATAAAATTGAAACTTAAATATTGTGTCATGGTTTTCTACAAAATATTATGCTGCACAGCTCTTTTCCACCTTTATAATAAGAAGAACCTCCAAATGATTATATTACAATGTTTTCTTAAGAATCATGTGATGCTGAAGAATAATACTAATGCAGATTTGCTATTACAAGAATTAGTTTGATTGTGAAATATATTGAAAAAGAAAGCATTCTATTAAATTACAATAATATTTCACAACTGTACTGTTTTGACGGATTTTTAAAGCAAATAAATTGAGCCTTGGTAAATGTAAAAGATTATTTAAAAAAATAATAAAACCTAATAAATACAATAGGGTGCAATGTCCATACTTCTCTGCCACATTGGTGAAACAGATGTGAGGCAGGTGTTAGAACTCTTCCTTTTTGGACACCATTGGTTCCATCATTGATTCTCATTAATAACTGACTGCCGGCTTCCAGGCTTGTGTTTTTAATTGCTGCTGGTGCATCAGAGTGGGTTTTGAAGAAGAAAAAGCAGATCAAATACAGTACCTTACTTCAACCAGCAAATTGTCTCACCAAGGGCGTAGCTGCCATCCCATAATGATCATGTTGAATGGGTGAGAATGAGAAGATATTTGAAGGACAGAGAGCATGAGAGTCTGAGACATGACTGACATTGAAAGGACAAGCAGGCATTCTCTAGAAGGCTGGAAAGTTTTAGTGAAACTAATTGTTTGGGTTACCAGAGGAACAGCACCATATTGATAGGTACTGTCCACTGAATTGTTTGGATGGTCAGGGTACTTTAAAAATGGTATTCAAGTATCTATCCAAAAACATGCTTTTTCTCGTGTTTTTGCTCAATGTGTGTCTACTGCACCAATGTTACTCGAAATATACAGATCATGTTAGGCGAGGTTAAATTTAGTTTATTCAGTTCACCTATAGTGTATGTCTTTGGACTGTGGGGGAAACCTGAGCACCCAGAGGAAACCCACGCAAACATGGTTAGAACATGCAAACTCCACACAGAACTGCCAACTGACCCAGCCGAGG
>CAIGQQ010033541.1:7088771-7128668 GCA_903798035.1 Danio albolineatus | reverse complement strand
ATTATTATTATTATTATTATTATTATTATTATTATTATTATTATTATATTTTTTACCAATTTAAAATAACAATGTGCTGTTATTTTATTTTAAATTGGTCAAAATAAAAATAAAAAATTATAAAATTTAAATAAATCCAGAAATGTTTCTAAGTAACACAAACGACAAACCCATTCAAAAAAAACACAAAAACCAATGTCTTAATTAATCAATATTTAGTGGAAAAGCCTTATTTGTTTAGGCACAATTAATATAAACGTTTGTTTGTTTTTGTTTTGTTTGTTTGTTTTTTGGGGGGGATGGCTCAGTGGTTAGCACTGTCACCTCAGAGTAAGAAAGTTGCTGGTTCGAACCCTGGCTGAATCAGTTTGCTTTTCTGTGTGAAGTTGTCATGTTATCCCCATATTTGCGTGGGTTTCCTTCGGATGCTCCGGTTTCCCCCACAAGCCCAAAGACGTGGGGTTTATTTATAAACTAATTTCGAGAGGATCACATGCTTATGATTGAACACAGCTGGTACCACATCAGGTTCGCATATTGCACCAATCAGACGAATCCTTACACACTATAAATTACCAGAGCTTCCCACTCCGGTCATCTTCGTCTTGAAGAATCCCCCCTTCCACCCCAAACCCCTCCCCTTCTCTTATAGGGCGGCACGGTGGCCCAGTGGTTAGCACTGTTGCCTCACAGCAAGAACACCGCTGGTTCGGCCTCTCCCTGGGGCAGTCGGTGTTTCTGTGTGGAGTTTGCATGTTCTCCCCGTGTTCGCGTGGGTTTTCCCCGGGTTCTCCGGTTTCCTCCCACCGTCCAAAAACATACTACATAAGTATATTGACTACTTTTAAGTAGCATCTTAAAGCAACTCTAGATAAGATATATCTCAGCACGTTCACAAGTGGGAACCTGAGCTCAAACTCTCCTCTCGCCCTTTAAACGGGAGGGAGCCCCGGGCTCAAGGATATTCTGAGCTCAGGGCTCTCTCCCGGGACAGCATGCCAAATACGCTTTATTATCAATCATCAGCTAAGTGTGAACTCTTGAAATGCGCTATAGGTGAACTGAATAAGCTAAATTGGCCATAGTGTGTGTGTGAATGCAAGGGTGTATAAGTGTTTCCCACTACTGGGTGTGGCCGGAAGGGCATCTGCTCCATAAAACATATGCTGCAATAGTTGGTGGTTCATTTCATTGTGGCGACCCCTGATAAATAAAGGGAATAAGCTGAGGGAAAATCAATGAATCACAGCAAGAAAGTCGCTGGTGCGAGCCTCAGCTGTGTCAGTTGGCATTTCTGTGTGGAGTTTGCATGTTCTCCCCGTGTTGGCGTGGGTTTGTGGGTTTCCTCCAGGTGCTTTGGTTTCCCCCGCAAGTCCAAAAAAGACATGTGGTATAGGTGAATTGGGTGAAAGGGACTAAACCAAAAAGAAAATGAATGAATGAATTTTTGGGGTATATTAGGTTATCAGATCTTTAAAGAATAGAACTTTTTTTTTTTTTTTGCTTTTTTCCTACCTAATAAATCCAGAACATTTCAAGTAGCTAACATTTTATTTTTCCATTGCTGCAGTTGGCTTGTGTACACATTCATTTGCACTTTTGGTATTTAAATGTGTGTCCATCTCATCTTCATCTCTCTTTTTCTCTCTCTTTTTCTGTGTGTGTGTGTGTGTGCGTGTGTGTGTGCGTGTGTGTGTGTGTGTGTGTGTGTGTGTGTGTGTGTGTGTGTGTGTGTGTGTGTGTGTGCGTGGAGGGCAGAGGCTCTGGGAAAAGAAGGAAGTCATAGAGAGAGCAGAAGGAGAGAGCATTCTTTGCAGCTGAAGTCACCCTGTCTGTGGCTATGGGAGAGCAATGCTGTCCACACACACACACACACACACACACATACACACACACAGCCGTCTCTGTGTGTCAGTGTCGGTTTGAGTGGGTGGGAGTACACCACTGCAGGGGTTTTGGGCTGAGACACAACCATAGAGAGAGAGAGAGAGATGGTGAGAGCAAGAGAGTAGTAAGAGAGGAGGGATAGAAAGAGACACACAAATAAGAGAGAAATGAGAGATAGAGGCAGAGAAAGAGACAGTAAAACAAGTACAGGTGAGAAGACTGAAAATAGATAGAGGTGGAGGAGAGAGAGGTACAGTAAAGCCAGACAGATAGACGAGTTTTACAACTGGAAAGAAATGGAGATAAGGTATACTGCGTAAATGAGTGTGATAAACTGGAAAGTAGAATAGGGAATGTATGTTCTGAGATATGTACTGTATGATGTTGCCTCATTACTATGGCCAGACAGAATCTGCGGACATTTTTAGCTATTTCTGCACAAATTTTTGTTAAAAATCTGCGGATTTATGTGGAATGATTTTGATAGTATCATAACTAAAACCTTAATATATGAAATAAAAACTAATACCTTTTTAAACTTTTATTTAATGTTTACAATGCAAATCCAATTAAATCCACTTTATTTAGTAAACAAAGCAAGTCTCTCATATAAAATCTCTACTAAGAGACAGAAAATATGACTTTACAAACTGTACTGTAAATAAATCATATGAATATTTTTATATTAGTCCATATTATTACTAAAATGTATTTAAAAACTGAATAAATATAAATTTACTCACATTTACACAAGTAAATCAATAGAATCAATGATGGGCTAAAAATCTGCGGAAATCTGCGGAATTCTGCGTGTGCAGATTCCGTGTGGCCCTACTCATTACTGACATGAAGATATGTGTTTGTCTTGAGTTTCTGTTCATAAACAGTTCTAATTTTAAAGAATAACCCTATTCTTTATATAGAAATTTAATTCAGTTTTGTCAACATTGATTCCCCCTCATGCTGGTACAAACTGGTATGATTGAATCTTTAAAAAACAAAGAGAAGATATTTTGAAGAATGTGTCATAAAATGAAGTTATTGTACCTTGGAATCCACTGAGTGTGATTGTACGTGAATTAATTTTCATTTTGAATCTGGATACTGGAAAGTCTACATTCTTCCTAAGAAGAAGGCTGAAGCCGAATGATGGGTTCACACCAAATATACATTTTAGTATTTGCGTGAGTAAATTACGCAGATTAAAGTCATTTGAAATTCACAGTGCAAATGGTGTTTGCCATGAATGTGCAGTATTCTCCTCAATCAGGTCTTCGCACACAACTTTAAATAATTCAACTAATTCAGACAGAATTTTTGTAAGTCGAAAAACGTCCTATGAGTAAACTAGAGCAAGTGATGCACTGCATATGCTCTATTTGCGCTTGATGTAATATATAATAAAAATATTTACAAACATTATAATATCTTACTATAATCATTCATTCATTTATTTTCTTTTCGGCTTAGTCCCTTTATTAAACCGGGGTCGCCACAGAGGAATGATCTGCCAACTTATCCAGCATATTTTTTACGCAGCGGATGCCCTTCCAGCCGCAACCCATCTCTGGGAAACATCCATACACACTCATTCCCACTCATACACTACGGACAATTTAGCCTACCCAATTCACCTGTACCGCATGTCTTTGGACTTGTGGGGGAAACCGGAGCACCCGGAGGAAACCCACACAACCACGGGGAGAACATGCAAACTCAACACAGAAATGCCAACTGACCCAGCCGGGGCTCGAACCAGCGACCTTCTTGCTGTGAGGTGAATGTGCTACCCACTGGGCCACCGTGGCGCCCATCTTACTATAATATTTGTAATATTTAATATTAAATCTAAAAATACATAAGCACCAAATCGTGAGTGCAGCATAGTTGAAAGATACTATAAATAGGAATTACTTTCCATTTTGGAATTCGATGTTTAATTTCAATGCATCGTTCTGATTGGTTACGGTTCTGTTAAATTCAGAAATGATTTTAAACTGTGAGTGATGTACTGTAAAGACTTTTTCAAATATTGTCTTTTTTTCATGAAAGTACTTAAATAAATATTAAAACAATCATTAACAAACCAAAACTGGAATCCAATCAGTATCAAAAATATAATTGTTATATTACTTTGTAATGCCCTTCTCCTGTGAGGAGAAGTCTCAGACTGAATTTAAAGAACAAAAACGGTAAAACCATGAGTGAAAATTTGACCTTGATGCTTACTCAGTCATTCTGCATGATTTTTTAGCATAATATAAAAAACCAAATTGAATAAACAGCTGTATAATAAGATAATATTGATATTTAGCTAAATTTATGTACATAGATAATAGATACAGTTATTTGGTATGGGTAGAGATAAACATGAATCATTGGTGCATTGAGAGTGGCATAGGCCTAAATTGTTTTGCTCATTTTGTTGACTAAATGTTGCATTTCAACCACATGCAATCCAGTTGTCAATAGAGTATTAGTAGGCTGTTTAATATTGGCTGATACTGCTCCACCAACAGACAGAAAATCAAAAAAGAAAAGAATCCTGTATTAGTAAAATAATAAGCAAGATCCTGGTGGGTCAGGGCTAATTTTGCAGTTGTGTGCTTTTATTCATTAATTTGTTTCTTCGGCTTAGTCCCTTATTCATCTCCTCAGCTGAATAAACTTCCAACTATTCCGGCATATGTTTTAAGCAGTGGATGATCTTCCAGCCGCAGCCTAGTACTGGAAAACACCCATACACATATACATGGCCACGGCCAATTTAGTTAATCTAATTCACTTATACCGCATGTCTTTGGACTGTGGGGGAAACCAGAGCACCCGGAGGAAAACCACGCGAACACGTGGGTATTCTATACTGTCAAGGGTAAAGTGAGGATTCTCAATCTGAGATCAGACCAATCCAGCACATGATCAACTCCCCAAAAAAGTACTTGATTGGTCTTTACTCCAGTTTCTAATGGTTACCAAGCATTTTCAAATCATCACGATAAGATCCAGGACGTCCTATTGCATTAGCAAAGCAGCATACTGTGAGGGTTGTTTACACACTGTGTTATGTTGGGTTTGGTCTCATTCAAATAGAGAAAACCTGCACTAAATAAATAAATGCGGTCTACTGTGGCTTACTAATGCTTGGTGAAGCTCCAAACCAAAACAGTCCACAATGTGCATACTGTTCACATGCACTTGGTATTGTTTGGCCATCGATGTCCACTCATTCTAAAGCTTCTGGCCTTGCCACAGACAAGAACCCTGAAAAAATGTGTAAATGCAAAGATCATTTTTGCATCTGTAATTAAGAGGTGGTCTTTCAGAAGCTTCATAATGCGTATAAATCTTCCATGTCCCATAACGAGATGCTCATGATTAAATATTTATGCTACTTTTCTCAATCTCACAGCATCATATTTATATTCAGAAGCATTCCTCCATTTCTGTGCAGCAGGGAATTTCCAGCATGTGAAATTTAGAATTTCCGCATCTAACCCAATACTGAGGATGTGGGCTAGGCCGAGCAGGTGAAGCCCTTTGTGTTTCACCTCTTCATCCCTATTTCTCCTAGCCAACGTAAGAGAGTCCTGATCTTCTAAACAGCAGATTCGGAGGTGCGATGTACAAAAAGAGCTGTTCTTCCGACCATATGAGCAAATGGGATGTTTGGGTGATAAGGCCTTCCAGTAAACCGCCTCCCTCCCTGTTCTTACTGTCCGCTGCCAGGACGGTCCCAGGGCCCTCAAACGTCAGGCCGCGGCAAGGCGCTCAAGCGCTGTCTGTAATTGCTTCGGTCTAGACACTGTCTGGTATGGGAAACAGACACGCACATTGAGCATGAGGGGGGGAGGGAGGGCGATGGAGAGAGCATGCAATGGGATTAAAACGAGTTACAAACGGCCCGGATCCCTCCAGTGAAATAAAGGATGTCAGAGCCTGATTGCAGTGGGAGGATGATTTACAGTATGAGAGTTGCGTTATATGGATGTGTTTCATTCAGCTTCAGTCCTCGTGTGGTCTGTGGAGGTGATCAAATGAGTTCTGCTGTTGTACTGACCTCAGATCAGCTAGGGTTTCTTAAAGTTGGTTTTGGCGAGTAATGGTGTTATTAGTGTCTATTCGTAAGTCACTTGTTTTCACATTTATACTTTACATTTTCTGCACCCGAATTGCTTATTATACATGATTATATTGTATATTTAAATAGGATCAATTAAAATATATATGTTAAATGAATGAAAGATAAAGTAAGCAACTAATAAAATAACTTTTATAATTCAGACATTTTTATTTTTAAAAAAAAGTATTCAAATAAATGCTGTGCTTCGGAACATTCCATTGATTAAAAAAACGCCCCAACATGCTTACGTTTTCCAGGCGCATCTAGTTGGAAACATCTCAACTTTTCAGAATGCAGCAGAAGCATCGCAAGTCATGTGACTAGAACTAACCAATCAGCTTCATAGTTTGTATGGAATTTACACATTTCAGTAATAACAGTAGACTAATTACCTCAAACAAGCTCAGCACACTCAAACAATGCAGTACGTTTTAATTTTCTCTTTAAATAAAACTTGTCAGAGCTGCAACGATAGTTTGTCAGTTTTTTTATCCTTTGAGAGAATGGTTGATGGTTGTTTAGCAACGTCAGACGACATGAGAGCATAAGCGCAAAGGGCGTTGAAATTGTCGAAGGATTCGATGTACCTCTTTTACATGCTTTCCATGTGATTTTAGACGTGATGTGTGAACCCTAAATCTGTATAGTTCTAAGATTTAAGGGCTGTGATATTGAGTAACAATGCTGAAAATATCTTTATAAGCCCAGGCCAGTGTCAAGGAAAAGCTTTAAAATTCACTTATAATTTTTTTCAATTATCAGTGCTGAAAATGTTACGTCTTGCTTCATAGCATCGTGGAAACATTTTACTTTTAGGATTCTTTGATTTAAAAAACAGATTCTATTTGAAATCTTTTTTTACATTATGAATGTATCTTGCTCAATTCATGGTGATCATTAAACATAAATACATTTCAGTGATACTTTTGAATCTCATAGTAACAACAACTTTAGCAGACCATGATAATTTTTTCATGATTAAAATAAGAGTTATTTAATATTGCAATAACATTTCACAATTTCTCAGTTTTACTGTATTTTTTTATTTAACGCAGCCTTTGAGAGCAGAATAAGCTCATTATAAAACAGTAAATAATCTTATCTGATTCCAAACTTTTGACTGGTAGTGTATATTATTTGGGCGCTGTGGGTAAAGTTTGCTGGTTCAACCCTGTCTGGGTCAGTTGGCATTTCTGTGTGGAGTTTGCATGTTCTCCTCGTGTTCACGTGGGTTTCCTTCGGTTGCTCCGGTTTCTCCCACAAGTCCAAAGACACGCACTATAGGTGAATTGGGTAGGCTAAATTGTCCCTTAGGGCGTACTCAACTATGCTATCTGAACCGTTCCCAGGCCCGTTTCCCGGGTAGTTTGAGAAGTGTGAGTGCTCTGAATCGGGCTCAGGCGCAGTTCAGTTGGCCGGGCCCTGGCCCGGTTGGAAGAGGAATACCTGAGCGCGGTTCACTTGGGCTTTGGTGTGGTACGCTTGTAGTGTGAGTGCAAAGTGCACCTTAGCTCGAAACTGAAGAGGAGACGTGACTTTTGGGGACTGTTTCATGTGGATTTATTAATCATTCTGTTTAATGAACGCAAACTGTTGTAGATTATTAAAGACTCAAACCCCTCTCTGCACGACAGCTGCACCTTTAGCAAACCTTCTAATTTTTGCAGCACGAAGACTTTATGATTGTTTATGAGCGTCAAAAGTGGCTGATCTGTTCTACGAAATATTTGACTGTGTGTCACTGCATATTAAATGACTAAAACCATATAATGATGTAAAGAAATGTCCACTGTGCTGAGCGAGAGAACTTCTCCTAAACTGAACAGCGCATAACGTAAGCGTGCTCAGGCCCGAATGTAATGTGAGTGCAGGCCTTCAGGGGAGTCAGGAGGGAGGGACAAGCGTGCTTCGGCCCAGTTCAAGGCAACTGTACATAGTGTGAGTACGCCCTTAGTGTATATGCGTATGTCCTCGTCATCCAGGTTGGGGGTTGAGTGTTAGGTCCACCTCATAAAAATTGCATAAAAATGTTACAAAACACCAATATGGTGTGGCTAAATATCAACTCCAATATAAACAGCCCTGTAAGTGTGTGTACATTATTAACATTTTTGTTTATTGCCATAAAGGGATAGTTCACCCAAAAATGAAAAATCTCAAAATTAAAAATAAGAAACACTTCAAATTGTGACATTTTTATAGACTATACAGAATGAAACCCAGAACAGAACATAGAATAGATAGCTTTATGCTCACATGATACTAGATTAGATTTTGCCATTTTAATAGATTTGAATGGGGCATTTTTGACCTTAAGGTACTGAATGGTTTTGTACCTAGTGCAAAAACATGCTTACAAAATGATATGAAGGTGAAGTATAACCGTTTCAGTAAAAATACACTGTTGACCTTAACAGCCAAAATATTTCAGATAAAATATAAAAGACAAATATGTCCTTTAGGACACACAAGGGTTCATATAATAACGAAAGCTACTTCTTTCAATGGTCTTATTGTTCTCCTTTATATAAAGTGTCCTGTTAGTTGTAAACAGAGTGAGAATCCACTCCAAGCAATTAAATTTGTGAAAAACCATTGTTTTCTTTCTTTCTTTTTCAAAACAATTTGGCCAATTCATAAAAAAATTGATTCATTCACAGTATGAATATTGCTAGTTCAGATTCAAAGCATCTGAAAAACAATGTTTGTGTTTGTGTGCGTGTAGAACACAGAGAAAATGAAGTATACATGGAGAAAGAGCGAGTGTGCAGAGTCTTGTGGACGTGCCGTGCTGTGCTAAACTGTACTAACCTCTCAGTGGGTGGCTGCAGTGCTGGAGCTCAAACAGACATGAAAAGGATTTGGGGGGACAATAATTTAGCTCTTCCTCTGCTTCATATGGAACTCTCGCCTTCTCTCTCTTCATAGGCATTTCAAAGCCTGGCCAGAAAGGCAGAATGAAGTATTGTTCAAGAAGACTATCCATTCAGTATTAAGCTCAAAATGTTTGCACCGACACTGCCAGCCCCCCCATGAGTACGTACGGTTTATTTTTGGTTGTGCCAGTCCTTTGAAGGTTTGCCAGTCCTGCCAGAATTCAGCAGTGTTCTTACTCTTGAAATACAGAGTGAGTAGGAGTGGGAAGGGTGTGGTGCGGTCCATTCTTAGCAGTGTGCAGTACGCCTGGCTTTAGAAATGTCCTACCTACCATCATTAGCGCAAGATTATTTTGTCACAGATGACGATTACGTAAAAGAAGGAAGAACACAGGAAGATCAGCGAATATCCATAAATAAATCTTACTCTGGCCAAGTAAGACGTATCAGAAATATTTAATGCAGAGTGCAAATCAAGTTTCTTGTCAAGAGTCCAAGTTGAGTCTAAAATGATTATCTCACTTGATACATATTACTTTTATATCAGAAATAACAGGCCCTTTGTGTCAGATTCAATTTCTATCTGTGGGCTGAGGAACACCTACATAGACAAGGTTGAACTGTCGGTCACACTTTATTTTGATGGTCCTTTTGTTGAATTTAAGTTACATTTTCAACTAATTCTCATTAGATTATAAGTAGACTGTTAGGTTGGGGTTAGGGGTAGGGTTAGTGTAAGTTAACATGTACTTGGAAAGTTTCTTATAGTCAGTTAAATGTCTGTTGAATGCCAGTATCAATAAATATTAAGTAGACAGTCTACTAACACTCAAATGGACCATCGAAATAAAGTGTTACCGAACTGTCTAACTAAAATATAAAGCAGCCAATCACAGTGAAAATTGTATTCACGTGCCTTTTTGAACTATACTGCAGACCATCATTGGAAAAAAATGGTGTTGCAATCTCTGTTATATTCATTCATTCATTTTCTTTTTCGGCTTAGTCCCTTTATTAATCAGGGGTCGCCACAGCGGAATGAACCGCCAACTTATCCGGCATTTGTTTTTTTTACGCAGCGGATGCCCTTCCAGCCACAACCCATCTCTGGGAAACACATCCATACATTCTCATTCGCACACATACACTATGGACAATTTAGCTTACCCAATTCACCTGTACCGCATGTCTTTGGACTGTGGGGGAAACCAGAGCACCCGGAGGAAACCCACGCAACCACAGGGAGAACATGCAAACTCCACACAGAAATGCCAACTGGCCCAACCGGGACCTGCCCCAACCGGGGATCGAACCAGCGACCTTCTTGCTGTGAGGCGAACGTGCTACTCACGCGCCACCGTGGCGACCCATCTCTGTTATATATACAACATAAAATAAGAAATTGCCATACCACAACAAAAGGACTGCAACAAAATTGGATCCCACTGACTTGCTTTGTATCGGCAAAAACATTTTTCAAAATATCTTCCTTTCTTTTCCGCAGCAACATTATTAAAGGGAGAATTTCAAAGAAGTGAGAGGGGGAAAATAATGACTGAATGTTTTGTATCTATTCAGAACTGTGAGAAGAAAAATTGCAGGTGGGCTGAATGAAAATGCTAGTTCTTTTTCTGACAGTAGGTGGTGTTTATGAAAGAACAGAAAAACTAAAGAAGAGCTGAGCAATGTTTCATTTCAGACTTCCGCTCAGTCAAACAAAAATGAAATGTTCTCAATCAGCTCTGAAGATTTTTGTCTTTTCAGTGTTTATCACTAAATACAAGACTACAGAGAACGGGGGCTGGTTCCTGTCAAAAAACAAAAACAATAAGTCTTATTGGTTCATCAGTTTTGTTTTGGTATGTACGGAAAATATATTAGAACATCTTCAAGGTATTTATTTCTTTATTTATTTATTTAATTATCCTTTTGTAGAAATTAAGAGTCCCATTGAGTTTTTTTTTCCCTAGGGAGACCTGTTTACCTTTTATTTGATCAAAAGGACACGGAAGGATTCATACATTCATTCATTTTCTTTTCAGCTTAGTCCCTTTATTAATAAGGGGTCGCCACAGTGGAATAAACTGCCAACTTATTCAGCATATGTTTTACGCAGCGGGTGCCCTTCCAGCCGCAACCCACTACTGAGAAACACCCATACACTCTTGCATTCACACACACCCACATGCATACACTGCAGCCAATTTGGCTTATTCAGTTCACCTATAGCGCATGTCTTGGACTGTGGGGGAAACCGGAGCACCCGGAGGAAACCCACATGAACACAGGGAGAACATGCAAACTCCACACAGACATGCCAACTGACCCAGCTGGGACTCGAAGCAGTGACCTTCATGCTTTAAGGCGATATCGCTACCCACTGAGCAATCGTGTCACCTCACATGCATTTCATTAGATTGAAAACTAGATTTGTATAATATTACGCATGTGCAGGGATGGTTAGCGTGACTTCCTTTCAAGTAGGACATCTATGCTGATCAGGGAACAGCATTCCAATGAGCCAATCAATCAGAATTAAGAGATAAGTTTACAGTTTGTAGTATATTTTTGTAGTTGTTATTCAACTCGCCTCTGATTATGGGAGTAATTTACAATTAGGGTTGGGTCTAGGGGAAGCAATTAGGTATGAATTACATTTTTCTTTTTGGAATAAAAGTGATGTTCCAGGATCAACATATCACATCCACCACCAGGGATGTAAAAATAGCGTAATGAAGTATGACGTGTGAAACGAGCTGTTGTTTTTTGGGAATGAAGTGTCATGTGTGACTGACACAAGTCAAAAGTGACTGTCACTTTATTCTACAACAATTCAATTTGTAATGTGGAGCAGAGCAACGTTCTATCCGTCCTCTTTGCCACAGACAGATAGTCTTGTAGTTTGTTTGATTTTTGTCACAGGAAGAGTCCGTTTTACTGCTTGATAAATGTAAAAAACATGGCACAAAGTTTCCTGTGCTCATCTCTTAAAGGAAACCTATGGTCAAAATCTACTTTTCAAGCTGTTTGGACAGACATATGTGTAGGTATAGTGTATAGACCGTCATATTGGGGTGATATAAACACACCCAGTCCTTTTTTTCAATTTAACAACATAAAACGGTGGACCAATTGGAGCGGTTTTGAGACCGACCGCAACTTGACGTAGGAGTGAATCATATCAACAAGACAGGACGTGCACACAGCAACCGGGAATAAAATATCTGTTCAGTTCGCTAGGATCATCAATCATCATCAGATGTGATCAAGAGTAAGTTTTACAAGTTTAACACGTGTTTAAATGGTGCATGTTTGTAGTGATTAAAGTTACAGTGATTTACTTCAGCTTTACTTCATCAGCACAGCCGCGTGTCAGTACAATTGTAAAAGAAGAGGCTTCAGTCCCGGTTTGTGGACGTTAAATCAGGTTTATTTTGTACATTAGCATAACGGATATCCATACAGCAGTGAATATCAACGTGTATCCTGTCACAGTTGTGTTCAAAAACAGTGTAAAGCTAAATATGCGCACTCTGTGTGTGTGTGTGTGTGTGTGTGTGTGTGTCCACCTTGTGTGTGCGTAAACTTTGTAATGATATTGTGTGTGACTCATTATTGCAACTCCACAACAAACACATCAAATAATCATTGGGAAAGTTCTTACTGTTGTATTTCTCACAAACGTTACGTGAGATCTGCTTCCTTCATGTCTGCCTGTTGTCCGAGGCAGCCGAGGGCGGAGGCCCACTGACAGCCAGGTGGAAACAGTGGGTGGGGGGAACTAGCATTAAAGGCACAGGTCACAAAATCCGCTACCTGATGCTCAGAGCTATAAAGTACAACCCTCTGAAAGGTATAATAAATAATCTGATGGGTGTTTTGAGCTTAAACTTTAGACACATTCTGGAGACACAAAAGACTTATATTAAATCTGGAAAAAGGGGTAAACTATGTGCCCTTTAGTTTAAACAAATAAGCGATGGTAGGATAATAACATGTCAAGACAGCCAGAAACTGCATATTTGTGCAGTGTGTGCATGTCAAAAGATCCAATCCGATTTAAAGCTTTTGACATGAACACTTCAGCCCGATCACTTTACTTAGCATTCATGCAACATTACATTTACATTCATCACTCACTCACTCTGTGACTCCCTTGCCTTAGCCCCTGATTTATCAGGAGTCGCCACAGTGGAATGAATTGTCAGCTACTCTGGAAAATGTTTAATGTGGCAGATGCCCTTTCAGCTGCAACCCTGCGCTGAGAGTACACTAACTCATGAAGCCACAGTGCTGGAAAACACCCATACACTCTCTCATTCATACACACACTCATACACTATGGCCAATTTAGTTTATTCAAATCAACTATCACATGTCTTTAGACTGTGGGGGAAACCCGGAGGAATTCCACACAGCAATAGGAGAACATGCAAACTCCACACAGAAATGCCACCTGGCCCATCCAGGACTCGAACCAACATTTATCAATTAAAGTTATTTCATTTCATTCGTACATTTTCCTTTGGCTCAGTCTCTCTTTCAGAGGTCACCACAGCGGAATCAACCCCCAACTTTTCCAGCATATGTTTTACGCAGCAGATGCCCTTCTACTCAGTATTGGGAAACATCCATACACACTCATTCACACACATACACTACGGACAATTTTAGTTTATTCAATTCACCTATAGCTCATGTCTTTGGACTAAGGAGGAAACCGGAGCACCCGGAGGAAACCTTCGCCAACATGGAGAGAACATGCAAACTCCTCACAGAAATGCCAACTGACCCAGCTGGGGTTCGAACTAGTGACCTCTTGCTTTGAGATGACAGTGCTAAACACTGAGCTACCATGCTGCCCCTATTTCATTTCAATTGAAGCAAAAGATAACCATGTTAAAACTCTTTTTAACATGATCCTGGGGTTTGGTACCAGCCGCTGTGTATCACCACCAGTGTGCATATATTAAAAATCTGTTCAGTTTTTAAAGGTCCAGCATGGTGCTGTGCTTCTCGTTTGGTGTGCAGCCCCCTTTACGAAATGTTGTATTTTTTGTTAATCCAACGCTTCGAAATAATTGACTCAAGTTGGAGTCCCAGCTTGGGGACCTTTCCTGATCCCATACAGCTCTCACTATCACTTATTTTCCTATCAATTCTTTACACTGCGCAAAGCAGAGCAAAAATAAATCCTTAGCAAAATTCCTTGACAAATGTTTGTGACAGGCTAGTTGTAGAACAGCTGTTCATTCAAATGAAAACGTTCAATCATACCAAACATTTATCTTGGTGTAACAACACATTTTCTCTGCCATTCCAAGCCTGATTCTTCTAACTAAGGCTTTAATTTACGAAATGACTTTACAGTAACTGTTCTTATTCCTATCTCCATTACTCATGCTCTCTGTCATCACACACTATGAATAGACAATGACAAGGATGTTTGTTTCGATCACATGTGAACCGACGCAACTACACTGCAGCTCCAACCAACCAGCTCACAAACACACACCGGTACATGAACACCTATACACCAACTTCAAACAGGCCAGGCTCAAACAACCTCCCTCCCTGGCCCTCAGCTAGCCTCCCAGAAAGCCTTTCTATTTCACAGATGCATGGATAGGAGAAAACGGAGGGAAAAATGAAGCTTGGGTGGAGGAGGGAAGGGGGGCTGTTGCGGGGGAGGGACCGAAAGGGGGTGAAGGGGGGTGTTAGGCAGCATTGTAATGATGGAGAGCAACTCGATACTCTTGCATGCTGAATATTCCCCTGGAGGGCTTTTTCCATTACCCGAGCACAGCAGAATGGTGGAGTCGTTTAGTTTAGCCCAAGCTGCCTAACGCTCTCTCAAGCTCCCCCTCCCTTTCTCTCACCCTCTCTGTTCCCCTGCTGCCCCTCCCCTCTCTCCTGTTCTGTGTTTTTCCATAGGCACATTGTGCAAATGTAACCTTTCAGTAAGCCCCTCCCCTCCAGGAAGTTGGCTGGCCCCTTTGCTGCCAGGAAATATGAAAAACTGGCAGGATGCCCATTTAATCTCCAAACAGAGAGCTAGCGCGCGAGCAAGAGAGAGAAACAGCGAAGCAGTTGAGATGGAGAAGGAAATGTTACAGTTTGACTCACCAGAAGGGAGGGGGAGAGAGGACAATTTTACTTTAGAGAGTCACATTAACGATAGCGCTATGGAAAAGTGCTTGATTTTCTGTATTGTTGCAGTTTAAGGCGAATGTCATCAGATCATCAAACTTACCATTTTGTATTGGAGAGTTCGGAGATTATTGTAACGTACAGCGATTTCTTATGTCATCAGCTTAACCAACATTAAACATTTAAGGCCCCATCCACACAGAGATGCATTTAGCTGAGTGCACAAAAAAAAATACAGGCATTTCATCTTGACAAAACCATCATTTTAGAATGATACGAATTGGAATTCTAACGAAATTGTAATGAATTGAAATTCTTAACGAAAATGAAATTTTCATGTGACCTGCCAAACCATATATTTTGTGAAACATCAAGTATGTTTACTCTAATTAAGAGTCGACCAAGTAAACAGCGGTTTTTGATTACCTTAATCCACCTAAAGTCATAATCAAAGTAAACAGAAATCAAATTAAGATGTGGAGTATTTTGATTTTAATCGCATTATTAAAGTGCAGTACAGACATGTAAACACCTTAATCAAACTATTATCATCATGTAGGACTTTTCGCCGCATTTTACGACAGGATATTTTACACACATACGGCTGTTTGACACTATTCTCTGCACCCACCTAGTCATTGAAGGACCACAAACACACCATCCCTTGGTATCAATACCATCAATTAAAACAACACTCTTTCAGCAGTTCATAGTTGCATCCAATATCTCGTTTGTCACAGGGGCATGCATGAAATGTTCCTGAATGAAAGTGAAAGTGTCAAACTGCAGTTAAAGTCGAAAAAGTAGAAATGAATCATAAAATTACATAAAACTCCAGAGCAAATGCAGATAGCGCTGTGATGCAATGACGTTTATCGAACTATGAGCTATAACATGTAAACCGGGGTCATGAAAGGAACATTCAAAAAGCAACTCATATAAACACCTTTACCATATTATTGTATTATTCAGATTAAGGCAAATAATTTGATCACTGATGTCCATGTAAACATAGTCAATGAAGTCGTCAGCCCACACATCGACCTTAGTCAGACAGCACTGCCTCAAGTAACAGCCACAACAACAATAGTGGACTACTGTATATGCATGTTTATGCTGCAGCAGCTATTGAGCTTAATAAATTCACTAAAAAGCTTCGCCATGTTCATCTTGCTCATGATTTGTATATGGACCATTTTGAGGGATGTAAACAATAACAATGGTCCTAATTTATTTCCTGCATTACATTTTGATTTTCCAAAGCTTCCAAGAATCCAAAAAGCTCCACATATCAATAAATAGTGTTATGTCAGCCGTTTTAACATTAAGATATGATTAAATTGCCTCTTGTTACAGTTATGAAAAAGTTTAGTAACAAGCAGGAAATGTTCGGCATCGGCATGGACATCGCCACATTGAAATGGTCACTAGCATGCAAGGTTTATCTGTGTGCCTTCTCCTTTTTTGCATTTCTCTGTAAGAAAATTACAGCACTGCATACCGGTCTGGATTGTATACTACATTGTTTTTGTCAGTTTCAGTGTGCAGATATTTTTTTGAGATGAGGCAAAAAAGTGGACGAGGAAAGCTCTGGCTTTGTGTGGATATAGCTTAAGTGTCTGTGTATAAATGATATGGTTGTGTGATACAAATTCTGTTGTAGAAAAGTCTACATTTCACTTAGAACTAAGGGCTGGGCAATAAAATTGGTATTGGTGTTTATTGAGCAAACACCATTGACAATAACAAAATAAAAAAGGTTGGTATGAAGTTTCGGTATGAAAGCTATAGTTTTATTAAAATGTGGCTGCTAAGTGCACACCTTAGAAGCAATGCCAGTAAGCCTAGGGTGTAAATTTGTCATTTCCTATGGAGGGGCACGGCTTGTACGATGCGCACATGGTGTGCTATTAGCACACAAGTGACGTGTGCATTTTCCAGGTACATGTAGTTGAAAAGCATCTGAACTTTTCCGAATGCCGCAAAGGCACTGCGATTCATGTAAGTTGAACTAACCAACCTGCTTCGCACTTTGTATGGAATATACACATTTATATTTATGTATTTTATATTTTATAATAACGGTAGACTAAATGCCTCAGACAAACACAGCACATCCGAACACTGCAGTGATTTTTACTTTTCTCCATAAACTTGTATCGGAGCGGCAGCAATAGTTTGTCATCCTCTGACAAAATGGTTGATGATCGCCTGTGGCTGGGGAACTTGTCACTTCAGGTCAGAATAACAAACCACAAGAAAATGAGTGCGGTGGCTAGCAGAAATGAGGATATTGTAAATAAAAAATTATGTAAGGATGTCACCAGAGTGGCTTTTTGGTTTCTTTTCTTGTGCATTCCAGCCACTAGCTCCCATCTGAAAGAGTTTTTAGCATAGGGGATAATGTAGTCATTCAACTTCACAATTTGTAATGTTGCAATATGAATTTGAATAATGATGGTTAGTTCCTTTACTTAAAAGCTCAGATTTTACTATCATAATTTGTTTTGTTTACAGAGTTTGAGGTTTACGGTATCATTATTATTCACACCTTAAAGTTTGCTTTGATTGTTCAGCATTTACATTTTGCCATTGCGTTCACCTTGAAACATTTTATTTATCAAGTTCATTAGACTCTTTAACACTTATGTTTATTTTATTATAAAGAGATTAGGTATTTTGTTTAAATATTTTAACCATTAAAACCTTAGTAATGTTGATAAATTAAAATAAAGTGGTTAAATAAGTTTAAAAATTCCTAATATTTCTAAATGTATTCTTGAAAAATATTCAATAACTATCTATACCAAATGATATGAAATTATGATATGATATTTTTTGCACTATCGCCCAGCCCTACTTACAGCTCATGTAATTTGATTTGCAGCATTCACTCACCTAAATGTTAGAATAGAAAAATAAGATTTACATTAGTAAAAAAAAAAACATTCCTTAAAGGTTAACATTACTCTCCAAATGGGACTGTTTATACAGCAGCATTTGACACAATTGTGAAACTGGCTAAAATGCACGTGCTGTTGCTGCTGCTGCTGTTATTATTGTCTTTGTTGGCATATAAATTGTTTACAAATTTGTTCTTTTAACTTTTCATTAAAAAATACTGACTTGTACTAAATTACTTTCACATGGGTCACAGTCCAAAGACATGCGCTATAGATGAATTAAATAAACTAAATTCTCCGTAGTATGTGTGTGTGTGTGTGTGTGTGTGTGTGTGTGTGTGTGTGTGTGTGTATGAGTGTTTCCCAGTACAGGGTTAAGGCTGAAAGGGTATCCGCTGCGTAAAACATACGCTGGAATAGTTGGTGGTTCATTCTGCTGTGGCAACCTCTGAAATAGACACTAAAGGCTGATTTATACTTCTGCATCAAGCGCACGTGTATGCTCTGTCACAGCCTGCGCCCTCGCCGTGGCCATCGCCAACGCTGACGCGCACCTCTTAAAAATTTTAAAAACACGTTGCAACAACGCGTAGCACAAGCTCTGTGATTGGTCAGCTGGGTGGGGGTGAGAGCCACGCAAGCCCTTTTACAGTCAATGCGCGAGCTTGATGAAGCGAGTGTTTACAAGAGGTGAGTCCCGTGAAGGAGCTCTAGATGGAAACTGTTGTTTTGTTTACCTTATGAATAAAGTTGTTGCATATCCACTAGTTCCCACCCCTGAATGAGCGAGTTTGAGCCACTTGTACATTAAGGTATTGTTCAGAAAAAACAAAACACCAGCGAAGAAACTCGACACATAGAAACATAAAAACCTCACTGTCAGCTAGCGTTTCTTAAGTGTTATTGCAGAGAAACACAAACAGCGCACAGAAGTATAAATGCACAACAACGCGCATTGCATGCGTCATGGGTCATGGCGATCACTCGACACAGAAGTGTAAACCAGGCTTAAGCCAAAGAAAAATTAACTAATTAAATGTGTTACAATCCTCCTTGGTCTCCCTGTAGCAGTATGTAAAAGATGAATACAGACACAAACTAAGTTTTTTACAGTCTTTTACAATTTGGAAATTTTTTCCTCATGTCAGTAACTCTTTTATATCTGAAAGTCAATAAGTCGTATATAAGCTGATACATTTTTGCATGTATTTCTGTGCCTGATTACAAAAACAAAACAGAAAATTGGTGGAGAATAAATACTACTTTAAAACCTTAACCACAGAAAACAAGGTAACATGCAAGAAAACATCTAGGTCTTTATTTTTCCCAAAATCGTTTACAAGTAGCAGTTCTCATTTTTGTCAGTGATAAACTCAAACACTGCCAGCATCATGTCTTTTTTCTGACATAAATTCTTCTAAAGCACACATCTGCTGTATTACATCATGTTCAAGGCACCCATCAAAACCCTCTAAAGTGGAACAACCAGCAGAAATAATAGATTATGAATTTGCCAATAATTTAATTTCTTATCATGCCAATAAAGATAACATTAAGTAAAACAATTATTGAAAGATAATGAAAGGGTCACCAATATATTGTGCGTCAGCATGTACAATGTAATCCCTGTGAGATTGTGGGCAAAAGTCATTACACACTGTATTACACTTTATGACTGCAACACCAACTTTCAAAATAAAAAGTTTTATAATTTGTATGTTTCTCTTAATTTTTCTAGTTTATTAAAATTTTATTTAATATTTTTCTCCCACATATTATTTTTGGGTGTACGAATTTTTGGACTGTGATTTTAAGTTACAGGTACTGACTTATCCAATGTAAAGTTGAAGTAAGAATTATTAGCCCCCATTTGCATTTATTTGTTTTATATATATATTTCCCAAATGGTGTTTAACAGAGCAAAGAAATTTTCTCAGTATGTCTGATAATATTTTTTCTTCTGGAGAAAGTCTTATTTGTTTTATTTCAGCTGGAATAAAAGCAGATTTAAAAATTTTAATAACCATTTTCGGGTCAAAATTATTAGCCCCTTTAAGATATATATATATGTTTGTTTGTTTTTGTTTAGTTTTTTGTTTGTTTGTTTTTTGTTTTTTTAGATAGTCTACAGAACAAACCATCGTTATACAATAACTTGCCTAATTACCATAACCTGTCTAGTAAACCTTATTAATCTAGTTAAACTTTTAAAAGTCACTTTAAACTGTATAGAAGTGTCTTGAAAAATGTCCAGTAAAATATTATTTACTGTCATCATGGCAAAGATAAAATAAATCAGTTATTAGAAATGAGTTATTAAAACTATTATAATTAGAAATGTGTTGAAAAAATCTTCTCTCCTTTAAACAGAAATTGGGGAGAAAAATAAACATGGAGGCTAATAATTCTGACTTCAACTGTATATACACGAATATATTATTGTAAAGCATCCTATAGAAAGTGTTCATTTAAAAGATAAATCTGAGCGGTGTACTCATTTATTCTGAGCACTTTATATAGCCCAATACTGTTATAAATCGATATTGCCCGATTTGAATTTTTGCCAGTAAAACAGATCATTATTTTAATCATGTTTTAAAGGACTAAAGTTTACAACCAAAGGTTTAAGTTGTACTAGCAATTTTAATAAACTTATGTAAACATAGATTGGATCAATTTAATATACAATAGGCTAACATTATTTTTGTTGTCTGACAATCTAAACTACATTTTAAACTGATTTCATATTGTTTAAATATTTAAGTACTATTTGCCCAAAAATATGCTATATATAAAAAGAGATATCATGAAATGTTTCAAACTAAAAGATATGCCGATGGTTTCATTTGTTTATTTTCCTTCGGCTTAATCCCTTAATTCATCAGGGGCCGCCACAGCGGAATGAACCACCAACCTTTCCAGCATATGCTTTACACAATGGATGTCCTTCCAGCTGCTACCCAGTACTGGAAAACATCAATAAACACTCATTCACACTTATACATTATGACCAATTTAGTTTCATCTATAGCGCATGTCTTTAAACTGTGGGGGAAACTGGAACACCCAGAGAAATCTACGGGAATAGTGGAAGAACATGCTAACTCCACACTGAAATGCCAACTGGCCCAGCCAGGGCTCAAACCAGCGACCTTCTTGCTGTGAATTGACAGTGCTAACCACTGAGCCACCGTGTCGCCCAGATGGATTTCAACTGATCATAAATAAATTAATAAATTCAATGGAATTGAATGATACATTGTGGTTTTTACTTTGGTTCGTTTTCCAAATATTATGCCTCTGATCGTGGTTTCTTTGAGCCCTAGGGACTTTAAAGCCCTCTTATTTTAAACTTTTGCACGTTAAAAAGGTACCTTTGTCTTCAGAAATTTCTTTCATTTGTGGTATGATACACTTACTTTAATAGATGTGATTTTTGAGGAACAGTCCATATAAACAAAGAATACTCATAAAACATTTGGCCACTGGACTTTTGGTGCAAAAACTTTTGCATATTTAAGAAAAAAGCAAAGTAATTACAGTAATGATGAAAGACTAACCAAACGTTTGTGACTTATACTGAAGTATAGGCATACGTATGTCTAAAAAAGCACAAATCATTGAATCAGTCATCTGCACTTCAACAACTGTCTGGTTTATCTCAGCTTCAAAATGTGACCTTCGAAGACTACGTCGAATAGTTCGGACTGCTGAGCGAATCATTGGTACAGCCCTCCCTACTCTCCAAAAACTGTACTTATCCAGAGCGAGCAGAAGGGCTGCCAAAATCACTCTGGACCCCTCACACCCAGCATTATTTAACAACAAACTTTACATGCCAATTTGCACAAAACTGCTGCACATATAACGTTGTATATAGTAATATACCTGTACTTGTCAATTTGTATATTTGCATTTAACACTTTTTCTATTTTTAAAATATATTTATTATCTGTTTTTTGTCCTGTCTCTGTAATTCTGTTGCACTGTAGAAGCTCTGTCCCGGAAACAAATTCCGCGTATGTGTAAACATATCTGGCAATAAAGCTCTTTTTGATTTCTGATTTCTGAAATGAAAGTTTTCCTCTGGCTCTAAAATAAGAATTCTAAATCAGTAGTAAGAAATTTTGAATTAAATTTCCGGCTGTGAGTACACAACACATGTGAAAACGTGCACGCACACACACACATGCCTGCTTTGCCACACCCTTCAGAGTCATTCAGCCTATTTAGCACAACACACACCCAACACAGAAGGTGATACTGCTGCCTAGTCTGGTGTAGCCTAGTTAAAATACAACAATCAGGTTGTAAAGATTGCCCCTTACTACTTTTTGTGAAAGGCAGACTCAATCTTATGTAACGTCCCACGTCATTCTCTTCCTGGTAAACAAGAGCGGTGCTGCTCTGGAGCTGAAGAGGTTTTAGAGCACACATTAAAGCTATCTCTGACAGTTTTGCCTACAGTACACAACCATCCAGCTCTTCTTTATGCCTCCACGTTTCACCAAAGACAACATAAAGTCTGGTAGAATAACTTTGCTTGAGCTTCTGAAACTTGTGTTCATGAGGTTTGGCTGTTTAACTATGAGAACAAACACAAAAAAAAACAGACTTGAGGTGTAGTTGTTGAGTAGCGCGAAACTGTACAGTGACATTTTTGAGGCATTACGGTTGAATGCAACATCTTGTCATTGATCCAAGAAACCTATGGAATTTGTTACAAGAATTTTAGTTGGTAAACAGGAAAAACAGATTTTTTTTAATTGACTAAGTGTGTTGATGAGTGCTTTGGTGCTAAAAGCATGAGTCCTGCTGAGGCAGATGAGGTTGACTCACCTCCGCTCCCTGCCTTATCTCCTCTGTGATTTCCAGTCACTGAACTCAGCCCATGTACTTTTTATGGGCCAAATAGTCCACTTCATCTCTTCCCGTGCTAGCAGCGCTGAGTACCAGGCAAGGGCTGGGTCAAAAATACTGGGAAGTGCCCTAACTAACAGTGCCACCTGATGGTGAATTGCTGCTACTACATTAATCACATGACTGTGAGTAGGAGCTAGAGCACCACCACAGTCTCACAGTCACAACTGCACAACTGAGAGCTCACTAATTTAACCCAACTTGATGTCACACCACTGTTTTGCTTTGGTTTCTGATGTGAACATATTAGACTTAGTGAGACTTTTATCTTTGTATGCACCTTTTGATGAAAGAAGTAAACAAAGTAAGACTGTCATTCAGAATATTTGTATCCTCCCTTCTTTTTTTGGTGCTTTGGCTCCATTTCCTGGAAGTACTTCCTTAGTTATGACGCACTTCCTTAAGGCTTCTGTGTAATGGGGGAAACAGTGGGTGTAGGAGAGAACTCACGGCAGGAGATGACTGCTTTCCTGATGCACATTTTCAGATTCCATTACTATTATGTGAAAGGAGGAGAGGAGGCTAATCTCAAAACAATATGACGAAGAGAAGCTTGTAACTGTTTAGTTCATAGATTTTTGAAAACCATTCTGATGTTTTCTTATGGTGTTATTATAACAAGGTCTCAAACCAGCTTGTTTTTCAAGGATAGTTAAAAATTATATTTTGGCATCATTTACTCACCATCTTGTCGTTCCAAACATGTATAAATGATACAAAAGAAGATATTTTGAAGAATGTTGGCAATTAAATATTTTTGTTTCACTTGGCGGCATGGTGGTTCAGTGGAGTTTGCATGTACTCCCTGTGTTCGCGTGGGTTTCCTCCGAGTGCTCCAGTTTTCCCTACAGTCCATAGACATGCGTTATAGGTGAATTGAATGAACTAAATTGGCCGTAATGTATGAGTGTGTATGGATGTTTTCCAGTACTGGGTTGCAGCTGGAAGGGCATTCACTGTGTAAAACATATGCTGAATGAGTTGGTGGTTCATTCCGCTGTGGCGACCCCTGATAAGTAAAGAGACTCTGAATGGAAAATTAATGAATGAATGTTTCACTTTGATTCAATTTTTTTAAGTCAAAAGGTGCTGTCACACTCGACGGACCTTCTTATAGTTCCTAGAACTATTGGTGAAAATACTCACTATTTGGTGTTCTTTACACCTCAGAACTGTAACAGTTATAGGAACTCCATTTCGAGGAACTAAATTAGGTGAATACATGTGGTATAAAACACCAGCACAATATTTTAAATGCCTTACAAGAGATACAGAGTAGCTAATTTTAGAGCTATTTATCTGCCACCTTGCTGCGTTTTCTCAGCCTCAGTGATATTTACCACTACATATAGTCACACATGAGATTTCATCTCATATTCTTTATTTTGCTTTTTCAGTCACATAAGTTATAGAGTATGTCTGCATTCCATCTGAATTATCAGAAAACACACAACACAAATATCCGGCCTCAGTCCTGACATCTTTCATCCACCATTGTCAACTGGCTTATTTCCGACCCAGGCTCATTCTGAAAAGTAGCCCTAGATACATTTCTGGAGATCGTAAAATACGTACCAGGAGATACGTTTTAATGCAGTTTTTGTTTTCGCGAACCCACCAGAGGCTGCTGGGTGCACTTTTTGAGATCTTAAATTTCTCTTGCGAGTGCCATTCGCGCCTGCTGTTCTCGTAAACAATACAGACAGTGTTTTAAAAAGCAATCCAGAAAAACAAATGCCACCTGATTTCTTTTTACCATGTTTTCAGATTTTACCACATTCTCACCCTGTTATTTACTTGATTATTTAATTTTTTGCCTTTGTCTTACCCTTTTTTTCGGAACCATTCTTCACCAGACTCGAACCCTGTCATCGTGGTCAACTCTTCTCTGGATCTCAAGTCCATAGACGTACATGGCATGCTACTTGACAAGCTGGTAACAATGGGAAAGCCGTCCATATAGAGGTAAGCAAACAGCTACTATCGCGAAAAGGAACGGCGCCATACCGCCCCGTATCGTTTGTTACAAAGATGAAATGCATCCATACGTACTTTTGGCTACATAATTTGCAATCTCCGGAAATGTATATAGGGCTATGTTTTCAGAATGAGCCCATCACTTTAGAGTTCTTAGTGATTGTGCACAGTAGTTGCTATAAAGTTGCTATATAATTAAAGGTCCTAATGGGAACCAAAAGTGTTTAGTAACCAAAACTCTTCAAAATATGTTCTTTAATGGCCCACAGTACAAAGTCCGGCATACAGGTTTGGAGTAATACAAGAATACATTTTTAAAATTTGGTGGACTGTCCCTTCCTTGAACTTCCCTAAACTAAAGTTGTTTGTGATATTATGCGCAATAATAAATCATGACCAGAAATAGATTTTGCTGTTGATATATTTGCACTGTGAATGGTTCCTATTCCGTTTTTTAAAGAAATTCTAGAGGTCATTTTTCTCATAGAACAAAGTGAAGAGCTTCAGTTTCCTATAGATCACCAGTTCTCATCTGTTGAGAAGGACGAATACCATTTCTCTTGTAAAACAGAAAGGTAATTTCTCCGGTAGGTGCTCGTAAGCCATTTGTTT
Organism: Danio albolineatus; assembly: GCA_903798035.1. NCBI lineage: Eukaryota > Metazoa > Chordata > Actinopteri > Cypriniformes > Danionidae > Danio > Danio albolineatus. The sequence goes on along the minus strand of CAIGQQ010033541.1, from coordinate 7,103,223 downwards.
TATAGTGCTGCATGTATTACAGTTAATCTTTACTCTTGGTTAACCATGAGAACAGCTCCCCTCTCTGGAACGTGGGTTATTGGACTACCATGCTGGAATTTAGGGGTCTAATGGACTTTACACCAAACACACACACGCACACTCACACACGCGCACACACACACATACACAAACAAAGAGGCTAAACCAGAGCCAGGTGATATGTGGTAGGTTCCTGGAAGGATTTTTTTCCCCATTTGGTAGAGTAAGTGGGGGATCCCAATAATGTAAACATTCCTTTCACCTCAACATCTCGCTCTCGCCGTGACCCTAAAACACCCTCCCTGCCACATCCCACGTCCACGCACGCTGTGAAGACCCTTATCGTACCACACTCCCCCTGAAGCCAGGCTGTTCAGCTACCCCCGCACTGTAGAACCCTGACAGGCGCATGAAACGGCGGGGGCTGGGAGGCATTTGGGCTGGGGGGTGTGGAGGGGGTTTGGAGGGAGGAGGAGGAGGGTGAGAGCAGGGGGGGCTGAGGGCTTCCATTTAAATTCCTGCTTTGTTCCCATGTTCTCCACCAACCCCCTTTACTGTTCCCGTTCCTTCATTTTCTCCTCCCAGAGCTCAGTTTCCCAGCCTTGAGAGATCAGAGGAGAGTGGGAGCGTTTGGAGCACTATGAGCAGGAGGCCTACGGGTTAATTGAGCTGAAGTTACTACTTCCTGTTTGACTCCAAAATATAACTTCTACTTCTGAGCAGTTTCTCTCTGAGTTCAGCCTCAGGATGGTAAAGCTGTTGGTGTTAAAGAGATAGTTGAACCAAAGATGAAAATTCTGCCATTTACTCACCTTCTACAGTGTCTTTATTCTATATAACACGCAAGAAGATATTTGGAAGAGTGCTGGAAACTTGTAGAGGTCAATGGCTACTGCTTTCTAACATTCTTCAAAATGTCTTCAAAAGAAATTCAGTAGAAAAAGATATTCATAAATGTTTTAAACCACTTCAGTAAGTGAGTGAGCTTTCCAACACCGCTTATTCTGAAAATGTAGCCCTATATACATTTCAGGTCATATCCAGAACTATGTATGGCTGCATTTCATCTATAAAACGAATACTAAGGGGCGGTATGATGTCGTTCTTTTCCGTGCAGCTGATCGCTTGACCCGTATGAACGGCTTTCTCAGATTAGCAGATTGTCCAGTTAGCCTGCTATATATGTTGGTGGACTTGAGGCGCAGAGAGGAGTTGACCATGACGACTGAGAGGGTGAGAATGTGGTTAAATCTGTAAATGTGGTAAAAATCAGACGAGGGCTTTTCTTTTTTTAAATTGCTTAAATTAATTAAAAATGTTGGTTGGGTTCAGGGAAGTGGGCGGGTAGATCAATCGGTGCTGTTGAAAACACTATTGGTTGGGTTCAGTGAAGAAGCAGGGTGGGTCAGTTGATCAATCAGTCAGTCAGTCAGTCGACAGTGGCCTCTGGAGGATTCACGCGAGAATACCAGGTGCGAATGGCACTAGTGAGAGAAATTTAAGATGTCATACATGGTGGCCTCGGGTGGATTCATGAAAAAAAAAACGGCAAAGAAACATAGCTCCTGGGACATATTTGCTGCTCTCCAGAAATGTATATAGTGGCATGTTTTCAGAATGAGCCTGGGTTGAAGATTTCACAACTAGCATATGAAAATACAAGCTTCTATATAAACTACCATTCAAAATTTGTTCGTAAGAAGTAATTTATGCTTGCCAATGCTTTATATTTGATAAAAAAAGTTATTTATTTATTTGATGTCTTATTAGTGTTCAAGAAACATTTCTTGTAGTTATTAATGTTGGCATAATGTGATATTTTTTCACGACTTTTTGGGGAATAGAGAGTTCAGAAGAGCATTTATTTAAAATCAAAGTCTTTTAGTCATTAGTTTTACAAGACTATACATTAAATTTGATCAATTCAATTCATCCTTGATTAATTAAAGTATTACTTTCTAGATATAAAAACGTACTAACCCCTAACATTTGAACTGCAGTGAAATTTCAAATGTTGAAACCCAATTTCATTAAGAATGCCTCAACAAAAAATGAAAATAACAGCCAAAATGAAGATGAACTGAAATGAAATAAAGATTTAGTAGAGATGAACATAATTTTTTTTATTATTTAATAATAAATTATAATAATCCTGAAAACACAGCCTAGAATTCTCTTTCCAGAATGAAAAGTAGAAGCCCCCCTATTCCTTAGACGTACATATTGATGTACAAAATCCCTTTCGTTTGCGCAACCTCAATCTGAACCCTGACAAACAGAATCAGACAACTGTTTTCCCAGAGAAATGTGGGTTTGGTAGCCAAATGGCAAGAGCAGAATAAATGAGCCAGCAGTGTTGTTGCCAAGCACAGACTCTTCCCCATTGCCTGCCTGAATCACTTCAGTGTGCATCTGAGACTGTGCTGTTGTCCTATTGTAATCTGTGCATGAGTCATTGACACTTCAATTATTGACCCAATGAGAAGTCAAGTCCTTTTCAAGCTGTCTTCCTGATGCTGTTGATGTGAGAAAGCAATGCAGTCTGGGAACTTGAGTCAGAAACTCTGGCCTGACCTGTTCAGACTACCTTAAGAATGTTGATTCAATGTTCTTTCCTCGTGTTAAAGCTCATGTGACTCAAGAATGAAAGCTAGTCATGTGTGGGCCCCTGAAAGAAACTTAAAGAGACAAACAGAACGTTAGAAAATGCTTCAAAGCAACAATGTTTTCTGGCATTTAGACTCTTATAATGAGAATATTTCATTTTTATAACAACAATCGTGTCATGTTTCTTTATTTTCATTTAATACAAGAGGTGTTAGATGTCATGTTTCCATATGTGAAAGACTGAAAGTTATGCAGCAAGCAAGAGTGAGTAAATGATGACATGATTTCCATTTCTGAACGGACTATCTCTTTAAAGACATATATGTTGCAACTATTATACTAAGTCAGAATGTTTTTAGCTTAGGTACAACTCAGTTTGTCTCTCCAGCATTCTTTACATACCACAATAAACAGCTAATACAATCTCATAACTCTCAATGAAATTACATTCCCTGCAGATGAATGCAGGCGGACTTATCAGAGGCAGCGTCGGGAGCTTGAATAGCCCCTATTTAAGCTTTGTTTTGTACATTGTTTCAGCTTTACATGTACTTTCTATATTTGTTTTATGTAAATATTATATTTTTACAAGTGTAATTTGCAAGTATTGTTATAAAAACATTAAATTCATCATACAATCCTGGAAAGAATAAATTCTACAAAAATGTTAACCAGCACAACTTTTTTAGCATGTTTCTGAAGTATTGTGACATTGGAGGGCGCCATGGTGGCGTAGTGAGTAGCACGTTCGCCTCACAGCAAGAAGGTCGCTGGTTCAGACATGTGGTGTAGGTGAATTGGGTAAGCTAAATTGTCCGTAGTGTATGTGTGTATTGATGTTTCCCAGAGATCGGTTGCAGCTGGAAGGGCATCTGCTGCGTAAAACAAATGCTGGATAAGTTGGCGGTTCATTCCGCTGTGGCGACCTCGGATTAATAAAGGGACTAAACCAAAAAGAAAATGAATGAATGTGACATTGGAGATATATTCTGCAGTACTGGAGGCCACAGTTCTACTTTATTGTTTTGTTTTTCAGTACTACCTCTGAACAAGACGATACAAGGACTAGCCTCGTGGAAATGATTTATATTTGTATCATCTTTTTGACCCCATTTTTAATGTCAATTTTAGGTGTTGATCCACTTCAAGTTATTTTTGCTGTACAGAAATAGTTCTCTGTGCTGCATGAAATGTCAGACGTACACAATTTGCTTTGCCCTTCTTATTTGCCCAGAACAATAGGTCATTCTTTACAAAGATAGTAATTTAAACCATAATATAACCTTAAATAATAAAATTCATTCATTCATTCATTTTGTATTCGGTTTAGCACCCTTTATTAATCTGAGGTCACCACAGTGGAATAAACCGCCAATTTATCCAGTATGTTTTACACAGTGGATGCCCTTCCAGCTGCAACCCATCACTGGGAAACATCTAGACACACTCATACACTACAGACAATTTAGCTTACCCAATTCACCTGTACCACATGTCTTTGGACTTGTGGGGGAAACCGGAGCACCTGGAGGAAACCAACGGCAACACGGGGAGAACATGCAAACTCCACACAGAAAGGCCAACTGACCCAGCCGAGGCTCGAACCAGCGACCTTCTAGCTGTGAAGCGATCGTGCGACTCACTACGCCACCGTCACCCCGTGACGCCCTATATTATAATTAATTAGGTAAAATAAGTCAAAAGGGTTAACCAACTATGTTTATGAATCAATTAAATATCAATTAAAATATCATATTAAAATACCAATTAAATAATAGTAACAAAAGTAAAGGCTCATTCTGAAAATGTAGCCCCACAGGTACATTTCTGGAGAGCATGAATAATGTAGCCAGAGGAGCGTATGACTGCATTTCATCTTTAAAATGAACGCTACGTGTCGGTATGAGGCCGTTCCTTTTCATGCGTACCATCTGATCGCTTACCTCCATGTGGACGACTTTTCAACTGATACCATTTTGTCCAGTGGCTCGTTGGGTACATCAGAGGATTTGCTGGTCAATCGGTGCTTTTTAAAAACACTATCGGTTGTGTTTAGAGCAGTGGTTCTCAACTGGTTTGGCCATGGGACCCACATTTTTACAAGGTCATCAAGTCGCGACCCAAATTTTTAGGAACTATATTTTAATTTTAGGAATTATAATGAATTAATTTGTATTTATTTGTTAACATACACAAGTAGTGACAGATAAATCATAAGAAAATCACCAAGGCTTACAAATAATTTTTTTTTTATTGATTTCATTGAACAAAATGTATCAAATTATACAAATATTACAAACTACGATTGCGCATTTTAAAATAAAAGTCCGGTATACGCATTTCACAATAAAAGTCGGGTATGAGCATTTCAAAATAAAAGTCCGGTATGAGCATTTTAAAATAAAAGTCCGGTAAAGTCCGGTAAATAAGTTAAAAACTTAATGTTTTACACACACTTCGCGACCCACTAAAAATGTTCCCGCGACCCAAAAGTGGACGACCCACCAGTTGAGAAACACTGGTTTAGAGAAGGGGTGGTGGGGGAGTCTGGTGGATTTACACAAGAACAGCAGGCATGAATGGCACTCGCAAGAGAAATTTGAGATCTCAAAAAGCATATACGGTGGCCTCTGGTGAATTAATGAAAACAAAAACAGCAAAAAGCATAGCTCCTGGGACATATTAGGTGTGCTCTAGAAATGTGTATAGGGGTACGTAATCAGAATGAGCCTGGGTTGAGTAAATCATTGTTGAAAATAAAGGATCAGCAAAATCAACAAAATGTTGAGTAAGAATAAATAAGAAACTGTTTCGTTTTTACAAATAAATACGCTAGGCAGAATCACAATAGAACATTATCACTGGTATTTTATTTTAAGTATAGACACTACTCACACTTTAATGATTTCTATGTGTAAAAAGTTACTTTGTAAATTAAAATGTTCGCACCAAAATCTAATTTTTTACTTATAAAACAGCAGAGACCTTGAAAAGCATACTAGCTTTGAAGTCATGAAACTGCAATTTCCAGAGCTTTGTAGTCATGCTACTGGAAATGTCAGCTTTGCCATCACAGAAATGAATGCATTTGCCTTTTTAATTCTAAAACCCAAACTTACCTTCAAGTTTAACATCATTCCTCTTGCGTTAATATCTGTCACGACACATTATGCACTACATGTAGTTGCGTGTTGATATATGAGTGCATATTTTGTTTTGTATATGAAGGTGTCTGTTTTCTGGGATTACAGCGGAGCCATTATGACACATTGTTAATTTCTTTTCCCCGTCACTTCACCAATTACATCTGCATTTCCTTCATCTCTCTCTCTCTCTCTCTCTCTCTCTCTCTCTCTCTTTTAAATCATAACCAGCGTGTGCAGCTGACTGCAGAATTGATGCAGCTGAGAGAAAGGAGGCGAAGATGAGAAATAAAAAGAGAGCAATGGAAAAGAAAGAGTCACTCGTGGATGAGAAAAGAACAACAAGGGGGGAACGCTAGCAAGACGGGGTAGAGGGAACGCAGTCGATGGGAAAGAAAACAGAATTAAAAAAGAGTGATGGCTAGGCAAAGAGAGCGTAGAAGTTTGGAGGAAGGAGAAAGAAATCGGCAGGTTAACCGATCAGGCGAGAGAGAAAACCACGAAACGCTGCTTCTAGGAAACAAAGGACAGCAAACGTAAAACACGGACAAATATGTGTAACGAAAAGTGCTGTATGGATGGCGAATGAGGAAGAGGGGAACAAATGAAAAAGAGTAGGAATCAGCAGAAGAGGCTTTTTGCGGTCCCAAAGCAGAGGGGGAAGAGGAGGAGGGTGAGAGAGAGAGGCAGGCTGGGGATGGGAAGGCTGAGATCAATAACTAATTTCAGTGCCGAGCCTCAGTCGGACTGTTTTCCAATAAGCCCTGGACATAACGAGTTAGCTTGAATAGCTGTGCTGCTGCTATTGCTGCTCACTCTCTCTCTCTGTTCATCCATCCCCCCTCGCTCGACCCGCCTCATGTCTCTAAGGGCCCTGGTGCTGGCGATGGCTGATCGATCCTCCGCACGCACACAAACACGCACATACTCGCACGTACAGGCCGCAGTTCTGCAACAGGACGCCGACACAGGGCACTGCTGCTGCTGCATGCGGGTGTGTAGTTTTGTATCATAGATAATTAATAATATTGAAGATAGTTATTAAACAGCTTGTGAATAACTCTATTGTAGGCAAGCATAATTTATATTTATATATCTGTAACAGTCAAAAACCTTTCTTTCAACTTTATTTACTCAAATACATGGAAAAACTGAAATGTACAATTTAACATGAAAAAATACATGTATCGGTTTTAGATACATTGTGTCAAATTAGTTACATTTTAAAGATTTCGTCTGAAAACAAATGTAAACTAGCAATTGCTGACTTTCTTGGCCAACGTAAGATTGGTATTTTACTTTACTTTTTAAACTAAGGGACAATACAGATTAAAAATATATTTATGTTTGTTATATGTTCATTAAATTTGTAAAAACATATCTGAAAGACAATCACCGTCCAAACAAAGGTGCAGCCTCCAAAATGAGAAGAAAATTGTATTAAAAAAATCGACATTAGGTTGGCAAATAATATAAATATCGCAAATGTAAACATTCGCTGAGCAGCATACATTGTCACACTGTGTCCTAACAACAATGTGACAAAATTCCAGTGACAAGCAATTTAATTGTCTGACTCTGCACCAGACGCAACATGACAGGAACATTTAAATACAGCCATTAAGAAGCACAGAAAAGTGTACAACACTTCAACTTCAAAAGTTTAGAATCTAATTAATACATATCAAACCTTTTTAACATTACTAAAAGTACATGCTAAGTAACTGAAACCATTGTTGGTTTGCACTGAGTCACAGTTCTAGTGTTCATTTTCGAATGTGTTTATTTAATTTTCAAGATCTGAGGTGAACTGTCTGTTGCACTTTCAGTATGCCAGTAAATGTTATGTAAAATGTTATTCAAACTCACATTGGTAGCATTTAACTCTGACAAAAAGCACATAATCAGTACCTGAGGTCGGCTTGGGCGGTATTCAAATTTTAATACCATCAAACCTCCTCCTTATGTTACCCCGGTATACGGTATTACCATAAATAATAAATAAATAATGACGTAAGGCTCAGACAATGTCACCAAACTGTTGGTTTGTGCCCAAACCGTTCAGGAACTGAATGCCAAACACGAATACTGAAACCATAACAAAATAACATGCACAACTATATTAACTTTTATAATTAAACTTTTTATCTAATATATTTCCTTCATCAAGTAATTTATTACTGCATCAGTACACGTTTTCCAACGGACACTGTCCCTTTTATTACTTTTTGTAGCACAATTACAAATTGTCTCATCCGTATTTACCGCCTCTCCCTTCTCGTTCGGTCAAATCTGAAATACTGCCGAAGTTCAGAAGTTGTGTCCTATTCCAAAACCAGGTCACTTGGTGCGCTACTCGCTATCTTTCCCCACCTTTCTCTTTATCCTCCACACTGTCCTGTGATGACAACCACACATACGCATGGCATTAAATAATTTCTATGCAATATTTAACCCTTGTCTCCAATATGAGTGCATCGTTTTTATGACGATATAACGGTATTGAAACTGATGCCATTGCTATTTTTAGATACCGTAGTATACCATATTACCGTATTACCGCCCAAACCTAACCTGAGGTAATCGTTGTAATAGTAGTTATACTGTTCAGCTGATGGAAATGTAAAACGTTATAGAAAATAGTTCAGTTCAAGTGACTTCATTTCAAGATTCCTTTTGTCGCATGCCGCTGTGTGTGTTTGAGGTATAGGCTTGATATTCAAGCACACTCGCTAATGTTGGTGTTGTCAATCTGGCAACCTGCATTTTCATGCAGTCGTCAGAGGAAGGGCTGGGTAGAAAAGTGTTTTCATTTTAAACTGCAATACCTAGTTCAACCACTGGGTGTCAACTTAACGTACTGTACCTATAGATTAGATTAGATTAGATTCAACTTTATTGTCATTACACATGTACAAGTACAAAGCAACAAAATGCAGTTTAGGTCTAACCAGAAGTGCAATAGCAGCAAGTGCAGAATACAGATATAAATTATAAGGGACTTAAAAATTGGACTTATAAATTGGACTTAAAGAAGAGAATAGTCTGATATTATTAGCATTGTAAAATGATGCTGCATGACCAATTACTGGCTGAAAGAACATACCAATTTAATCACTGTCAGCAGGTAGACGTTATGAAGCAGCAACAAAGCATTTTTTTAGGTATTGGGAAAAACAAATCTGCAACACTAATTAAACATGCACAAAATGAAGAAGTTCGAAACGTTCCCTTCAGAGATTTTACAAAAAAGAAAAAGATTTATTGTTTTAATGGCTGATCAACCAGTGCATCTCAATTTTATAAATAGTCGAATTTGCAAATATTGAATACATTTATAAATATTTAAAGGCAAAAGAAAGCAGTTTTGCCAGACAACCTTCAGCGGTTTGTGTTTGCTGTAAGTCTCTCTCACTGTGTTGTCATGGTGTTGAATCTAGAGCCACTGCAGAAGAAATGATGTTTTAGCTCAGACGTGAGCTTGCAGTCTGAAACAGTTTAAATAGTGCTGCGCTCCCCTTATATATTACAGATAAATGCTTGTGGGCGCCACGGTGGCGCGTGAGTAGCACGTTCACCTCACAGCAAGAAGGTCGCTGGTTCGATCCCCGGTTGGGGCAGGTCCCGGTTGGGCCAGTTGGCATTTCTGTGTGGAGTTTGCATGTTCTCCCCGTGGTTGCGTGGGTTTCCTCCGGGTGCTCCGGTTTCCCCCACAGTCCAAAGACATGTGGTACAGGTGAATTGGGTAGGCTAAATTGTCCATAGTGTATGTGTGCAAATGAGGATGTGTGGATGTGTTTCCCAGAGATGGGTTGTGGCTGGAAGGGCATCCGCTGCGTAAAACAAATGCCGGATAAGTTGGCGGTTCATTCCGCTGTGGTGACCCCGGATTAATAAAGGGACTAAGCTGAAAAGAAAATGAATGAATGAATGAATAAATGCTTGTTTGCCTTATGCCTGATAATATTCTGCATGTTTCTCTATCAGATATTTACAGTGAGAACAATGCCTGATTTGCTGTTGAATCCATCTTTTGATGGAACTGGTTGAAAGGGTTTGCAAAATAATGTAGTTAGCACAATCACTTCACAGCAAGAAGGTCGCTGGTTCGAGCCTTGGCTGGGTCAATTGGCATTTCTGTGTTGAGTTTGCATGTTCTCCCTGTGTTAGTGTGGGTTTCCTCCGGGTGCTTCGGTTTCCCCCACAAGTCCAAAGACAAGCGCTATAGATGAATTAGTGCTTGTCTTTGGACTTGTGTGAAAGGCTAAATTGTCCGTAGTGTTTGAGTGTGCATGATTGTTTGTGGATGTTTCCCAGTGATGGGTTGCAGCTGAAAGGGCATCCTGTATTAGACATGCTGGATAAGTTGGCGGTTCATTCTGCTGTGGTGACCACTGATTAATAAAGCGACTAAGCTGAAAGGAAAATGAATGAATAATAATTGTCCATAATTCCGTTTGATTAATTCAGAGCGTCAAGGTGGCTCAGTGGTTAGCACTGTCGCCTCACAGCAAAAACATCACTGATTCGAGTTTTGGCTGGGTCAGCTGGTGTTTCTGTGTGGAGTTTGCATGTTCTCCCCTTGGTTTTCTCTGGGTGCGCTGGCTTCTCTCACAGTCCAAAGACATGTGGTATAAATTAATTAAACTAACTAAATTGGCCATAGTGTGTGTTTGTGTGTGTGTGTGTGTGTGTGTGTGTATTTGTGTGTGTGTGTGTGTGTGTGTGTGTGTGTGTCTGTGTCTGTGAACAAAAGAGTGTATGGGTGTTTTCCAGTGCTGGGTTTTTGCTGCATAAAAACATATGCCAGAGTAATTGCTGGTTCATTCCACTTTGTGACCCCTGATAAATTTATATATATATTTTTTTTAAAAAGCATTTGATGAAGAGGATCTATGTGTAACTGTTTGGGGAAAAACCGTGTAAATGTCTTCTATAGTTTGTCAGAGATAAAGCAGCTTTTATTTGTGAGCAACTCTACACTGTGGATAAAGACGATTTACATACACTATAAAAAACATCTGTTAATTAACAGTCCTTGGCCCGTGATTCACAGGTGCTTTCTATTTATTTATGCTTTTTAAATTGCATTATGGGATCTACATCTCTGCTCAAACAACAGCAGTTGAAATCTATAATTGGAACATTTCATTAAATTTTGAAGCAAGTTTTAGATTAACTTCTACTTCAGTGTTAAACGGTTTGTTTTATTTAAAAATAACTGTAGAAAATGATCTTTTTTCGGAATTGTGTTTGTACATATGTAGGTGAATATATAATATACCAAAATGTAGTATCCATGAGCACAACTGCTCCGTGTAATGATCAACACATGCATGCCATCAATTCCTTCAATGGTTTTTGTTTGTTTGTTTTTCAAATGTGATCTGCAGTTTTTGATTTACCTTCGCTGCAGAAAATCTTCGTTTACTGTAACATCAAAACACTTCACCTGCATCGCTGAAAGCATTTGTGTGTGTAGTTTTTTCTGCAGCTCAGCTAGCAAGCTAAATTGAGAAGCTGCTTGCGCTGAAAGGATGACAGCAAGCAGCGCGAGTGTGAAAAGTTATTGTTATGGCAGGCAGATAGAGTGATCTGCTAAACCACATTTTGAGTCAATTTGCTAAAGCTATTGAGAACAGCTATCGAGAAGCACCGACTCCGCCGTTTTGCGAGACGTTTGCTGGAAGATACTTAATTTTAGGTCATGAGTTGCAACCAGGATGCATTACCATTTTTAAAGAATGATCAAGACTAGGCATGGGACGATAACCGTTTTCAAGGTATACTGCGGTATGGAAAAGTCAAGGTTTTCATACCGCCAAAATGTTCTGCTATACCGTTCCTAAGGTATGGGTGATATTTTTAGTTTTTTAGGTGTAAATTGTAAAGACATCTGTGTTTTTGAAACAAATGTAGACTGCAGAAGTCAATGATACACTTGAATTATTTAGCCTGACATGTTTACTGCTCCAAAATATTATAAATGTTTCTCAAAATAAAATATGTTGTGTTCAAAAGGGGAAAAAGGTTTTGTTTTTTTAGCCAGACATTTAAAAAGAATATATTTTAGAGCGGTAAACACAATATCATCATACCGTGAAACCGTGATATTTCTATCCAAGGTTATCATACAGCCAGAATCTTATACCGGCCCATGCCTAATCCAGACACATTTTTGCCTGGGTATCGCCCACCTTACATGCGAGTAGAGAAATTGAGCATGATTCTAATTAAATAAGTAGAACTTTAAACACAGATGTGTTTTCTAGCTGAGTGGGAAAAATCATGAACTCAAAGAATAAAGGGTTGTTCATTAAAAGCACTAAATGAAACAGATTAAATGAAGGCATGTTGGATAAAAGTGACTTTTTTGGCTTCAGTGTAATTTAAACTAAATTATACCTATAATTTGTTGTTTCGTACAGTATATACAGAAGATTCTGTTAAATATGTCATTTTATTCTGCAGTTCAAGTTTGTTTGGGGTTTTTAAAAGTAATACTTTTTTAGTAAGAATGCATTAAATTGAATAAATGTGACAGTAAAGACATGTATAATGTGATTTCTGTTGTAAATAAATCCTATTCTTCTACATTTTTGATTTATTGAAGTGGCTTGCAAAAGCATGTTTCACATTTTCCACAAAAATATTAAGCAGTTATTTTAAAATGTATAATTATATTTCACAATAGTTCGGTTTTACTTTTTACGTTTGTATTTTAGTCTTAAGAATGAGCACTGTGATGAGCACAACAGACATTCAAAACAATTTGAAATCAGTTACAAATAAAATGTATACAGTTTGACTGTTGGGTTGTGGGGGTTCATGTCCTTTTCTTCCAATGACAGTTTGTTCAAATTACCACTAGATGGCGCTACTCTGTTCATACAGTATCCATCGAAATCAGTAAAAAATGAAATGAAATATCCGTGACTATGAAAAGCAAAAAACAAAAACAAAAACACCAAAAAAAAAAAAAACGGTTGTAAGAGCAGGTCAGTTACTTGACACACTGTTTCAAGTGAGAAGAACCATCCTGAAATGATGTGAAGGAAACACTAGTCAAACATTTGTTCAGTAGTCTTTCTATTTACTGCTTTACTATTTTCTACTACTGCTCTATTTACTCGTTCACTTTTCCTCTTTTTCTCTCTCCGTATCTCTCTCTCTCTGTGTCTGTGTGTGTACTGCTTGGTTACAGCTGCACTGGTGATAGGGAGCTTGCTTGTGTGAAATATTAATAAGAAAATGGCTCATGAATTTTTAACTGTGTGCCAACCAGACACTCTGGCAGTAAAACAGCAGTGCAGATTCTCCTCCAGACCGGCTGAGGAGCTCCTGTGCATACGACAACACTGTAAATGAGCAGTTTTCCGAATTTTGTTATTCATGTTTTCATTTTATTTTTCCCCTTTTAACTTTTAACCTTGAAAAGCAAAAAAAAAAAAAAAAAAAAAAAAAAACTTACTTTTATTAAGACTTTTAGTAGTTTGAAGTGATGTATTTTCTGGGTTGGAGTTGTCTATTAAGGTACAAACACCTTGTGATAAACTACCGGTGCATTATCTGTTAATTTACAGACTCAATTCTTTATATATTATTTCTTATACAGTATATTATTTCAAACAACTAAAATGTCAATAAAAGTCACTTTGTTGAATTTTCAACATCAAAAGTCAACAGAGCAGAGATCAACATCCCAGAGTGCAATTCACAACCAATAATAAACTGAACACATTTATAAACTGTTAATAAACAGGTATGTTTTACATTGTAGTTCAGAACTCACAGCTGTTACACCGGACTACTACTTCTTTCTTAAATTTAGGACATTAAATTCATCTCAAACTCAATCATTTCACAGTCGAGTTTAAAACTAACCGCAAATCTGAATTTTTAATACACCTCCATGAGGCTTTAGAGTAGCATCCTTTACACTGACACAATCGTCATGTTATTGTTTCTCTATGTATGTAATATATGTATAATGTATATTTGAATAGGATTAACAAGTTAGCAGATTATGAATTAACCCCCAAAACTTGAAAATAATCACTGCTACAATATAATATAATAATGTAAGCACGTTGAATATTACTGTAGAGAATACATAGAGAAAATAATCTGGAGGAACAAAATGGTGACCTCAAATGAGCGTAATGGTGACCACAGATATGCTTGTGATACCAGATTTAATTAATGTACATAATGTTGTTTTTATGACAGATACAAATAAAACAGTTTCTTTTTAATGGTATGGCTTGCCCCCAAATTATATTTTTGCCATCATTTATACACACTTGTTAAAAACCCATTTGAGATTTTTTCTTATGCTGAACACAAAAGAACATATTTTGAAAAATGTTGGTTGATGTTGCTGTTGACTTCCATAGTAATTATTTTCCTACTATAGAAGTCAATGGGTACCATCAAGCAGCATTATTCATAATCTCTTTTGTTTAACAGAAGCAAGAAAAGTAAACTATTTCCATAAGATCCGTTCCAAAAATAATACATTTACAAAATAAAATTCAGACATGCACAGCACAATTCACATTTACAAAATCCAATTTGTAAATTCAAAACACAATTCATAAATAAAACACACAATTCATGAATTCTCTAGTAAAAATCATAAATACTTGGATTTTGTATTTATGTTGCGAATTGGATTTGTG
>CAIGQQ010033541.1:7041172-7078771 GCA_903798035.1 Danio albolineatus | reverse complement strand
TAATGGATATATATATATATATATATATATATATATATATATATATATATATATATATGTCCATTATTAAATAATTGTAATAAATAACCTTTATTAAAATTAAATAATCTTTTTTATTATATAGTGACCTTTCATTTAGAGTCCCCAGATGTTTTACAAACACAGTAAAGTCATTTTTCTTTAGGTCACTTGACTGATGATCACCTAGTGGAGTTCCTGAGGCGCTGCCGGAGCGGCCTGCGTCCCGAAGGGCTGATCGTGGTGAAGGATAATGTTGCGTATGAGGGTGTTATCCCTGATGACGTGGACAGCAGCGTCTGCCGGGACCTGAATGTGCTGCACCGTCTAGTAGCCAGAGCTGGACTCAGCATCATCTATGAGGAGCAGCAGCAGAACTTCCCCGAGGAGATCTATCAGGTCCACGCACTAGCACTCAGATAGCTGAAGCCATTCGACAAGTACTTTTTATTATCCGTCTGTATTGAAACCAATCATGAGAAAAGGAAACTAGGATCAATGATAGCTACACAGGAGCTACTCGTTACTGCCATTGCGATCATTTTTGTGAAGGTGCAAGACTTGAAAATGGGTTTTAGATATGGGGAGTATGAAAGGTTCTTATTGACCTCTAAAGTTTGTATTATGACAGCTAGAGCTGAGCTTGCGGTTGTCATCAATATGAATGCTGAAATTGTGACTGTTAACTTCTCTGAGAACTGGACAGCTTACACTCCAGCTGATCCCCGGTTTGAAGTCTTTTGTCAGACTCAGCAGGGTTTTATCACAGTGAAAGATAAAAACAATCAGGGCAAAAATGTAAACCACACACACATACTGCTTTATATTTGGCCGTGGACTTAAAGGGATAGTTCATCCAAAAGTTATTTGTTTTTTCACAATCATATCATGACTGACCTCTGATGAATACTTGAGAAATATCACAACGTCATTTTTAATGGTCAGTTTGTCAGTAACTAACATTATTAAAGGAACACTCCCAGTTAAAAAAACAAACAAAACAACAACAACAAAAAAAGATGGGCTCGGGCATTTAGTTGAGTTTTACCATTTTTTTTTGTCCATTAAGCCGAACTCTGGTCTGGCAGGAGCTTTTTTATCTTAGCTTAGCATAGATCATTGAATCAGATTAGACCATTAGCTTCTCTCTCAAAGTTCAGAAAAAAAGCAGTTTGATAATTTACCTATTTAAAGCTTGACTCTTCTGAAGTTCCAGCATGTACTAAGACTTTGGCACTGCTTTGTTGGTCAATATGGCTAGGAACTATACTCTCATTCTGGCGTAATAATTAAGGAACTTTGCTGCCGTACTATGGCTCCAGCAGGCGGATTTTATATTTTGCAAATTCTAAATGGTGGTATACGTGTAGGGCTTGATGTTGAGGGCTATTTTCAGACACTTTGGATTCAAACATGGTAGAGCTCAACTGTTTATCCTAATGAGCCTATAAAATGGTGTAAAAGTATTCCTTTAAAAATTATAATTAAAGACAATGACAAAAGTTTGAAAAATTGTGATAAGTAAATAATCTTGAGGTAAACTATCCCTTTTATATCTAATTAATTGGAGTTTAAGCATGTCTGTTGCACTGAATGCTGTGTGTAAAAGCCTTTTAATAACTTATGTGAACTTGAATGTTTTTAGTATGTGTGAATTTACAGCTGTTGACAGAACTCTCAACTGATCCATATATTGTATTTTGCCTTGAATAAACCAATATTTTGAAGCAGACCTTGTACAACAGCATTATTGATTATAATTATAGGTGTTTTTTTCAACACCTTATCCATCACAATAGTCACCTTTTCCCATATATACATTTAGATATTTTAATTCTGTCTTCTGTATAAAATGCCAAAAAAACATACATTTGATTAAAAACCCTCGGTAAAAGGAAAATTGTCTTGATTTAGTATTTTATTTAGCATTCATTTGATCTAAAATTTGGATTTTAAAAATAAATAAGCCTCAATGAAACTAAACTAAAAAAATCAATTTCAGTCAAGATTAATTTTAATTGATATCACTGGTAATATATGATTAAACACATGCATAAATATAAAGCACCCCACAATTGAGGCTTTGACTATCTCCTTTCAAACTTGGTTGAATCCGATCAGGATGTAACTCAGTTTCACACTTAAGGCTGTATTGCTCATTTAGGCTGTGGTTTTAATTGAGACATCAGGACCAGGTTTCACTTTGAAAGCGTCCATTTTTCTCCATGCCATCCAGCATCTCCTGTGCCTGGTTTTCAGACATGCCACCTTCTTTCTGGAAAACTGCTTTCAGCGCATCACATACACTAGTTGGCATCTGCTTGGCATTCCTTAAAAACAAAGGAAAGAGCCGGTCACTTCTGTCCCACATATGAACAGCAATTCAATATTGCTCAATAACAAACCAAAGATGGAAGACTGAGCATTTTTTAACGGTGAAAAAGACTTACCCTGCTATGTAAAAGAATGCATTCTTCTTTGCTATAAGATCCCATAACAGTTTGCCTTGTTCCTTCACACGATGCTGCACATAGATTTTATCCTCCTGCAAGTGATACATTAAAATTGATCATATCATATCCCACGAAGCATAAGCTATAAAAGAACAACATGCCGCAAAATCTAATTTTAAAAATTGGTCACATTATCAGTACCTGCATAACTTTGACTGCCATATTTTCCATTCCAAATTTGGTGTTGACATTTTATACTTCATATTAATAAAAGAAAATTGCCAACCACTAGCACTAAATATTAGGAAACATTATAAACAAATCTTAGTTCCCCTCATTCTACAACAAATCCTTTATAATTACTATTTTTTATATAAAAAAGAGAGGAATAAAAGAAAGACAAATGTCTTATAAATGTTTTTTGTTAAATTGTGTTAAATTGTGTGGACTAAGGTAAGAGCTAAATAATCCAGGTCTGACCTGATCTCTGGAAAAGGCTGTGACAAGTATCATTTGTCCCGCCTGCACCTTCTCCTCCCATTCTGATCCACAGTAGAAGTCTTTAGATTCAGACCGACAGCCAAAGAATAGCACATTAGCTGAAACATGAGACAAAACATCAGTTAGAATGTATGATATTAAGGCACTCTGAGACTCTTCAACAGCACTACGTTCAGCGTCTACTTATCAAATACATCTAGGCCGTTAAATATGTACTTTATGAACAGGATAAATCACCTGAAAGTGAACAGTCTGGTATTGTTTACTTGTTGCAAACCTTAAGTTACCTTTTTTAAGTTTCCTCCTGTTGAACACACAAATGTACGTTTTGAGGAATGCTGGAAACTAGTAGCCTTGGACGTCAATGGCTACTGGTTTCCAGATTTATTGTTATCTTCTTTAGTGTGCAACAAAAAAACTCATAAAGGTTTGGAACCATTAGTGTGAGTAAATGTACATTTTCGGATGAACTGTCCATTTTAGGTGTTTTTTTTAAAGGGCAAACTTATCACACATTTACTAAAATAACAATTTCGTAAATCATTTGCACATCACTCACTCACCCATCTTCCCCTGAGCGACCCTCTCCTGTATGGCAGATCTGAAGGGAGCCACTCCAGTCCCTGGTCCCACCATGATCACAGGGCTTTCTGGGTCCTGTGGGAATCTCAAACTGCCTTTCTTCACCCACAGTGGTACGTAAACATCCCCTAAACCATGTTCAAGGCATCAATGAAGACAGACATTTTGAGAAACGCATTTCTATTTACTACAAAATTATGGGATGTGTTTTTTTGCATGACTTGTTAATTCTGTCAGCTTGATCAGACCTTTAGATGGGTCCAGAGATGCTAGCCAAGAAGAGCAGAGACCTTTGCGTGGCTTGACAAGCATGGTTTTATACTTCACCACAGCAAGCAAGATCTGGATACGATTAGGGTGTTCCTGAGAGAGAAATAGGAGTCACAAAAGTGTGAAATATTTGTGCAATTTAAAAGATTTTAAAGTTGTTGTTTTTTTTGTTTTTTTTTTAAATACATAATATGTTCCTGTTTTGGTAAAGCTGAATTTGCAGTTTGTTACTCAAGTCATCAGTGTCAATCCTGTGGAATTGATTTGATGTTCAGCAAATACTTATCAATGTTGACAACTATGCCGCTTAATTCTTTTTGTGTAACTTTTCACTTTTTTCAGGATTTTCTGATAAATAGATTTTTAGATCAAAAGAACAACCTTTATTTAAGATAGAAATCCTTTGTAACATTATAATAATAATTTTTCGCAATAAAATGCACCCTTGTGCAATTTTTACAAACCCAAAGCACCAAAGTAGAATTAAATGCAGAATTTTTATAAATAAAAACTCTAGAAATGATTTACCAAAAGTGAAGAGGCAATAGAGAAGGAGCGAGGCTGAATTTCTGGAAACAGATCCAGCAAGCAATCAATGCTCAACTCTGCTGTGGTATGAGGGAAGTCTGTCAGTACCTGATCAACAAGAGGATCAGGGTTAATAACATTGCCCACAAATTTCAGAAATTCTGTAGAGAGAGAAAGAGGGAGAGAAAAAGAGTAACACAAACTCATGCAGTACATATCGTGCTTCCTGGGTTACCTTTTAAAATGTAATAACCCTATGAGAACAGAAAACAGTTTAAACAAAAATCTGTTGTGTTTTTCAGTCAGCGATCACTGACCTCTAGGGCTGTTCGGCGAGGTCTGTTGCAGTAGGAGTGAAGAGCATCCTGACCCTCAGCAGAGCTAAACTCCAAGAGTTTTTCCCGCTCCAGTTCATCAGTGGCAAAAGTGGCCAGAAGCTCAAAGAAGGAACGGCGTGGGACAGCAGAAATATCGAGGAAGTGTTCCAGCAGAAAACGAACGGAGCAGGGCTGAGGAAGACGTGCAGGAACTTCTGCTACAAAGAGGAAGATGTACAGAATTCTTCAGACTTTGAAAGGTATTTTACATGGAAAAAGAAAGAGGTTGTGACGCATTTTATATGCCCCATTATTCTTTTTGTACTTTTATTTTGACATTGTGTGGGACAACTATTGTGCATTTAAAATTCAGTTTTCTGCACTGTGAAAGCATTTGCATCTCCATTTATGACATTGGATGTATCATGTAAACCTATAGTAGGATATCCCCCAAAAAGAACAATGGGGCATTTTAAGGCCTGGAACATAAAAACAGAATCTTAATATTTAGATGTTATGCATGACCTGTGCTGCTGTCTGTAGGGGTTAGTGTAAAGTAGCTCTCAGGATCAAGTTTTAGTAGTTGACAGAGCTGCTCCACATCCTCTGCAGTATTACAGGGTCTCATCATTACAATGTCCCCAGCACTGAATCTATCAAAGATTAACACAACCTTTAATACTTCTTTGTGCCGTGAAATTTAATATCTATATATTATTCTCAATATTCCATACTGAATGTTAGAGCCTGTGATGTCGAACTCGATGTGTCTGACGTCCTGGAAATGTGAAGAATGAGTGACTCTCTGATTGAACACCAGTGGAGCTGGAAACGGCCGCAGTGAGGTGGGAGAGCCTTTATTATCCACTGTCTGGAGATGCTCGGTCTGCTTATTTGGGACTTCAGACAGAAAGTGGAAAGCATATCGGGGTGGAAGTCTGAAAAATAATTAATCATGGATTAAATAAATACTGTTACATCTATATTGATTATTAATCTAGTATTTTGAAAGCATGAGTGTTAGATTATGTGACAGACTGACTTTTCTTCCTCTCGGAGTGGAGCGAGGCCGGCTGGAGGAGGGTAGAGAGACAGAGTTTTCTGCCAAAATGAAAGCAGCCAGGGATCAATCACACCATCTGGCCTGAGGAGTAATAAAAGATATATCTGCTATAAAGAGTGATATGGAAGCATGCAGAAATCAGATAACGCCTCATACAGTCAAGAGAAATTACTGTTTTTACAGTGATTAATAGAAAATACACACACTAAAATAGATTTCAGTGTAACAAGGCTGTAAACCAAAACATTTTGTCAGGCATATTCAAAACAAGAAATGTTTGAAACACATTTAAAAGACTCCAGCCTGAAAATGTTTATTCATTGTCAATCTTTCAACATTATCAATTAGCAGGTTTGTAGCTAAATATGCACAATGTGGGAATCCTCCGCTCACCCCAGATCATGCTGGTCATCGGCCAGTCCAACAGGCAGCAGCATATTTGCACCAAGCTGCAGCAAACGCTTGTAGAGCTTCTTAGCAACAAAGTTGAACCTAAAAATTTGACCAAAAGTTTTTTTTTTTTTATCATAATATGTTTTCAGAAAACCTGTCCTCAGTTTTACAGCTAATTTACCCTTTACCAAATGCTGATGTTAAAAACATACAAGTAGGTATGAAAGCAAAATGATAGCTTTGTGCACTTCTCAGTCATCTTACTTTGGATACGAAGAGTCTCCAAGACCCATCACAGCACAGTCGAGACGACAAAGAGAATCAGCTGGCAAAGACTTCCTGAACAGGAACCTCCAGAATTTCTTTATGAAGCAAATATTACAATATTTAACATTTAAAAAAACCTGTTGAATATGAATTCAGTCATTTAAAGTCTGACCTTCATATTATCTGGAGGGTCCCCCTGTCCTGTGGTGGCGCAGACAAACACCACCAGAGACTCAGAAATCAGGTTAGCCTGATGAAGAAACATGTATATGATGCAAAGGCGTCTTATAAATGATAGCTTCTCACACCGTGTGTCTGCAGAGTGATTGAGGTAAAGTTGGTTTTATTTTTGCATGTTCATTCAGTGACAACTTGTGATGGGGTCCCTATATTGTTTACCACACTTTGAATATTGAGTCTGAAATCTCATTTAAGTAGTCCTTAAAAACAACTTCAGCACTATTTAACTGACTGTGAACAATTTTGTACTTTGACATTCATTGGCTGCTTTCTTATTTAGAACTTGCAAATAATACTTTTATGTATTTTCCCTATGTTGTTTACCAGGCTTCTTTGGATATTCAGTCTGAGATCTCATCATGTTCAAGTACGACTTGAAAACAGTACTAGCACTATTAAACTGGCTGTGAACAATGTTGTACTTTGATAGTCATTGGCTGCAGTGCTTATATGGTTTTCCTATAGAATTAGAAAAGAATAGTTTTCTGAAATTACATTAAGGAGAAAGTCTGAATGTGCGAGTATGAAATCAGCTTTACCTCAATTGTTCAGTGTAAAGAAGACAACAGGCACTGACCACATTGTAAGTGTCCAGGGCCTCCACCCTGACCCTCAGCCGCCGCCTCTGCGCCTGTCGGCCGATCCTCTCCGCGGTGTCCTGCGCGGTTCCTGTCTGACTGCCGTAAAGTACCAGCACAGTGTGCCCGCTCATTCTCTCGCTGGAATCAGAGAAGCAAATTAATGTGATCTTTGATTATGATTTAAGCTTCGTGTTAAACATTCCTCAACAACAGAACTTTTAACACTGAGAGACAATAAAGGCTTGGGTTGTTGAAGGTATGCAGGTACACTTTAGTCGTCCGTGTACTAGTCTACGTGACATCTCTCCGAGAATATATTGATATCTACGGTTACGTTTAAGAAATACCCCATAGTGTAAAATCGCGTGGCTCACCTGTACATATAATGAACTTTACAACTTCATACTCTCACTGCCGTTAACACTTACATTGAAATTAATGACAGGAACACCGGGAGCATGTGATGTTGTCATGAAGCGCTTTACGGCAGAATTCAATCATTTTCCGATTGGTTCGTTCCAATATTATTTTACGACAGTTGCCCACGACCTGTTTCCCGCTCACACAATTGGCTCACAGAGAACACATTTTAAAGCAATTTATTCACATCGCGTTTTAATTTTGTATGTAAAATCTAAATGTGTGTAAAAATAGTTTTTTTATATTTGTGAGTATGTTCAAATTTTGCGTAAACGAATAGTTTCATTGTTTTGAACACAAAACGAGAAAACAATTATACGCAAGTACATGAACCCAAGTTAACCTAATAAAACCGTTTTCTATGAACGTTATGTTGTTCATACTCCGTGTGACAGGTTTTGTTTCACAACTTTTCCTGTCTTCCGTTAGAGGTCGTCCTTCATTCAAACTCGTGAACCGGAAATAATAGTACAAGTGACCTGCTCTTGTTTTTTAAAGCGGTTTTAAAAATGGCGTCCGGGCAGAGGTGTATGTTTACAGTTATTAATGTGATTATTACAGCGCTTGTCATAGAAAGTCAGTGTCGAATCCATCATCTTGTACTCAAGGTATGTGTCTGGCATGCTTTGGGTGTTTTACAGGACATATGTATAGTCGCTGTATTGTCATGACTGCTCAATGCCAACAGATGCTGTCTTGTGACTATCAGTCACTCGTTGTGTAGTGAAAGTGCAAATGATGTGAATCAGATTATTAAAGCGGGTCTCAGCAGCTTCTGCTCAATTGTTCTGTCGCAGGATGACATCCGTCAGCGAGTCCATCTGAACACATTCGGCTTTTATAAGGATGGTTACATGAAGATGAGCATGAACCGCCTCAGCTTCACTGATGGCAAGATGGACAACATTGACAGCTCCACGGTCAGACTTTCACCTCTCTGTCAAATCGGTCACACGCTGCAATTTATAAATACGATTAAAATTTGAAATGTGAAATCTAAAAAAAAAGTTTCATCGTTGTTATTAACTTTATCATCTTATACAAGACATCGTTTACTAATAACAAAATCTGAAAATGCATGTTTGCGATCTAAAGTGTGTTTTACCAGAAACCCGCTTTACTTACATTCCTGTCAACATTTGTTTTTCTTCTCCCAGTTTGGTTTCAGCCTAGATCGTGCAAACAATAATGGTTTCTCCACATACCTGGTCAGTATGTGCCTTTAAATGTCTCTGCTATTCTTGTATAGTTGGTATCATTGTTGAGTTGTGTGGTGACTGTGTTTGTCTCATTATTCTTGTTATTGTTTGTATAGATATTTTACACTGTTATCAGTTCACCCAAGAATCAAAAGCGACTCACTGTTTACTCAACCTCAAGTGTTTACAAACCGTTATGAGTTTCTTATAATGAGGATATTTTGAAGACGGCTGGAAACCTACAACCATTAACTTCCATAATAGGAAAAAAAATCTACTGGAAGTCAGTGGTTACAGGTTTCAGCCTTCTTCAAAATTTCATCTTTGCATTTAACAGATTTGCAAGTAAATGGTGAGTCAGGAATGACAATTTATCGCAGTACTGCATGATTTATGACAGTGTTATGGTAAATATAATATAAATATAATGGCTGTGGCTGTTGTTGATAACAATGGCTGTTGGGGGGAATGTATCCATCAGTGACTAAGTACTTAAGTGTACCTAAAATTTATGACTCTTGGGGTGATAAAATCTCCCATCTTGACCTAAATTTGCAAACTGTTCAAATTTTATTTCATTTTCTTGAAATATTTTCACAGTTTTATAGTGATTGACAACTATAGTCCTTTTTATGATCAACATTACTTTTCCATAATATACCTTTCACTTATTTGTTTGGGTGTTTTTGGCAGAGAGGGATTATTTGACATTGATTTTGAGAGTTTTTAGATAAAATATTTGATTTATGTTTTCTAATGTTGTTGGGTTTTTTTTTTATGTAGTGATACTATTTTGGAAGTTTACTTAACTTGAAGCAAATATTTTTAAATGATAAGATGTGATTTTTCTTTATCTACCATCAGCAAAAACTGGGTCTCTAGTTTGTGAAAATAATTAAATATATATTTCTTTGTATTTGTTAAAATAGTACAAGATTATCTTACTACAACAATTAAATTAAATTCAACATTATTTCTATAGTGTTTTTAGCAATGTATATTGTGTCAAGGCAGCTTAACATAGGTGAAGAAATAAGAATAAAAAGTAAAAATAACAATGGTTCAGATTGTGGAACATTCCAGCAGGTCAGGTGGTGGGTGTAGTTCTGGTTAATTTAAAGCTGGTTGAATTTAGTATAAATGTCAGTGTTGAAGTTTAGTTTAATTCAGATTAGTGTAGTCACTGTTAAAGGCTGATCCAGCGAAGAGCAGCTATATATGACATCAAATAAGGGTTAACACAAAAGTAATCTAATTTTAATCCAAAAGTAGTCCGGTATTGTTACCATAAATGTGTAATCTAAGAGATTCTATTACTAACTGTACTCAGTAACTCATTAGAATTCTTCCATGCTAAGTCTAACTGAAAGCCTCTCTTATGAACACACAGGATGAGGGTCTAGATTACTGTCCTCTGAAAAAGGATCCAAGTAGTAGTTTCGCTGGAGTGCTTCTCTTACTGGACTTTAAGACCAACCTGTGAGTCGTCCCTTTATACTATTTTATTTTTTACAATTGAATAAAATTTTGGTAAATTTTTCAGTTTTTAATTGTTCTGTCATCATTTTCATTATCCTCAGTGTCAGGAAGAAGACTTCAGCAGAGACTGGCGTTTTCCCCAAAATCATGCCTGTGCCACATGAAAAAACTGCAGATGAGCTGCAAGTTGAAAAGGGGAAGGAACCACAAAACAAGGAGCCAGATGATGGATCTCAGTCTAAGAGTAAGTGTTTTTTCTTCTGTCAATCCCATCATAGGGTACATTATGATAAAAAAGAAATGTTTGCAGTCTGTAAGATTTTTAATAGTGCTGGGCATTCAATCATTTTCTTTTCGGCTTAGTCCCTTTATTAATCTGGGGTCGCCATAGCGGAATGAACCGCCAACTTATCCAGCATTTGTTTTATGTAGCAGATGCCCTTCCAGCTGCAACCCATCTCTGGGAAACATCCACACATTCATTCACACACATACACTACGGACAATTTAGCCTACCCAATTCACCTATACCACGTCTTTGGACTTGTGGGGAAAACCGGAACACCCGGAGAAAACCCACGCAACCACGGGGAGAACATGCAAACTCCACACAGAAATGCCAACTGAGCCTGCGACCTACTTGCTGTGAGGCGAACGTGCTACTCCCCATGTGACCGTGTAGTGCTGGGCAGTTTAATTAAAATAATTTAAAATAAAAGTCGAAGTCAGAATTATCAGCCCCCCTGTTTATTTTTTTTCTGCAATTTCTGTTTAACAAAGAGTTTGTACTATCGACTATCTTAAAAATGATAGCTTAAAGGGGCTAATAATTTTGACCTTAAAATGGATTTTTCTAAATTAAAAACAGCTTTTATTATAGCCGAAATAAAACAAGGCTTTCTCCAGAAAAAAAAATATATATATCAGACATCTTGTAAAAAATTAAATTCCTTGCTCTGTTAAAGATCATATGTTTATATAAAATATTTATTAAATTTTTTTAATTAGTATTTTTTCGGAGTGCGATTAATCTTTGCTCAGCACTTATTTTTAGTTTAAAAAAATCAGAAAGGGTGCATTAAATGTATCGCAATATTAAGAGTATCATATTGACACTGTTGTAAAATTAGTGATCATAAGCACAGCACAGTTATTTGAAGCCGATTACACTGCAGAAATAAACATGACAAATGACAATCAGTGCATGTTGCTGGTAAGTCTGTGTGTTTTGTGTATCTGTGTGAATGAGTGTATCATCATTCAGTTGATCTTTTTTTGTTTTTTTGTTTTTTTGTTACTGCCATCTCAATTAATGAGAACTTCATCTCTCATCTTTTTTCACTGTTGAGAAAAAATGCACTGGGATATGCTGAAAACCAGCTGTCTTAACTAAAACCCACCAAAAGAGAAGTTTGATTTAGCTTGAATATATAATTACACAGATATAGTGTTGTCATATACTAATTTAATGATAATGATGATGATGTATTGTATTTGTATGCTGCATCTTAACTGACCAATAATAGAAATGCAAATAAATTATCAAAAACAAGTTCCAGGGAAAATAAAACTAAAAGTTATGTCTGTAGAGAACATTTTATTTCCTATTAATGATAATAGAATATTGATATTTTATGATATGAAATTGCCCAGCCCTAGTACCAGAAAATAAATTTACTATAAAACCATTTATAGTGTTATTATTTCAGCTTTGCCATCACAAAAATAAATTGCCTTTTAAAACTTATTTTAGCCAGTTTTAATGTGTTGAGTTTCCAATTTTGTCTTCATGTCATGCAGTTTTTATTATTTTTGTCTTCTTTATTCCCAGCAGCTTCTAAATCCAAGCGAGATGCTGAGGTGAGATCTGCTTCAACTTTTATATTTTTTTAATTGTTTAACTCTGCATAATTTTAATATTCTCTTAATATCTTAATTCTACATGAACAGATAAAGATTTTTTTCTTTCCCTAGAACAAGGCAGAAGATACCTTACCTCTTCCGTACAAAGATGATTTCTACTCCTTCCAGGTAGTGTTGCTTAGAGCTCATGAGGCTATGTATCAACCCATTTCTGAACAGAACTGGAGTCTGTACATTTATTTCATTTCATTCACCAAGTCTTTCCCTGTTCCGCACCCACTGACTGACCTTCTTTTGCTTTAGTTTTACTTCAATGTCACGACCGACGAGCAGCAGGGCCTTTATAACTTCTACTTCTACAACTGCTACTCTTTGCCAAAAAACCAGGACAGCTCCGTGTCAGACATGCTGCCTTTCAGCATTGATGTGAGTGATTTTCTGCTTATTATCCATCAGTACAATGCAGTTGTGCAGTTCGTAATCGATCTGATTTTAGATCAAAATCGAGGAGAAGAATCCAGAGAGCTTCCTCTCTGCAGGAGAGATCCCTTTGCCTAAGCTTTACATCTGCATGTCCTTCTTCTTCTTCCTCATTGGCATACTGTGGGTTCATGTTTTGCGGACACATAGGTAAGTGCTAAAAAAAACAAGCCTTGTGTGTAACGTTTGACTTTACACACATGCTATAAATGACCAGCAGAGAGCAGCAAAATCATGTCTCTGACTCTCTACTGTAAAATTGGCTTCGCAGATTTCTAAATGTGCTTTTATTTTGTTGTAGTGCTGATGTTTACAAGATTCATTGGCTGATGGCTGCTCTTCCGTTTACAAAGTCACTTTCCCTTATTTTCCATGCTGTGAGTTTAAATGTTTTTGTTAATTTTTCTGTCTTGAAAGATTTTCCTGAGAGTTGTAACAAAATTGAGCAAATTAGTGGAAATAAGATTAAAATATAGTTTCATTTTGGTCTTTGAACAACTCCACAGTTAAAGCTAGATAGCCAAGAAAAATGCAGCATTACAACTTGTTTTAACAATTATATTCCTATTTTACAGATTGACTACTACTACATTTCCAATCAGGGCTCTCCTATTGAAGTCTGGGCTGTGGTCTATTACATTACTCATCTGTAAGTTCAAACCAGTTCAACTAGTGTTTCTAACATGAACATTACTGGTTAATATTGGAATTAGCTGAAGTATTGCCATGAATGAAAAGAATCAATTAACACATATGTACACTTATTTGAACTTCTTGCTGGAATACACTACATATCCTTTAAAATCTGTACCTACTATTAAGTCGCATGGCATGGTAAACGTCTTTACAGAGAATAAACTCAAATATTGAGGACATTAGATATTTTCAACTGTATATTTTGGATTCTGTGCCTGTCATACATTTAGTTAAGTGTGGTAACCCAAAATTAACCCAAAAGTAATGTTGTGTATTATACACTGTAAAAACGATAAGTAAAGATGCTATGGTTGCCAGTATTTGACCTGTTAAAAATACACTACAAACTGTAAAGGTAATTTCTAATTATACAGTGTTTTAAATACATATAACTTTTGTTAAACGTATTAACACGGACATGTTAACACAACTATAAACATATGGTGGTGATGAGAGAGTCATATAATAAAGCGATGCTCATTACTAACAACTTTTTTCCACAAGCAGAGAAACTTGCAAATTAACAAAAGGTGCTCAGTGTCATTCACACTACTACTAAAGGTCATCAGTGTAGTAATGTCAACAAAAAGCATTGAAAGCGTGATGCAGTGAATTCTGGGAAAGTCAATTTACAGTTATTCACAGTATATATTAAAAGGCCTGTGAAGTGCTTTGAAATGTGCATTTTTTTAATTCAATGTTTGTTTTATTGCAATTTTGTTCAGTGTCTTGAAGGGAGGGTTGGACATTTTTAAAAAAAGCAGCCAATAGCTTTTTGTTTTTATCATTGCACTACTAGTGAGAGTGGTTGAGATCAAGCACAGCAATGAGAAGCGTCTTGAAGGAGCGGAGCATGTCAGATGCTAGAGAGCATCTGATTAATTAAGGGTTGGTGAGAAAATGAAGTATGAGTTGACGTGAAAAAATATATGTATATTTAGACAGAAGTGGCAAATCGCAAGCTTTGGATATTTATAGCAGATTTATATTTTCTAAACAATTTTGTAACTGTTTTGGAGCACACCAGCTAATAGATATCTTTAAAACTAACAGACTGAAAATAACACCTCATTTGTTTTTATTTTAATTTCATGGGATCTTTTAGGAAACTTGCTTTTAATCAGGCTACAGATTTCCACATTTTTTCATAGTGTATCATTTACAAAGTGTTAGTGAACTTGTATTTTAAGTGACAACCTTTTGTATTGTTTTGCTCTAAAAGAAAATTCAGCATCCAGTGCATGTTTGACCTTTTTTTTTTTTTTTTTTTTTTTTTTTTAATTTATGCAGGCTGAAGGGTGCCCTGTTGTTCATCACTATAGCCTTAATAGGAACTGGCTGGGCCTTTGTCAAGCATATTCTTTCAGATAAAGACAAGAAGATTTTCATGATCGTCATTCCTCTCCAGGTGCAGTCTTTTTGTTTTTTCCCCTGAATTGAAAATATTTCTTCAGTACCGGTTGTGTTTTCTCAAAATGCTGTGTGTGAAATGTGAATCCAAAATCCCTAGTTGCTGAAACTTTAAATAGGTCACAAAACACCCCGAAGGTGAATTATGTAGTTTCTAGTGTCATTTAGGGGAATTACAAAAATAAATAATGTTTTAAAACAGTCTCTGCAAATGGCAGAGCTTTTTGTTGAGTAGAAAGTTTGCAAGTTTGTGGTCTCAATTTAAACAAATTCCTCCATCCTGAAAACCATTACCAGTGTTTATCCTTGATTTTACCCATTGACAAGTCTTCAAAATTGGCTTCTATTTCTTTAGCCAAACTTTCATTTCTTTTGCAATGCAAAAGATTTGCCTTATTCCCACATTCACCTGCCTGCCACACTAGCCAATCCTCAAACCTTTAAAGTTATTCATAAATTTGATTGAGCTGCTCTTTGCGTTAAATACACCTATGAATTATTGTAGTCAGTAGAAAAATATATTACGTTTACAAAATTTAATTTGTACATCCACAACACAATTCACATTTACAAATTCAATTTCCAAAAATTTGTAAATTCAAAACAAGATTCATAAATAGGCAAGGCAAGGCAAATTTATTTATATAGCACATTTTATACACAGTGGCAATTCAAAGTGCTTTACATAAACAGAAATAAAATTGAAGTATAAGAAAATAAAATAATAAAAAAACAGATAAAATGATAAAATGAGTTAAGACAAGTTATAAAAGAATGAAAAGATAAGAAAGACACAATAGTGCGATCTGTCGGACGTAGCACAGTGCTCATTCAGTAAAGGCACAGCTAAACAGATGTGTTTTCAGTCTTGGTTTGAATGTGCCTAATGTTGGAGCACATCTGATCATTTCTGGAAGCTGATTCCAGCAGCGAGGGGCGTAATAGCTGAAAGCAGATTCACACTGCTTTGACTGAACTCTTGGAATTTCTAGTTTATATGATCCTAAAGATCTGAGTGATCTGTTAGGTTTGTATTCAGTGAGCATATCTGTAATGTATTGAGGTCCTAGGCCATTTAGTGATTTGTAGACAAGTAGTAATGCTTTAAAATCTATTCTGAAAGTAACTGGGAGCCAGCGTAAAGACCTGCTCTGATTTCCTGGTTCTGGTCAGAATCCTGGCAGCAGCGTTCTGGATGAGCTGCAACTGTCTGACTGTCTTTTTGTACTCAAATCCAATTTGCAAAATCAAAACACGGTAATACTTTATTTTTATGGTCCATTTGAGTATTAGTAGCACTAATAACATAACAGTCTACTTATAATCTAATGAGAATTAGTTGGCATGTAGATGCAATGTGTGCCCCAAAACACTATTCATAAATACACAAATTTAATTAATAAGTTAAAAACATAATTCATAAATACACAAATCCATTTCGCAAATTCAAAATACGATTAAAAAATACACAAATCCAATTTGCAAATTCAAAATACTATTCAAAAATACACAAATTTAATTCATGAATTCAAAATATGATTCACAAATACACAAATCCAATTCGCAAATTCAAAACACGATTCAAAAATACACAAATCCAATTCACAAATTCAAAACACGATTCAAAAACACACAAGTCCAATTCGCAAATTCAAACATGATTAAAAAATGCACAAGTCCAATTCACAAATTCAAAACACGATTCAAAAATACACAAATCCAATTCATAAGTTTAAAACGATTCGCAAATACACAAATCCAATTTGCAAATTCAAAACACGATTCATAAGTGCACAAATCATAACATTTTCTTCTTTTTGTTGTCGGCTTAGTCCCTTTATTAATCGGGGGGCGCCACAGCCGAAAGAACCGCCAACTTATCCAGCATATGTTTTACGTCGCGGATGCCCTTCCATCGGCAACCCATCTCTGGGAATTATCCATACACACTCATTCACACTCGTACACTATAGACAATTTAGCTTACCCAATTCACCTATAGCACATGTCTTTGGACTGTGGGGGAAACTGCAGCACCCGGAGGAAACCCACGCAACCACGGGGAGAACATGCAGACTCCACACAGAAATGCCATCTCACCCAGCCGGGGCTCGAACCAGCGACCTTCTTGCTGTGAGGCGAACGTGCTACTCACTATGCCAACGTGGCGCCCACAAATCCAATTCATCTGATGAAAATATTTAAGATTTTACTTGCGAATTTTCAAATTATGTGTTGTATTTATGAATTGTATTTTGAATTTACAAATAAGATTTTGTAAATGAGAATTCTGCTGTCCATAATAATGTATTATTTTTGAGATTGATGTAGCTCCATAATTGTTCACCTTCACATTTTTCAATATATTAGACAATGGCAGCACTTTTTAAAATAATTTTGTAGTTTTAATAATTATTATCATGTGATTTTGTTGTCTTTTTGAATTCAGGTTCTGGCCAATGTGGCGTACATTATTATCGAGTCCACAGAGGAAGGCTCCAGTGAGTATGGTTTGTGGATGGAGATCTTGTTTCTGGTGGATCTGCTCTGCTGTGGTGCTATTCTCTTTCCTGTGGTCTGGTAAGTGCTCTCTGTGATCGTCCTTTTGATGTGGCCTATATTTAATTTTCTATACCATAAACGATATCTTGTCTAGACTAATGGACTGAAGTCGGAGGTCTGCATTATATAAGTAAATGGTCAGCTTGTTTAGCCTTTTATCTTTAGTAATCGAAGTCTAAAAGCAATTGCTTCTGTCTGATAGGTCCATTAGACATTTACAAGAGGCATCAGCGACAGATGGCAAAGGTATGTCAAAGTAAGATTATCAGAGCAGTTTCTGGCCAACAGCTCATATCATATCTACCATTTCCAGGTTGTTTTTTATTACCAGCTGTAAAAGACCTGATTCATGTGTCAAAGTGTTTGAACCATTTTGAATGAAATATTGTGGAAAATGTGTATTTTTAATCTTTCAAAATGATTTATAGGGTTTGAGCTGTCCTTGTTTTACCTGTCTGTTCTTCTCGTGCTATTCAGAGTCGTGCTATTCTGGTCGTTACAGCATGAAATTCCTTCCAAAATACAGCATTTTTAAACTCTGATGCTTACTAAATGGTAAATACTGATATGGAAATATAAACGACCCTCACTTATATTCAAGAAATTAGCATTTTATACAAAATGATTGCGTTAAATTGGTCATAAAATTGGTTCCAGAAATGTACAAACAGTACCAATAATAATAATAATAATAATAATAATAATAATAATAATAATATAGAGGAACAGTATCTTTGGGATCGCTGTCAGAACAGGTTTCCAGTCGATAAATGGTGGAACACTTTCAGTATTCAAATACTAAGGGCTCCCACTTTTAAAGTGGTTGACAACATTTATGTTGTGGTTGATAACACTTATTGATAACTGTTTGATAAGTTAATCAATTTAAATAAGGTTTTCAATTACAGGTTAAACTAATTGCTTATACACTTGGAATAAATAGTTATAAGTATTAAAGGATATGACTTTGTTATGCCAGACAAACATAATTAGGGCAAAGCATACATTTTTTCAGGTTTCCTGCTCAGGTTTTGACATTATACCCTTTATAATAGCCTTTGTTTCAGTTTCACTGTGCTGACTTTGCCAGCTAAAAAATACTGTTAACAGAGCTAGGTTCACAGTTATGATTTATTAAAAGTGTTTACAGCTGTGTAAATTCAATAGAAACAAGAAAACTAAAACTGGTATAACTTGAATTCTCTCAACTTCCCTCACTTTTGAAAGACCTCATGTACTCAAGTTTCTTTGGTGTTTGCAGTATGCAGCAGCACATCATATACATCCATTTGAATTACTTTAAAAATGCAACACAGTCTTACAACAAACAGTTCACTGGTGTGGATTCAAATATACGTATTATACCTATAAATATTGTTTATTGGTGAAAACAGATCTTATAGGATTGTTTACCCAAAAATAAAAATTTTCTCACCATTTACTCACACTGATGGCTCTAAACTATTCTGCATTGCTTTATTTTGTTGAACATAAAACAAGATATTGTGAAGAAAGTTGGAAAAAAGCATCTATTGACACCCAAAAACTAATGGAAGTCAATGTTTTTTTTTTCTTCTCTCCAACGTTTTACGTTTTAAGTAAAATAAAAGTTCTTTTATAAAATTGATTGTGCCACTACTTGAACTTATAAATTACACTGTAAACATAAGCTGCGTTTAAAAAAACAAACATACGTCGCTACTGAGTATTTGAAAAACAGGATGCAAGCCATCTAGAATGTCTGAATTTATAATATTTCTAAAGGCATAAGCGAAAAAAAACCTGGATGACGTATTACTTCCGGCGAGATGCTGTAGTGGGCATCTAGTGGACGCTACTCTCCTATGAGGCTACAGTGTGTGAGAGAATTTATGGATGCGAGTGAAGCAACTGGGCACCACGGTGGCCGAGTGGTTAGCACGTTCGCCTCACAGCAAGAAGGTCGCTGGTTCGATCCCCGGCTGGGCCAGTTGGCATTTCTGTGTGGAGTTTGCATGTTCTCCCCGTGGTTGCGTGGGTTTCCTCCGGGTGCTCCGGCTTCCCCCACAGTCCAAAGACATGCGGTACAGGTGAATTGGGTAAGCTAAATTGTCCATAGTGTATGTGTGTGAATGAGAGTGTGTGGATGTGTTTCCCAGGGATGGGTTGTGGCTGGAAGGGCATCCGCTGCGTAAAACAAATGCTGGATAAGTTGGCGGTTCATTCCGCTGTGGCGACCCCGGATTAATAAAGGGACTAAGCCGAAAAGAAAATGAATGAATGATGAGTGAAGCAACTGACACGGGCAGGTTATCTGATAATGATAAATGGCAGATGTAGTATGTCCGCATTCATTTATACTACTCATATTCATGCTATATAGAACTTTTTGTATTCGTCATTAAGTGAAGTCTAATTCGAACGTAGTACCTATATGAGTATTGTGCAATTTTTGGACACAGTTATGTGCTTGTGACTGTTGCTTGGCAACCATTCTGCAATCAGTACTCAGAAACAGTTTTATTTGCTTAATTTTGTGAAACCTCGCAATGTATATGAAATAAGCATTTTATAAAAGCAGTAAGCTTCAAGCACTCTGTGAGTCTGTGTCATGCCTAATAACGCCCCTTAGCTGTTACAAATTGACTGTAAACCACGGCTTCTTGGGGCTTATTGCTTTCTTAAACAGCACACGTAGTGTTTCTCCATCGTGGCCTGATTGTTTTGTTGTGTAAAGCAGATTCTGCTAGATATTCTCTCTCTCTCTCTCTCTCTCTCTCTCTCTGACATGTGCTGTGCCACTGTGCTCTATTGCCTGTTGTGACAGCAGATGCCAGGCAGCTTGTAAATGTCATAGCTCAGAGAAACCAGCCTGTGCTATGACTTTATCCTACCCACAAATCCACAGAATGGTTAGAAAGATTTGACCCTGCAGCAAGGGATCTCTGCAAATACCATCAACTCAGAAGAAAATGCAGAAGTTCTCCACTTCAAGTCTCATTCCTGTGATGGTTTTGGCTTCAATGGTTATGGTGCTTTGGCAGTTGTTTTCAAATACAGTGTTTAGGGATAACAGGATAATTGTTTATTCATTATTCTATGTCCTCAATGCTGTGTTTCTTTTGTACTAAAGCACTTCTGTATTTACTCTGCTATTCAAATCTTTGGAAGTATTAGCATTTCGTCCTCTAGAAAACGGCAGTTGGTCTTAAATAACATTTTCAATTATTGTGAAATCAGTGTCATTCCACCAAGGATTGGATTGCTTTCCAATTACTGCTTTCTTAAAGGGCCAAGGACTTCTCTCCTCCTCAATCCCTGGGTCTGAATGCAGACAAAGTAGATAGCAGTGCAGGACGTCTTGCCCTGTCTATCGCAACCATTAACCCTGTCGGTAATCTGGAGCATTTTAAACTTGCAAATGTTTAAAATCAGCAGCACGGATATAGGCGATGTGTCTAAATAACATGCCATAGACTGTAACAAACTCAACTGATAAAAGACAAAGTCCGCCATTCTCCAATTCTCGTACAGCTCTTCCAACAAAAATGCTTGCTGCGAACCAACAGCTTTGCTGTATCGGCCCTGACAGAATCGCGGGGAAAAACATGCAACAAACCCCGTGGATAATGGAAGCAAACACATACGACCCGTGTCTCACCTAGTCATTGTGTCTCTCAGCTTGGCAGGTCTGCTTAGCCTTCGGAAAGCATGGGCTATCATGAATAATTAAGAAGCGGTGTCTTCTCATAGGATAAGAAAACTCCGCTATGAATAATAATGAGAAACTGTCGCGTCATCACTCCATTTGCAGTTTTGTACTACGTCACCAATTTTGATCGTGCCGCAAAAATAATTTAATCCCGGAAGATGTAATTGGCTGACAAAAGTTCAAAATGATCCAGTTTTTCAAAATGATCCTAATGTTGTCTTAATTGATGCCCAACACACACAAATCTGTTAAAATCTCAAATAAAGTACCCCAGGGTACCTTTAATTATGGCTTTCTAACTGAAATTTAAACATAGGTATTGTGTTTTCTAAAAAAAAATTAAAAACATGGCGCTTTCTTTGTTATTTTGACCAATTGTCATTTTATGGTTTAAATAAAAAAACCTTTTTAACTAAATTTGGTAAAAATGTTATCATTACTTTGCATAATAAACCAAAAAAAAACATATTTTTCTCAAACACAACACATAATAACATTATTTCTACACTCTTACGATGTAGATTTTGTCAAAGCAGCTAAACATAGAAATTTCACTGCTGAAAGTCCAAACAATGAAGAGAAAATCCATCGATGCGTAGCTCCACAAGTCCTAAACAAAGCAAGCCAGTGAAGACAATGGCGAGTAAAAACTTAACCAATTGACGAAAGTGAAGAAAAAAACAGGTTAATATTTTTTGTCCATGTATACCTCATATAAAGCATGAAGTGAATCTTCATTTAGTATCTTCTTTGTAACCTATATACAGTTTTTGATGTGTGCATCACTACGCTAAATGTATTCAATAACTATTTTAAAAAAAATTGTTGTCCTTCAAATGGACTCTTCATTATTAACATAGCTCAGTACTTTTGAAAAATCTTTATGTAAAACCCTTAACCTACTGCTAAGAAAAAGAAACAACTCTTAATGAAGAGAGGTGTGTATATCTTGATGACAACTTCCTGCTGTGCTCTGTGCTTTTGCAGTAGTGATGTTTGCTGAAATGAGGCTATTTCCAGTTGGTGGTCTGGAATGAATGCATGCTGTCTTTATTTCATATCTTTGATGTGATCCCTGAGGATGTCTATTTCCAAGAAGCTAGCATGCTTAACTTTTTCTTACCAGCATTAGAGGCTGTATGAATAAGAGCAGGTGTGTGTGTGTGAAGGAGATGAGCACTCAAAATGAAGCAGGTTATTCCCATAGCTCCACTGTTTGTGTCCCAATTTTTGGCATTGCAGAAAAATGACTCTCTCTAATAAGTTAGAGTAGTGGTAATATTTAGGCATAATGTGAGGGAACATACACTACTTGTCAAAAGTATGGGATCAGAAAAATGTTTTTGAAAAGAAGCCTTATCTGCTCACCAACACTGCATTTATTTGATCTAAAACACTAAGAGCTGTAGAATTGTGAAACATTACATTTTCTTTCTAAATGCAGTTTGAAATGTAATTTATTTTCTTGGTTGTTTTGCAGATGTTTCCGCAACATTACTCCATTCTTCAGTGTCACATTATCCTTCAGAAATCATTTTATTAGGATGAGATGCTGGACAAAACATATCATTTTCAGTGTGGGGAATGCTTCATATATTTGTGGAAACTTTGGTAGTGCAGTTCAAAAGTGTACTGTAAAAATACTGTAATACAGTATTAAGGGCAATTTTGGATTCCAGTAATAGTTTAAAATTTACAAACGCACTGTAAATTAACAATTACAATTGTGTTGTAAAACTGGCAGAGTTGTAATTGTAAATAGTATAAAAACGGTGGACCAATTGGAGCGGTTTTGAGACCAACTGCAACTTGACGTAAGAGTGCGGTCCCTCCGCCCACCGAATTGATTGACAGCTGCGTATTAACATGTCTCCTTAGTAACGCGTATAATCATATCAACAAGACAGGACGTGTGCAAAGCAACTGGGAATAAAAGGTCTGTTCAGTTCGCAAAGGTCATCAATCACCATCAAATGTGATCAAGAGTTTCACAAGTTTAACACGTGTTTAAAACTGTGCATGTTAATGAGTTACAGCGATTTACTTCAGCTTTACTTATCACCACAGCCGTGTGTCAGCAAAAAAGACGCTTCAATCTCGGTTTGTTGACATAAAATCAGGTTTGTTTTGTACATTAACATAACAGATATCCACACAGCAAGTGGATATTAACCTGTATCCTTTCACATTTGCTTGCAAAAGCAGTGCAAAGCTCAACGCGCTGTCTGTCTGTCTATGTGTGTGCATGCGTGTGTGAATGAACTTTGTAACTACATTGTGTGTGACTCATCGTTGCAACTCCTCAACAAACACATCAAACAGTCATTGGTAAAGTTCTTACTGTTGTATTTCTCACAAACGTAGTGAGATCTGAGGCACGCTGACGGGCACATGGGAACGGGACCAAAAGCAGCAAAAAGCTGTTTAGCGCTATAATACAAAGACTTTAGACAGCTATAACTAATAATCTGATGGATATTTTGAGCTGAAACTTTACAAATTCTGCTGACACAAAAGCGAAAACGTCACTTTCCCAGTGTTTAGTGTATTGTTGATCAAATAAGTGCAGCTTTGGTGAGCAGAACAGGCCTCTTCTAAAAACATAAAGAAAAAAATCTTACTGATCCCTGAATGTTGGACTTTAGCATCACCAAATGTTGCTTTGGTGAATAATTATGACTTCATATGATCTTATGTGGGATAGCAAATATTCTCTCCAGACAATCACCATTCTTTTCCCTCTCAAATTATCAGTGCTTCATTGCTGCCTATCACATTTCATCTTTTCATCTTCTGGCCGTCCCTCGCAGGGTGCAAAGATATAGACTTTGATTGCTTTCAGATTTTTAACAATTTTCACAGCAGGAGCGAGAAGCACAGTAATTGAAGCATGAAAGGTAAAAGGACAGCTCATCCCCTCTCCTACTCCGTTTTAATCCTAATGTCTGGCTTTCTCTTTCCCTTTGTAGCTGCCATCAATCTTGCTCAACTGAAACTGTTTAGGCACTATTATGTGATGGTACGTATTCACCTCGCTTTCTCACTGTTAAACTCACTTGTATTCAGACATAATGCTTTTCAAATGAACACGTGCCTGGTGCTCTGACCTGAATGCTAGGACTTGTTAACTAGTTTTATTAGTTTCATGGTTACACTTCCTCTTTAAATGCATGCAATTATAATGGTCCGCATATTATAATGGATGCCATTTTTTGACTCTGGATTTAAAAAAGAAAAGAGATGCTGACTACATCACAATTGCAGGGAAATTGTTGGTGTATTGTTGGGAATTATGATGAAAAAAAAGATATGAAACAGAAAATTCAGAATGGGCTATATGCACAGCTAATGTTTTACTATATGCTAACTGCTGGAGTCAATGATGAACTTCCGGTAAGAGCTTTATGTAACTATTTTCAGCTTCATAAGATTCCTTTTACAGCATTGATAATGGAATGCAAGTCAAATATTATCAGTTAAATAGACTTAAGCATTCATTTAGAAACGAAACACTGTTTAAATGTAGGCGCCATCATTAGCTGCAGGCCAGCGCAGTAATTCCATTGAAAATACTGGGTAAAATTTATTTCCATATTTTAAAGAAATGGTGGGGAAAAATATAATTTAATGCTGTGTTTCTTGTTTGTTCCGAGACCCACTTTATATTGCATCTCAGCCAGGCAGTGACCATCGCTGTTTTTTAAAAAAAATCAAATCTTAAACAGCAATTTTGTGTGGGAGGACAATTAACCAGAAGCCCTGGGGCTGACTGACTGAAAAAAAAGTGCGTGTACAACCTTGAGAGATGAAAAGTTGTAAACTCAGAGTTGGAAATATCAGGTGTCAACTTTTTCCTAATCTCCATGATAAATTTACATTTTTTTTTTTTTGTCTATTTAACAGATTTTAATATCTCACAATTGTGATCTTTCTCATAATAGATATTCTGTGATATAAACTTGAGACATAAAGTCAAAATTGATGAGTTAATAATTAAGAAATGATAATAATTAAGTATTTTTACTCTTCAGACATCAGTTCGATTTCTGAATTTTAGTTGTAAAAACATTTTAATTCATTGAGTTGTAGTTTCATTCATATCAGAAGTTTTTTTTTTTTTTTTTTGTCCTTTCTGGAAGCAAGTTCACATACTCAATGTCATGTTCATTTTGTTAATTTAGTTAGTGACCTAAATAGTCTTTTAAAGCTTCATATTTATTAGTTTTGTCAATTTATTTATTTATTTTTAATCAAGTGTATGATCTCCTTTACTTATTTATTTCTTCTTAATATGTCTTTCTGTGTTGCAGATTGTATGCTATATTTATTTCACCCGCATCATTGCCAGTCTTATCAAGGTCATTGTCCCTTTCCAGTGGAAGTGGCTCTACCAGGTGAGTGAAATACAGAAAAGACCTGTTCACGTAAGCACGAATATGCCAGTCTCCTCAGATAGAAATTCATTACGGTCTGTTGGTAACTTCTAACTGTTTAGTGTTTGACAATGGAACAAACAGAGGCTGAAGTCATCACCAATGTGACTTTTTTTTTTTTTTTTTACCAAAAGATGTTCAGTTTAATTCTCTTTTTATGAGTCCACCAGCATCTGAATTGGCCAGTGTTCATGTGCATGAAGGACAAACCTTTCCAAAATTGTATATTAGGCCAAATGCGTATTTATTTTGTTTGATTTTTCACCCAGTATTTCACTTTATAGATAATGCTTTGAATACAGTAAAGTGTTGTCCTGTTTTTCATGTTATTTTTAAGTAGTATAATAAGTGTGCTCTGTGTAAACTTTGAATATCCAGATAATTTATTTAACAGATATAATACAAAGTGTAAAATTTTGGACATGCTCTTGTAAGAGTCACAGATTTTCTTTAGTAGCTAAAGTGAAACACTTTTCAGACCCTGGATCTGGACTGGATACATTTAACGTTTTTATGCTAAACAATTTGCACATTTTTTTAAAACATAAAATAGATTAATTCCTCATGTACTTGATGTGCAAACATGCAAGTTAAATTTTTGTGTTTTAATTGTGTTGATAGCTGATGAATGAGCTGGCGACTCTGACCTTCTTCTTCTTAACTGGACACAAGTTCCGTCCGGCCTCCTACAACCCTTACCTGCTGTTGTCCGTGGAGGATGAAGACATGGAGATGGATGATGTGTAAGAAATTATTCTCATTTACAACGCTGCTTGTGTCAAAGCCCATATTTAATTTATTGTAACAGGTGTTCTAATGAGTGTGTTATTTTAATATATTTTCATAATCATAATTGCAGTGGTTTGTAGTGTAGTTTTAGACTGTAATGCACTGTTACTCTTCTAGTTATATGCCTATTGTTAATTATGTACATTTCATGATTTTAGGCGCAATTTTCACTCGTTGACCGTTTCTTGAGATTTAAAAAAAAAAAAAACTTGTGATGTGAGGCAAATCTATATTTGTTCATTCTTGAATTGCAATCTCAATTCAGACACTTATTTATATTATGAATATATTATTTTTAAATTATATTTCTAATTTAAATCATATTATTTTAAAATTAAAGAAACTTCATTACAGTGTGTAATAAACGTTTGACAAATACAATTAAAACATACAGTGAAATCGGCAAGAGAGTTGTCATCACACATATTTAAAAAATAGCTTCACAAACAGATTTTCAACCAAATATGTCTGTGTTTTTATATCTATTTTACAATCATTTAAACTATAAAAACTTTTAATACATGGACAGAGGTTTGTTATTTCAATATAAACACTGATGTCTGCTGTAACTTGATCAAAATAAGGTTTGTATCAGTTACATTGTTGTAAAAGTGGCAACAAGTAACTCCTATGAAGTGTTACTAAATCAGTGCTGAAAACAAAACACGATTCAT
Source organism: Danio albolineatus (assembly GCA_903798035.1). Lineage (NCBI taxonomy): Eukaryota > Metazoa > Chordata > Actinopteri > Cypriniformes > Danionidae > Danio > Danio albolineatus. The sequence goes on along the minus strand of CAIGQQ010033541.1, from coordinate 7,051,862 downwards.
TCAATTCTTACGGTTTTATTATTTAAATGAATGATTTAAATCATCAATCAAACAATTGATTGATTCAGAATTAAATTTCAGAGGGAGTCATCTAATCAACAACTTTTCTCTTCATACTCTTGTTTTTGGTTTTCTAATTTGGAGCACTGGCTTGCTGTATTATAAGCTTTTCATGGCATTTTGGTCAACATCTATGAATTGAAACTGCCAGGAAATCAGAAAACATTCACAGGAAATCACTTCCATTGCCATTGAAATATAAAGTGGCTGTGACAATACATAAGTTTGAATAAAAATGAAAAGAGTTCAGTGTGTCTGCACCTTGAGATGTTTTCAAAGTACTTCAATCTTTTATCTCATAAGATCAAGGGCAATTTGGTTTCTCCTGTTATGACTCACTCGCAGCACAGAGAGCCGGTGATGTCAGATGACGACACAAAAGATGAAATGAGACTGCTTCTCACTTTAGAACGAAGCTTATTCCTCTCATTTTTCATCTTTTATATTAACGAGAGCATCTTTTGTGTATGCTCTTCTACATACCATGACCCTGTTGTGCTCCATTACCAGCTGTGACCTGGTCACACAGACAGGCTTACAATGATCCAGCCACCTGGCATGGCCCTAGAAGAAGCCCAGAGGGGTCCCTTCTGATTCGAAGACCTGGAAACTGTTCCTCATTACATACCCATACCGAGAGCACCTGTCATGCCCCGTTTATTTATACACACACACATACACCCCAAAATACACTCTTCATTCCATGCTGCTCAATTTCTACATATTTTAAGGCATTTTCTCTCTTCAAATGGCCTCATCAGGTCAAGTGATATTTTGTGTTTTAATATCTTTTCTCTCCCTTGAATATCTTTTCATCTGTACAGGCTGTCATTTTTCCACCATCCTTGCAATTTTTCTCGCTAAGGTCTCAGTGGATTGTGTTTCTCTCCACTCCCTGATGTCCAAGTCTTGTTCTGTTTCTTGACAACCCCATCCTCCCCTCCTTTCCCCAAGTCCCCATCTCCCATTCACCCCGCATTCAGTGTCCCCTCAGGCAGCATGTGCTCTATCCACCCACCCTCCATCCCAGCACTTCCCAAAATAGCCCAGTGACTCCAAATGTCCTTGTTCCTTGCTTGCACTTTCCCCCTTTTCTTCTCCTCCTCCTCTTACATTATCTCTCCTTCTTGCCTTGTGCAGGACATTGTGCTTTACTCAAGCTGAATGGGCAGAGTGAATTCTTTTTTTTTTTTTTTTTTTTTTTCTTTTTGTGGCCTATTTTCCCAAAACTTTTTTTGGGGGGTGACTTGGGGCGCGGCCTGATTCAGCTGCCCTCATTGAGTCTAGCAAAGAACACAGAAAAGATGGATGATGGTTACCAAAGAAATACAGAACATTACTTGTTTGAGCATCCAGAGTTTAGATCCAAGCATTATTATTATTTTTTTTTTTTATTATTATTATCATTATTATTATTATTATTATTATTATTATGTACAGCTCTAGCATCTTTTAATAAGTGAGCAACAGTTGGGTCATATTTATTTAAAGAATCATACTGACCTATATATAAATCAATCATTCTGACCTGAGCTCAGAGGTTAATATGCAATCACCAGCTACTTTATTGGTACAGCTTGCTAGTACCAGATTGCACTCCCTTTCCCTTAATTCTCTGTGGCATGTGTTCAACAAAGTGCTGGAGATTTTCCTCAGTGTTTTTTTTTTTTTTTGGTCCACATGGGCATGATAGGATCACATGGTTGCTGCAGATTTGTTGGCTGCATATTTATGTTGTAGATCTTTCTTTCCAGCACATTCCAATAGTGCTCTACTGGATTGACATCTGGTGACTGTGGAGGCCATTTGAGTGTTGTGAGCTAATGGTCATGTCCAAGAAATCATTTAGAAATGATCTGAGCTTTGTGATATGGCACATTTCTAATTCTAGTTGTAGCCAAAACAAGATTAATACATTGTGGTCATGAAGGGAAAGACATGGTCAAAACTGTACTTGGTCCCAACTGAGCATCATTAAGATGCCACAGGCTACCCATGGGGTCCAAAGTGTTCCAAGAAAATATCCCCCACCATTGAACCACTAGCAGCCTGAACTGTTAAAACAAGTCAGGATGGATAAATGCCCTTCTTATTGTTTAAATCGAAATCAGACCCTTCCAGTTGAAATTTGCAGCACAATTCTATACTTGTCAGACCATGTGCCTTTTTTTCTAAGTATGTGTGGTCTTCTGCTACTGTTGGAGCTCGTGTACTTATCTTCTGCAGTCCTCAGTCATAGCACGTGGTTATTTAAAACACTGTTGCGCTTCTGTCAACATTCCATCAATTTCCTTTTGCTGGATTATTCTACTGCACCTACAGCCTTGCCACTTTAAAAGTCACTTAAATCAGTGGGTTTTTATTCCTGATTATCGTGCCTCACTGATCTGCACTTTTTGTAACTATCCCATATGTAACATACCCATCTGAGTTCAAGGTGCCCTTGACTAATAAGCTGGTGATCTGAATGTGTATTAAATGTGGGATACAAAATGTGCAATGCGGTGTATCAGGATTAAAAACTACTGAATAAAACGATCTATCTTTTATGTTCTGATGCTTAGTTTAAACTTTGTTAGATTGTCTTGACTATGTCTGTTTGTTTAAATGCATTATGTTGCTGCCATGTCCTTGGCAGATTATTACATTTTTGCGTTAGCCAGAAGCTCAACAGACATGTTCAGTAAAGGGACCACTACTGTAAGTCCATACACACTTTTAAAAATAAAGCTTCTTAAAGGCCCTGGTATGCTTCAAACAAAATCAAACAACACCTGAAAAGACATTTACAACTAAATCCAGCCAAAATTTGGTTGTGATGATTAGTCTGTTCTGGAATTTAGTATTTGTTGTATATGAAATGTTCAGTCAGGGGAACAACACCAAGTTATCCACATAAATACACTAGAGGGTTGAGTTACAGAGCTGCTACAGATATATCCGTACCTGTGAAATTGCTCGCAGTGATATTTTAAAGACTTGGAGGGCGTCACACACCGGGCAAGAAGTGTCATCATGTTGCATGATTTCTTTTAAAGTTCTAAACACTGTTCCTTTCAGTGTCTGCCCATGGCAAAAAGGAAACCATGCAAAGATGTCTCAATGCGAAGGTGCTTCTTAGACAACAGGCTGGAAAAGGCTGTGTTTACCTTATATTAAACTGTTCTTTTATCTTAGCCACCATCGTTGATGTGTTTAGGTGTAAATGCGAGCAGCATGACACATTACATTAACAAACCCCGTCTGCTGCAGTATGATACCGATACCATATCAGTATACCTTCACTCAGCTTTTTTGAACTTCATGTCCTCAAACGAAGAGTGAAAAATAAAAAGTTATGCCTTAACGTTGTGTGTAAAATGGTTCTATGAAAAACTTTTCACTGAAAGGTTCTTTAGGGAATCAAAAAGATCCTTCTACCAAGCCGCTATCAAAACCCACTTTTGGTTCCTCATGGCACATATTTTTTTAACTGCTTTGTCTCTGTGGTCTGAGGCTCTTGCTGAGAGGGATACAGGACTGGTACTGTTGTCTGTGGCCATATCGTGAAAGTCTTCACAGTTACCTTGAAGTTGATGCTTACCTGGTTTCTGTTTTGTGGCAATAGTTATGGATTGCATTTAAATCTCAAAACCCAATGACAAATTTGCGCCTAATTATCCAAAGGGATTTACATTTGCATTAAAGCTAAATATTTCATCAGTCCTTGCTTCCATTGGGACTCACACCCACAACCTTGGCATTATTAGTGCCATGCTCTACCCGTTTAGCTTTAGGAAGGAAGATTGTCTTTGATGCGCTTGTCTAATCTCACTTTTCATGCATACTGTATACATTGTGAACCAATTGAAAGTGCACCTCAAATGAGTAATTGTTTTGTTGCTTCAACAACAGTAGGTCCTCATACTGTATGAGTGGTGCATCTGAGCTGTAAATGCTTTGCTGGTACTAGTGTGGCCATATGCAGCCCAATCTGTGCTCAAATAATTATTAGGAACAGAAGGGCAGAGTATGAAAGCAAGAGCGTGTATGTATGTATGTGTGTTGTATCCAAATCAGCTCAGAACATTCTGTCCAGTTTGCCTCTAATGCAGAATGCTTACCTCGTGAACTCATGGTCACATTTTTATGTGAATACTTGTATATAAATAAGGCACTGTTTGTGTAAAAATTAGAAAACAACGAAGGCAAATGTGGTCCTAGTTGAGGTGATTCAAACATTTGCGGCTCAGCAGGAGAAGATTCAGAAAGAAAAAATGTAACTGCTCAATTTAATTACATTTGTTTTGAAAGTTTTCTTGCATAATTGTGAGATAAGGAGAAGCAAAGAGAAATATTTTATTGTTTTTGTGTTCAAACAGATTCTCTCTTTTATGAATTAAACATAAGTTTATTCTAGATGGCTGAAGGGCTTTCCTCGAAAATTGGGACAGTCTAAAATTATTTGTGGACCTGGTTTTGGTTAACTACTTCAGAACAGCATTACAAAAGCAGGTTCAGATGCCTTCATGTCCACATAAGACAAAAATCAGGGAACTTTATATCTTTTAAATGGAGTATCAGGGATGATTTTTATTTGTCATTTTAAGTTTATTTCAGATTTATCAGTGAAATGATTCAATAACATGTTTTTGTGTATGCCCGTTTGTGATGGTTAAACTACATTTTAGGGCCATTTTATTCATTTGTCAACTAGCAATCATAGTGCAGTCACCAGCCTGAATCTGCTAAGGCAAACATTCCAAGAAAATGTACATTTTTAGAGCTTTGGCTACAATATGACCACTTCACAGACTGGGTGTTAAAAGTAGCCAGCAGAAATGCTAAACGTAACGTTTGTAAAAACTATGATTGAGCTATCTAATATGGAGGAGAGCACTTCACTGTAAAGTGTTAGACAGAGCAGAGCACGTCTCTGCTTAACGTCAGCAAACACCCTGAAATCTTGTCCTCGAAGCTTAGATAGTCTCACTGGTCATACAAGTTACAGCTTAAAGTAGCTCAATTTTAAAACTATTTTAAAGCATAGTATAAAGTATAGTCTATATTAGGTAGCATAAGTGTTTGCTGATAGAATTGAATATGTAGCTAATTAGGTTATGAGCTTAACTGACCATTTCTTAGCCTCTGCAAATGTCATGTTTTTAAACCTAATAGATATATGTAAATGAATTGTATCTTAATGGTTAAATCAGTGCGGCAATGTTAAAGGCTAATTGAGTATATTGACAAGGCCCTTGAAATTAAAAAAGGTAATTAAATCATACTTCCAGTCCAGCAGTGTTACAGGCTTGACCAACGTGATATGACAGCATGCGATAAAAGATGTGTTATACATGTGAATTAATTATTTAATGTGACAGTTTTGTTAGTTGACATTTATAGTTTTGTACTAAAACATACGTGAACAAGAAAATTAAAGCTTGCAAATAGACACATTTAAAGCACCGTGCGGGGGCTTCCTGCTCATTTTATGTTTTGTAATTCAGTTTTTAGTCAGGTAAAGTCAGGGAATTTTGTATTTGCCCAGAAGTGGGAACCTTGTGAAGATTTTACATTTCAGTTCCGCAATCTGCTACTCCTTGTTGTTGAGCTCTGATCTGCACAAGCTCAATACAAGCAGTTTGCAGTTTTCTTCCCAGGAACCAGTGGCAAGTGTGTTAGTGTTTTCATGTAAAATAATTATTCCCAGACACACTCTGTCAGTTTAAAACCAAATTAAAGACACATCTTGTTGCATTAGCTCAATACAAGCAGTTTGCCACAAATCTTGCATGTAAACGAGCAAATGAATAAATATCTCCACCATGTTTTTTGGGGAATCAATACAGTATCGCCAAACAGGTCATCATAACACTCAAGTGTGTCAGTGTTTTCTTGCGTTCCTACTAATGTTGCTCTTCTCTTTGATTTTAGGGTAACGACCTCAACAGCCATAGGAGAGGGTATTAAGAAAGTGAAGAAAGTGTCAAATGGACCATCAGAAGAGAGGGAGAGCATGGCGTGATGGGAGATGAACTTCTCCACTGGTTCTGTGTGCCTCTGGACTTTGTGGCCAGCTACTGAAATGTGGGAAATTCTTCAAGCGGAGCTCGACGGCTTTTCCAGAATTCCCAGTGGACCTTCTCTCATGATCACATGTAAACACACCACGTTCCATATCCACATGTATGTGTTTGTCTCTGTAAATGTTGCACAGAAGGTGTGGAGGTTTCACCGAACATCACTCCATGATTCCATTTGCCACTGTAGTTTTAACTGAAATGCTTTGTGCAGTGCTTTTTCATTTTACCTTGGTGTGTGTGTGAGAGAGCCTGTGTGAGCGTCTGTGAGTGCGTGTGTGTGTGTGTGTGTGTGTGTGTTTTATTTGCTTTTTAAAATTTATTTATGATCTTCTTACACTTTGCTTGATTTTAGAAACGCTGTGGCACTTTAACAGGTACACACTCCCATCAAGTGAAAACCTATATGAGGTCACTATAGGACGTGTAGAAAACTGCTGTGCCCGTGACGTCTTTCTCAGCTGTTTCCTGCTCCGAGTTTTCCGAACAAATCATTTCTGTGTAAATATGCAAGCCCTTAAAAACATGCATAACCCAGATTAATGTTACAAAGAATAACATGTACAGTTCTAAAGCTTAGACGGGATTTGATGACAGCTGCTTTGTATTTTCTCAGTATTTGTGGGTTATTAGTATGGATGACGATGGACTTTCGTATAATGGATTCAGGGTGTCCAGAATCGTGTGCTTCAATTGTATCAAACATGGATTTAAAAGATTTCAGGGATCTTGTTATTTATGATCGTCGGTAACGCAACAATGGAGGAGTTTATTTTGATGTTTAATATTTTGCTTATTTTCAGATATCTTTGAGCAAGCTTTATGAAAATGTGTTTCAGTATTAAATTGTGCAATGGTTTAATTAGTATTTGTCTTTTTTTTTTTTTAAAGCCTGTACAGTTGATGGCAAAGTCATTCCCCCTCCTTTGCAATATTTATTCTTTTTCAAATATTTTTCAAGTGATATTTAATGGAGTAAGATATTTTTCACAGGATTACCTGTTATTTTTAAATATATTTTTTTTCTGGATAAAGTCTGTTTTGTTTTATTTAAAAGCAGTTTTTTAATATTATTAACCCTCCTAAGCATTTTATTTTTTGATTGTCTTAAAGACAAATGACTATTATACAGTGAATGGCCAAATTAACCTAACTTGTTTGGTTAACCTAATTAAGACTTTAATTAAACCTAATTACACTTTAAACTGTAAAGTAGTATCTTGACAAATATCTTTCAAAATATTATGTACTGTCATCATGGCAAAGATAAAGGAAATCAGACACCTTATTAGAAAACATCTTATTAGAAATAAGTTATTAATTATAAATATTATTTTCAATTATTAAAAAAGTTAAGCAAATACCTCCTAACCCTAATCTTTTATTTGATAGAACTTAACGCGGCAATTCTTACCTATGTTTTTAATAATTCACACATTAGTTTGGGACCCAATTGTACTATTACCTACTGCTAGAGTGCTTTCTTGAACAAAGAAATATGATCATATTACTCCAGTTCTTCTTACTGCAGTTCATTGCGTTGGCTCACTATAAATATTATTGACTACCTAAAAAGCCTTGAATGGCTTGGCTCTCCAGTATTTGAGAGAGCTCCTTGTGTATTACAGTCCCTCACGTTCACTACGCTCAATTATTTATGGATAATTGATTATTCCCAGAATATCAAAATCAACTGTAGGCGGTAGATCTTTCTTACAGCCTTCATGAAAACTCCAGTTCGGGAAGCAGACACACTTTGTCAGTTTAAAACTAGATTAAAGACACATCTCTTTGCACTAGCATACACATAAAACACAAATGCTTTTGAAATCCAAATCCTCTAAAGTATTGTTAGGCTACATTTATTAGGGCACCAGCGGCCAGGAACACTTCCTAAAAGGCATTATAGTTTGAATGGCATCTACGCTTATGTTAGTCTGTTTTTCCTTATCCCAAGCTCTCCATAATCCTGGACCAGGCTGTATCCTGAGCAGATGTTGTGCTGGTCATGGAGGAGTGAAGGGCATGAGACTGATTCCTAAGAGACCCCAGTGACAGATGAGCCTGAACATCCTCGGGTGACTTACTCATACCTGTAGCTTTTCCATGATGGACGTCCAGCGTTCTCCAGCCTCCTAGACTGCAGCACTGCACAAGAAGTTTGGCCAGAGGAGAAATGGTCGTGCCCAACAGAGCCTGGTTTCTCTAAATGGTTTTTCCTTCACCTTAGTCAATTGGTGAAGTTTGTTCCTTGCCACTGTCAACACTGGTTTGCTTGGTTTTGGGATTTGTAGAGCTGCGCATTGATGGATTTGCTCTTCAGTGTTTGGCCTTTCAGCAGTAAAATTAAGCCAAACTGGACTGACACAGTTTCAATTTACTAGAACTTGAATGTTAAGCTGCTTTGACACAATCTACATTGCAAAAGCTCTATAGAAATAAAGATGAATTGAATTGAAGTGACTACAACTTCTATTTTGCTGCTTATTCTAATAGCTGTAGTTATTTTAATATAATAACTACACTCCTAACTGAAGTTCACAACTATCATTCTTAACTTGCCTTGCCTTGCCAGTTAAGAATGATAGTTGTGAACTTCAGTTAGGAGTGTAGGATTAAAGCATCTAAATATGATTACGCAGATTAAGGCATTAATAAGTCCTGATAAACCCATATGTGCTAGTCATGCTAAAGGCTGATATATACTTCTGCATTAAGCGCACACATATGCTCTAGCACAGTCTTCGCATGGTCACAGACTCCTCGTTGTGGTTGATGCCGACCCTGAAGTGCACCTCTCAAAAAAATCGCAAGGATACATAGCGCAAGCTCTGTGATTGGTCGGCTTGGTAGCTGTGATGAGTGTGGGCAATACTGAGAGCCGTGAGCCCGATGGTTCATATGTTTAAAAGTTGTATTTACCTTTTGATTAAAGCTGCTGCATGCCTGCCGATTCCCACCTCTGAATGAGTGAGTTTTAGCTACTTGTATATTTAGGTAGCATTCAGAAAAAACAAAGAAACATAACCTACTGCCAGCTAGCGTTTCGGAAGTGTTATTCCAGAGCGGCACTAACCGCAAGCAGAAGTATAAATGCACGACTGCGCAAGGCAAGTGCCGTGGCTCACACCGATCACTCGATGCAGAAGTATAAATCAGCCTTAGTAAGCAATTTAGTTAATCAGTTAACAAATAAACTAATAATAATAATGTGCGTCTTTTGTAAATCTGCTTGAATGATACAAATTAACTTGAGTTGATTTGAATAATAAATAAGTCACTATCTTAGTAATGGTCAGGTAATACGCTTAGTTAATAGTGAGATTTGGTACTCTAACTAAAGTGTTATTATTCTAACATAGAATTCAGACTATAGATTAAGTACTTGTATAACAGAAGTACAAAACTTCCCGCAGCTCTTCATATCTTGCAGAATCTTCATAGGAAACACTTGAATCCTAAAGCAGTATGTCTTCTCTAGCTTGGACAGAGTAAACATTGGACAGCAGCACTGAAGCAAACGACTCGCTTATAATTAATTCACAAGTCTGGAGTGCTGTGCTCACTTCTGCTCAAGTGCCATTAAGATCATCTGATGTTGACAGAATGTCAGAGAGGGACTAATGAAGAGCTGTGGCTGCTGAGAATGGGAGAGTTGCAAATGCTAATAATGTTAAACCCGTCTGACTGCTTAGAAAAAGAAAATCCATTTAAAAGCAGAAATGGGTTTCTTTTAGATTACATTTTAATAATGCTAATGGGCACAGACGCTTCAACTTCAGTGATGCAGTTTGGATGTTGTGAAGCAGCAGATGTGGATTTGCAGCTTCCTTCCCAGGAATCAATAATACTTGAAGTTTAAGCTTAGAGCCCCTGCATTTTATTTTATTATTATTTATTTTTTATTTTTTTTATTTTATTTTATTATTATTTTATTTTTATTTTTTTATTTTTTATTTTTTTTGGAATATTTATGAAAGTGAATAAAATACAGTAGAAATCTTATACAAGTATAATATAAGACCATATATAAAAAAAATGTTAGAAATATTAAGAACTCAAAACTAAAATTGGAAAGTCCCCATTTTATGGTTGCTGTTACATATAGCCGCTTTTAAATTGTAAAGTTCAATGACTACATTACCCCCAATGCTAAAAAGTCTTTCAGATGGGGTACTAGTGGCTGGGATGCACTAGAAAAAAACCAAAAAGCCACTCTGGCGACATCCTTACATCCTTTTTTATTTACAATCTCCTCACTGCTGCTATACGACACTCATTTTTGCATGTGTTGTTATTCTGACCTGAAGTGACAAGTGTGAGCGCGTGGTTTCCTTCACCATTTTCTATGTTGTCTCTTCTAACTAGTTGACCATCAACCGTTTTCTCAGGAGATGACAAACGGACAAACCATTGCTGCAGCTCCCAGTTCATGGAGAAAAGTAACAGGCACTGCAGTGTTTGGATGTGCGGTGTTTGTCTGAGGTAATTAGTCTACCGTTATTACTGAAATGTGTATATTCCATACAAAGTGTGAAGCAGGTTGGTTAGTTCTGCTTACATGAATC
>CAIGQQ010033541.1:7013202-7031172 GCA_903798035.1 Danio albolineatus | reverse complement strand
TAGTTCATTTCATTCGCCAGTTAGAAATGTAGTTAGTGCTTGGCCGGCGGTGTGCACTTACACTTTACACATGTTATTAAGCCACACTTGCATGCTATTTCAGAGCGAATATTCAGATTAGCATGGTAAACAGTATAGGGAGGCTATCATTGTTCAAAAATGAACCAATGTGAATAGGGGCGTAGCAAGCAGGGGTGACAGGAGGATACGTCTCCCTCACATTTAGAGACAGACCATTTACAAACAGGTGATTAATAATTATATGGATCTCATACAGTTTCTTATGCCTTACTCAGTATATAAAAATACATATAAATACATTTAGATCATTTAATTTAAGAGACTTTCAACCAGCACAACAAAAAAAAAATTCTGAAGATAATCACCTACTGCATCTTTAAACAAAATGGCAAATTGATTGACCTCCGGTATATAGCAATGACATGACCTTGGTGACATATGCTGTAATTCTCCAATAATATAGAGTGCTTAATCACTGGCTTTTACATATATTTCATGTTTAGATCTGACTCCATCCAACCATCCGACAGAACCAGGTCACGGGCATGCATATTTTTTTAGAATAATGATAAAAATCAGGTCTTCCTTACAGAATGCACTTAATGAACAAAACAAAAAACAAGCAAGCTTTGGAGAAATCTTCTCCTTCAGTGGATTTTCAGTATTTCTCTACCCCAGTCCTCTCTGTTTTTTTCTGTTTCAGCCTGGTTGCGGCTTGTCTCTTCTTGTTGTCTTTGCCTGGTGTCTCTGCTGTCTGTTCCACTCACCTCTCAATCTTTCTCTCTGTACTGCTGGTTTCAAATCAGCCATAGTCATCCTCTCCTCCGTACCTCATGCTCAAACGTAACCTCTGAGTTCTCTTGGTTCATTCATATTTCTAGTAGCAGACAGACAGCTGCCTGTTTGGCTTAGCATCTGTAGGCTGTCTGTAATATCATAATATCTGACTCATTCTTTTTTCATTCATTCACAGACACACACACACCCACACACACTCTCTTCATTCTGTTCTAGTTAATTTTCTTCGGTCACCATGACGATCAGCCTTCATCCTTTGTTCCATTTAAAGACTGCTAGCACATCTTCCACTGCTCCAATAAGTAGAAATAGGAGGATACCTTTCACCTGCTTCCTAGAATGCAAATGAATAGAAAGCATATCCACCTGCTTTACAACAGAACTTTTATCCTTTGCATTGTTTTATGTGAAATATTTTTAGATTTTTTTTGTCAACCCAGGCTCATTGGAAATATAAGCCCAGGGCTACATTTTTTTGAGAACCGAGAAATACCCTGTCCTATGTGTTCTAGCTTTTTTGTTCTAGCTGCAGCCTGGAGAACTCCAAGTGGGAAGGATTGTACCTTAAGTAGGCTGGGTAACCTCCAAATGGGAGGGACTTACGCTGCAAGTATTCTGGGTTTAGGGTTGGTGTAGGTGTAGTAGACATTAATAAAACACAACAGGTTACTTTGGGGTTTATTTTAGGGTTGGGGTAAATGTAGACATTCATAAAACACAATAGTCTGGATAGTCTGGACAAATAGATGTGATTTGTACACTACATTAAATAAATGAAAAGTCCAAGAGGTTTGTACAGCCAACTTGCAGCTCAAGTCCCACCCACTTGGAGCTGGCCAGTCCATTCGAAGCTGGCTCTGACCTTCATTTACACTTTCTCATTTTAGTTTTTACCACTAGAGGTCGCCATGTACATTTTTGACAATTTCAACGTCCTGTGTCGAGTGATCGACGTGAGCCATGGTGCCTGTCTTGTGCGTAATCATGCATTTATACTTCTGCATGCTGTTTGTGTTGCTCTGCAAAAACACTTGCAAAATACTAGCTGGCAGTAGGTTTTTGTGTTTCTTTGTGTAGAGTTTCTTTGCAGGTGTTTTGTTTTTTCCGAATGCTACAAGTAGCTAAAACTCACTCATTCAAAGGCGGGAACAGGCAGAAAACTTTAATCATAAGGTAAACACAAAACAAAAGTCTCCATCTTGAGCACCTACACAGGACTCGACACTTATAAACAATCGATCCATTGGGCTCACAGCTCTCAGCACTGCCCACGCTCGTCACTGCTACCAAGTTGACCAATCGCAGAGTTTATATTACATGTCGTCGTGACATGTAGTTAGAATTTTTAGAGGTGAGATCTGTGTGACCGAGCGAACACTGCGGCAGAGCGTACGTGTGCACTAGTATATATCAGTCTTTTGTGCGTCCGTTAGCGTGAAGCTGGTGTCATGTGAAGTGGTGTCCGCCCCAATGAATCAGAATTGAGTGATCCTGTTGGTTCACTGGAGTTTTAATCGTTTAAATTTGTAGCGCCTGATTAAAAATCCAGTGAAATCATATTGTCATTTCTATAACTGAAAAAGTCCTGTAGTGACAATTAATGTATTTAAAATGATTTATTTCATTTACTGATGAATAGCTAAAGGCATGAGTTGTGGATTCAAGTATTTCTCGTTCATTCAGTTTTTAGCCTATATGCAAGCATATTATCAAAGATGACTCAATTAGACAATTTAGTTTCTATTATATGTTAAGAAGCTAAAATGAGATCAGCTTTAGAGAAGATGTCCTCATATAGTGATATGGCAGACTCTGAGCAAACACAAAAGCGCCATGCATGTTTGATAAAAGTAAATGATGGGTTCTTATAGTTGTTCTTGTGCGCTCCAGTCCTGTTTTTTCCATCACAATGCAATGCTGTTTTTGCATCAAATTTGTGCTTCTTATCACTGGTACATAAAAACATGGTTTTATACTAAGAGACAATAAATAGTATACATTTAGTAACATGTGTCAGAAATGGAAAGTTACACAGCTATTTGTATACTAGATAAAACAGGGTATTTCTGCTTTTCTGTAAACTTCACCTTCAGTCTGAGAGTGTCACAAATTGCATGCAGAACTCAGAGTTTTCATGAAGGAACATTAGTGTCAGTGTGAACAGGGCTTCAGAGGCATGTCTGATAAATATGATGGATAAAAACAAATTTGCTGTGCCCTCTGTACCCCTCTTGAAGCAGACAGTCATGAGACAGACCAGTGGTGATGGCAACCCGGTCAGTCAGCTGTTCTCAAGTATCCAGCATTGCCCCATCTCCTTCCCTGCCTTCATATTGAGTTTATGTCCACAAATAGGCTTAATCAAATATCACAGTGGGTGGCCCAGGGTAGAGGCGATACAGCAGGCATTATGTGGAGCGAGATTTACCGAGAGTCTGCTTCACAGAATGTGGCCCACACAGGCAGCCTGGCAGGGGATGTCCTCTGATTCACATAATCAACAATGCTCTGCAGTGAGCTGTAGTTTCATGAGGTCTTTACCGATGGATCGACTGAGTAAAGAGCAGATTACTCACTTTAGCCACAAACATTTGCACTATGGAATGCAAGCCCAATGGTAACTAACTTTATTCAACAAGTTCTCTACTTAATTTCCACTTTCCTAAGGAGTCCAACCTTGGTCAAACTCACATGCTGCAACTTTGACATTGTGGTAGATGATTGTTATAGAAAACTTTCTGATGAATCCACAGTTACAAAAACGTCTACAAAAAAGTTGATATTTAATGATAAGTTTTATGTTTTAAGTAGTAAGTAACATGATAGAATTGTGTTTTTTAGTTTAGTACCAACATTTGTTTGTCTTTTCAGCTGGTTGCAGCTGGAAGGGCATCCGCTGCGTAAAACAAATGCTGGATAAGTTGGCGGTTTATTCCGCTGTGGCGACCCCGGATTAATAAAGGGACTAAGCCGAAAAGAAAATGAATGAATGAATGAATGAATGAATTTATTTGTCTTGGGGTGATTTCACACTATGAAAGAAAGTTGGTTCAATTGCTTTTGTCCGGAATAAACCAACACAGGCTTAATCTGCAAATGTAACCCTATACCTTTCTGGTGACCACGAATTATGTAGCGAGAAGTGCGTATGGCTGCATTTCGTCTTTAAAACGAATGCTATGGGGTGTTATAACGGCATTACTTTTCACGCTCTCAAGTGGCTTTTTCGTGCAAAAACTGCCAAAAAAAAAAACTAACTGGGACGTATTTGCTGCTTTCCAGAAATATATAGAGATACGATTTCAGAATGAGCCTGGGTTGGAATAAACGTTACATAAATGTTGTTGTTTTTCTTATTTTATTTGCTGCGGTGCAGAAATTGGACGGCTCAAACTCCCAGTCCGTCAAGCAATTGCTGAAGTTGTCAGCATTTTATGTCTTCTTTAACAGATTTGATATAGATGCATCTGCCCAAATGTAAATAAGGCAGCATGTCTCTTCCAAGCTCCAGGTTGAACCGAGACTCATTTCCAAATGGCTAGCAGATGTAGCAAACACAAGATTTTCCTATAAGGCAAGTCAAACTGCAGGATCCTGGTAACTCAAAGGGCACAGGGCTTTCTGCAAATGTGTCAGAACGAGGTTGGATTGTATTCACACTTTAAATGAACCATACCAGAGTTCAACTGGGAGTGAACCAGGACCACCTCTTCAGTCTATTTGGTGTGCACCAGATTGTGATTGCTGTGTTCACACCTGCCCAAAAAAACAACACTAAAGAGGAAAAATAACTTGATTTTGATTCAATTGAACTAAACAAGACAGGTGTAAAAAAAATCCTTAAATTTACTTTTATGCTGCAGACAAAGTTAAAGACAATTGGAAAGATCACAAGATGCATACACAAAGAAGAAGCCAAAGGAGAGTGTTGTAGTGTGGAGACTACCAAAAGAAAACCTTCTTCTGTTGTGGTTCACTGAAGACCAGTCATGCAACAGTGTTTTGAAGCATTTCAAGCAAGGTTTGATTGCCCATGATGGAAGTCTATGGGTCATGGAAGAATATGGGTCACAGAACAGTTTCTGGATTCTGTTGACCTTCATCTGTAACTCTTTGCAACCAACATTCTTTTAAGTATCTTCTTTTATTTAATTCATTTTCTTTCGGCTTAGTCTCTTTATTCATCAGGGGTTGCCACAGCAGAATGAATGAATTATCCAGCACATGTTTTACACAGGGGCATCACGGAGACGTATTGAGTAGCACATTCGCCTCACAGCAAGAAGGTCGCTGGTTCGAGCCTTGGCTGGGTCAGTTGGCATTTCTGTGTGGAGTTTGCATGTTCTCCCCGTGGTTGCGTGGGTTTCTTCCGGGTGCTCCGGTTTCCCCCACAGTCCAAAGATATGCGGTACAGGTGAATTGGGTAAGCTAAATTGACTGTAGTGTATGAGTGTGTGTGTGTGGATGTTTCCCAGAGATGGGTTGCAGCTGGAAGGGCTTCCGCTGCGTAAAACAAATGCTGGATAAGTTGGCGGATCATTCCGCTGTGGCGACCCCGGATTAATAAAGGGACTAAGCCGACAAGAAAATGAATGAATGAATGAATGTTTTACACAGCGGATGCCCTTTCAGCTGCAACCCAGTACTGGGAAAAATCCACACACACCCATTCACACACACACACACACACACAAACACTAGTTTATTCAATTCACCTATAGCGCATGTCTTTGGAATGCGGGGGAAACCACAGCACCCGGAGGAAACCCATGCCAACATGAAGAGAACATGCAACATGTAACTATTTTTAAAAGACAACTTACAAACTTACTGAAAAAAATGATTGATTTCTTTGACCCCAAACCTTTGAAGGAACTTGAGTAAAAAAATAAATGTCGTACTGTAGTGGTCCAGTTAGCATACCAATACAGTTTATATTCAGGAATGAGACTGGCAGGGTTTCGATGTACAATATATGGCTTTTTTTCTGTCTTGTATGAATGTATTAAAAACATCACCTACGTGCTGCTGGTGTGTCTGATATCATCCGCGTTACAAATCAGACAAATAAGAGTCTCTGAGAGTTCATTGGCTCCCAAGGCATTGTTCATTATTCTTTGCCTGCCTCCGTCTCTTGCTCTCGTCTTGCTCTTTTGCTGGTCTTAATTTGCTGCCATGGTCCACGATAGCTGACAGTGAGGGGGAGAGGCTTTGTAATTGTGTTGAACGAGTAAAAGGGCCCTGCAGCCTGATGGACAGATTAGATGAGATGGCTGGGTTATAGGCTTGGTTATTATGCTTTGAGAGATTGCAGAGTACCTTTTATTGCCTATGTTATTTTGATGGAGAAAGCTGTTTTTGTTCTTGTTGTTTTCTCTGTTGTTCTTTGTTGTACGAGATGGAGAAGGATGTAGTAGATGGAGTCATGTTGGGTCAGAGCACTGATGAGACACACCTGGGTTATGATGTGTCCTCTGCCCTCTTCTTTTCCTGTCTGGGCTGCCTTTTTATTGTACCTACAGGTTTCTCTTGCCCTTTAGTAATGTAAATATTTGAATACTTTATTCAGTTATTAGAATATTTGGCTCCCTATTCGTCTGGTGCTCTCTCTTCTTGTCAAGGCCTAAGAGCCCTATATGCATTTCTGGAGATCTCGAATTATGTAGCCAGAGCTATGAATGTCTGCATTTCATTCTTAAAACGAACGCTACTGCGCAGTAAGACGCCGTTCCTTTTCGCGATTACCAGCTGACTGCTTACCTCTGTATGGACGGCTTTTCCGCTCTTACCAGTTTGTGTGGTAGCTCGACATGTTCGTGGATTTGACCGTGACAACGGGGTTCAAGTCCAGTAAAGAACAGTTCCAGAAATCAGTTAAGACAAAAACAAAAGCTAAAAAATAAAATAAACAAGTAAATAACAGAGTGAGAAAGTGGTAAAATCTGAAAACGTGGTAAAAATCAGATGAGGGCATTTCTTTTTTTAAACACTGTGGTTGAGTTTAGGGAAGTAAAAAAACAAAAGCATTTTACGTTTTGCCAGTTTAGTGGTTCAGTCGTACAAAATTGTATGATTTACAAAATGAGGCGTGGCACCCAACCCCACCCCTAAACACAACCGTCATTGGTTGATGAGCAAATCGCACTGAATTGTACGAATTACATCGTATGAATTCATACGAATTTGCCACTAAATAAAAAGTTACGAATTGCCATGAGATAGCGTTGAATCATTGACAAACAAGCAAACAAAAACACAGCATTGCTCAAAGATGCTGAATGTTTTTCTTTAGCTTTGTTTAAAGCTATTTTCATTGGCAAACCTGAGAACAACAGACAATAAAACAAGTAAGCTTCCATGTTTATTGAACTGTTCGTATAAAATCATCATGCTCACACTCTAATATTTGGTAAAACAGCAGTCATTCTGCATGATAGTACACAACTATATAATATCTTAGCAATATAAAAACCTAAATCCATTAAGGGATATTTTTGTCTTCCACAACTTTAATTGCGGTCATCACGGTGGCGCAGTGAGTAGCACGATCACCTCACAACCAGAAGGTTGTTGGTTTGAGCCTTGGCTGGGTCAGTTGGCATTTCTGTGAGGAGTTTGCATGTTCTTGTGGGTTTTCTCCGGGTGCTCCAGTTTTCCCTAGAGGTCCAAAGACATGTGGTGTAGGAGAATTGGGTAGGCTAAATTGTCTGTAGTGTATGTGTGTGAATGAGTGTGTATGGATGTTTCCCAGTGATGGGTTGCAGCTGGAAGGGAATCCGCCATGTAAAAAACTAATGCTGAATAAGTCTGCGGTTCATTCCGCTGTGGCGATCCTAGATTAATAAGTTTAGGGAAGGGGGAGGGTGGGGAAATCTGTCGGTTGGTCAGTCAGTTAGTCACAGTCGACAGCGGCCTTTGGTGGATTTGTGTGAGAACAGCATGCACGAATGACACTCACAAGAAAAATTTGACATCTGAAAAATCGTATACAGCCGCCTCTGGTGGCAAAAACAAAAACTGCAAAAAAAAAAAAAAAAAGGCGTAGCTCCTGAGACGTATTTCGTGCTTTCTAGAAACTTATATAGGGGTACATTATCAGAATGAGCCTGGGTTGCTTTGTTTTAAAACCGTAATCAAAGAAACCCTAGTCTAATCATTAATGTCTTCATACAGTTGATCCTCTCTCCTCGATTAACTTTTTTTTCTCTGCTCAACCTTTTGCTCTTCATGGATGCACATCACTGACCGTGGTAATAACAACATTCCTACCCCAGACAGAGCTTTTTGTGTGTTCGTGTGTGTGTGTGTGTGTGTGTGTGTGTGCGTGCGTGTGTGTGTGTGTGTGTGTGTGTGTGTGTGTGTGTATGAAGACACAAATGTGTATAATGACATGGGTATTACACGGGTATTACAAGAAGATGATGGATTATGAGGACATTGCTGATGTGCCCATTCTTCAAAAGGCTTATAAATTATACACAATGAGTCTTTTTTTCAGATAGTAAAATTGCACACAGTTTCCTGAAAGGGGTAGGGGTTAGGGTTAGCTGTAGCGTTGCGGTATGGCATTAGAAAATACAGTTTGTACTGTATAAAAAAGTGGAACCTATGGAACGTACTCGTAATTCACAAAAACAAAACTGTGTGTTATCAGGACAATGCATGTGGGGTTTTAAAGATCACTCCAAAGCATCAGATATATGACAATTTTCAAGTGCTACTCAGGTTATAGTGCTTTTAGGAAACAAAAAGTAACGTTAAGATCCGTTCTTACTATCATTTTTACGATCTACTTAGGCTTACAATGCTTTTGAGAAACACAGCCCAGGTCAGTATTCGCATAAAAGTTGGATCAGCATTCAGCATTCAGATTTTCACAAGTTTTGACCATAAGAACTCTGCAATAATGACATAAATTGTGTATGATATTATTATTTATTTTAGAATTTTATTATTTCTTTCTCTTTATTTCTTTTTTCTATAATTAGGCAATGTTCTATAAATACATTCAGGAGGACCACGCACAGATAATTAACAAGTCTAATTCATCATTAGCAGTCACACCATTCATCCAATCAGCACAAAAGAGAAGATCTATAAATACTCAAGCATGTTCCTCCATTATCTCTCAAATTCAGGATCCCTTTGCCACACAGATAAAATTCCATATCCAAATTCTTACTCCATCTCTGGAAAGGCGTTCTGGGGCTAAACACTGATCTCAGACCCCCCTCTCCTTTAAAAGTGAGCACTCCAGTTTCAGGAGTCTTTCTGTGCCAGAGCCCTCTCAAGTGGCTTTTTTATGAATGGTAATTGAATAATTAGCTTTAATGATTGTTAATGCAAAAACATTAATCATTCCAGCCTGATCTCACAAGAAAACAGAAGCATTTTACGTTTTGCCAGTTTAGTGGTTCAGTCGTACGAAAATGTATGATTTACAAAATGAAGCGTGGCACCCAACCCCACCCCTAAACACAACCGTCATTGGTTGATGAGCAAATTGTACTGAATTGTACGAATTAGATCGTATGAATTCATACGAATTAGCCACTAAAAAAAGTTACGAATTGCCGTGAGATAGCGTTGAATCATTCACAAACAAGCAAACAAAAATACAGCATTGCTCAGAGATGCTGAATGTTTTTTCTTCAGCTTTGTTTAAAGCTATTTTCACTGGCAAACCTGAGAACAACAGACAATAAAACAAGTAAGCTTCCATGTTTATTGAACTGTTCATATAAAATCATCATGCTCACACTCTAATATTTGGTAAAACAGCAGTCATTCTGCATGATAGTACACAACTATATAATATCTTAGCAATATAAAAACCTAAATTCATTAAGGGATATTTTTGTCTTCCACAACTTTAATTGCGGGCATCACGGTGACGCAGTGAGTAGCACGATCACCTCACAACCAGAAGGTCGTTGGTTTGAGCCTTGGCTGGGTCAGTTGGCATTTCTGTGAGGAGTTTGCATGTTCGTGTGGGTTTTCTCCGGGTGCTCCAGTTTTCCCTAGAGGTCCAAAGACATGTGGTGTAGGAGAATTGGGTAGGCCAAATTGTCTGTACTGTATGTGTGTGAATGAGTGTGTATGGATGTTTCCCAAATGGGTTGCAGCTGGAAGGGTATCCGCTACGTAAAAAACTAATGCTGAATAAGTCTGCGGTTCATTCCGCTGTGGCGACCCCAGATTAATAAAGGGACTAAACCGAAAAGAAAATGAATGAATAAACTTGAATTGCAAGGACTTCTAACTATATACTTAGAAATCAAACTACTAAAAATATCAAAACAAGTCACTTTGGTAAACTGCAAGTAAAATTGTTTACATCTGAAAGTCCCATAATGCATTTCAGTAGCCGAAGTATACTGAAAAACACATGTCTTTGCAGTCATGCAAATGTTAAGTAAGAGATCCTTTTGTATTGTTATAGGCTTCATCACACAGTAAGTGAGTTAGGGCTCTCAAGACATTTTCCTTTTTTTGAAAAGTGAGTGATATAACCAGTGTCAACACACATATTGTTAAAACAACAATTATGACATTACTTAGATCTCACATACCTAGTTGAATGACATCTAAAGTCACCGGATATGTGCTAAACCTATCGTTGTATTTCACACTTCACTTACTGGTCCCTGCACTGTAGCAGTGGATCTGAAAGTGTGTGTCTGCTCGTGTATGTATGAGGGATAAATCTTGGTGAAAAAGCTCTCTCTGCGATGGCTCAGGGGCTGTCAGATGTAGTGACAGTGTAGTGACAGGCCTGATGTTAGCGGTGTTGACATGGCCGTCTGCCTCTAAGCTGTGAGAGACAGCTACAGCAGTTCTCCTGTCAGCTTTCCACGTTTCCATGTCTCCATTCAGCTACTCACTTGCAATAGAAGGTTGGTTATCTACTGAAATTGCAGTGCTGATAATTTACTCACTAATAATTTACCACTAGTCGGTCTGTCTATCTTTCTGTCCAATTACATGATTAAATATTAAAAAATATATGTATTAAAATTCACAATGCTACTGTTTTACTAGACGCCACGGTGGCGTAGTGGGTAGCATGTTTGCCTCACAGCAAGAAGGTCGCTGGTTCGAGCCTCGGCTGGGTCAGTTGGCATTTCAGTGTGGAGTTTGCATTTTCTCCCTGTGGTTGCGTGGGTTTCCTCTGGGTACTCCGGTTTCCCCCACAGTCCAAAGACTGGTATAGGTGAATTGGGTAGGCTAAACTTGTCCGTAGTGTGTGAGTGTGAATGAGTGTGTATGGATGTTTCCCAGAGATGGGTTGCGGCTAGAAGGGCATGCGCTGCATAAAAAACAAATGCTGAATAAGTTGGCGGTTCATTCCGCTGTGGCGACCCCAGATTAATAAAGGGACTAAGCTGAGAATAAAATAAATGAATGAACTTAAATTGCAAGGACTTCTAACTATATGAGAATGATGGAAAGAAAATGAATGATGTTTTACTCTATTTTGAACAAATAAGCGCAGCCTTGGTGAGTGTAATAGGCTTATTTCAAAAATATTAAATATATAAGGGCTTAAGCTGTGGAACAATGCATTTTATTTACTAAAACTATTGTATGAATCATCTGCTCTTTGGCTCTGCAAGATGCCAGAGATAATTTTCATCCTCCTTTTTTTTGCTGTCATAAATTATATGTGTATGCCTCTTAACATGAAACACATGATACAATAACACACAACACAAGCCGCTTCTTTGAATTGTTGATATTGTTAAATGGATTGTTGAATGATTGATGTTTTTGTCGTTCAGCTTAATTCACATCAGTGTTTCTGTTCAAGATGACAGGAAAATGGCTAGAGGAGAAAATTTTGTTTATGAACGACTGGCAGCTTGTTCCTATACCCGAGTTTCTAATGAATGGCAGCATATAAATATTTACAGTATCTTTATATACAATTTAAATTCATTTGGATTCACTGGATTGTTCTCAGCAAATTCATTCAAATTAAGAAAAAAATATTTCAATTTTCATTCTCAATTCAACCCTCAGCGCCAGCTTTGTGAACCAGCATTACACAGCACAAACTTTTTTGCACACAACTTTTCTGACTGTCATACAATTTCAGTAGTTAGAGCAGAATCTAACTGTCGTTTGTTCTCTGTCTTCTGTCTTGTTTTGCAGTCACAGAAAAGGAAGTACAGCAGTGGTGAGTGTCCTCTCTCTCTCTCTGTTTCTGTCTTAAAAGTTTGATCAATCATTTCATATATCAGACGTTTTTACTTATGTTAATAGAATGACACTTTCCATGCTTCGCCATTACTACTAGGAATGTAACAGTACAAAAGAAAATAGTTTGGGGTAAGCAAAATAATTTAGTTTTTCCTTTTGACAAGATTATTTTGCTCAGCCTATTAGCAGATTATTTTGCTTGTTTTAAGGTAAAACTCACTTGATTGTGGCGTTTTATTTCTTAAAACAAGACAATAGCTGCGTCCCAAATGACACACTATACACTACGCACCTCTGCACTATGTACTTATGCACTTACACACTCAACAGCATAGTATATGTGTGTAGTGTTGTCCCAAATGGAGCACTAATGGCTTTTTTATTAAGCGGAAGTTCAAACCGTTTCCCCGATGACGTTTGACGGTTGCCAAATTAATGAAATAAATGACCAAAATACCAAATAATACCTGGCATGAGTATAACCGCATTCACCATCGGGAGGCGCTTTAATCACTCTCGTAGGAGAATTTTGCTTTCACAGTCCAAAATAAATAAAATTATTAAAATTATTATTGAACGCACTACTTACACTATTTATACTACAAAATGGCGTCAGATGCATAAGTATGTGATTTGGGACGCAGCTAATGTTTTTCTTGTCTAGAAAATGCTTCTAGATTTAAGAATACAGTGCAGTAGGTGATCTGCCAAAATGCTATCTGTTGGCATAATTTAATATTAATCTTTCAAACACAGTCCCTTCCCTGTCGTCCAAAGCCGTGCCTCATGAAACACGAACGCGCACCGTGAAGCTAACAGTAGACAAACCACTAGATCATGTCATTCGCCAGTTAGAAAACTTTATAGTACTTTATAATACTCCAATTCCGAATGAAAAACTGTATAATATCTGGCATGTTTTTAGTTTTGTAGCAAGCAAAACTTGCAATAATGTGCAATATTTCATGTCGTAATGTGCAATATTTCATGCATGCAAAGATCGGCAAAAATATCCAATATTGATTCAGGATTTTAAAAAGTTTTGATTAGGCGTTTGTATTTAATGCTGTCACTGGTGGATCTGCGTGAACAGGTGCACAGTTGTACAAATTTACATCTGTTGACAGACAATTTGGGCCACTTATCAGAATTATGGGAGTTGTCGGACCGAAATTTTTTTAATTGGATGAACATTTTTTAGTCTTATGCCTCACCCAGAATATAAAAATACATAAAAACATGAACACATTTAGATCATTTAATTTAATGTTTACTATTGGAATGTGAAGAGACTTTCAACCAGCACAACAACAAATGTTTCTGAAGACAATCACCTACTGTACCTTTAACTGTTACCCTACGTCTGGAGTTCACACTTGAAAATGATACAATGCATAATATACAGTTTGTCAAGATAGGTTCATGTTTAGACATAAAAATTGACTGAAAAACTGAAACTGAAAAATTGAATATGGGATGGTAAGATGTTTGAAAAGTCTGTCTATATTTCTCCACTGAGCAACAGCACACATCAGTTTATGATTCTGTTGTAATTGTGGATAGAGATTTGAACTGATGTGTCAATATGTAATGCTCGCTTTCTTCTCAATAACAAAATAAACAAAAAAGGAAAGTTAAAAACGGCATTCAAAACCATATATATCCACGACAGTGTGGACATAATTTCACACAGTAGCGGCTATGCACCAACATCATGTCAACAGATGATCACAGTTATGCTGATTTGATAATTAAACTTTAAACTACATAGATCTGACTATGTGAGACTTTTTAGGTTTTACCACAAGCTAGTCACATGTGAATATTTTTCATACACCATCTTTAAATACTCGTGAAAGAATTTTTACATTTAGATATGGTTAATTAATCAATTTATGTGCACACGTCATTATTTTTCACAGCATTCTCACTCCATAACATTGTAAAACCTCAAGTGGTCCTGCCTTGTCATTAATAGATCAACTTATTTGATATCTATTAAAGGACATACTGAGATTTTACACGTTGACCATATATGAATGGGACTTTTAGTGTATGTTTGAAAAATACAAATTTAAAGAACCAAGGACATTTCTGACCACAAACATTGCCCATTCATTTAGGCCCCGTTTACACTAGTACGTTTTCGTTTTAAAACGCATAAGTTTTGTTACGGTTACGCCATCTGTCCACACTACGCCGGAGTTTTCGAGGCGCGAAAACGGAGCATTTTAGAAACGCTGGAGAGGCCGTTTTCATTCTAAAACGCCGCCGCTGCGTCTCAGTGTGGACGGATATCTTTGAAAACAGAGGCGTGGCTGCTGAGATCCGCTACGTGATTGGGGCTTTGGGTCATTGCATATCCTTACCTTATTCGTCAAGCGCACGTGGCTATAACGTCACCGGCAGATGGCAGACCAGCCTTCACTGTAAACACTGCATTTTCGATAGCCATGGATGTTTTATATTCATTTGTTACTTTAAGTAACAACTCGACCTCGTCGTCTGTCCTCAAAAAGACCTCTCTTGCTTTCTTTGCCATCGCGTTCATCGTTCAACCAGCGTTTGTTGACTAACAATAACCAAATGCCGAGCGAGACACATGCTTCCTGTTTATACTTGAACGCGCATGCCCAGAGTGCGCGAATGGTCACGTGATATACATTTCTGGTGGAGTAGTGAAGACTGAGATCTGTTGAGACGCTGGGCAAAACGCTGTTGTGGACGTGGATCATTTTCTTGCTAAAACGCCGTTTTAAAACTAAAACGCACTAGTGTAAACGGGGCCTTAATCTCTTCCATGCTAATTGATACATAAAAAAAGGCTAGGAAGGTTTGTTGTAAAGTACCACAACAGTGTAGATGCTCAGTGCTTCCTCAGAGCACGAATTTGGCTCCGAGTCATCATGTCTCGCATTCTCTCTCTCACCCCCTGTTCTCCATAAAGTCTTAACTTCAAATGCCAGCATTTATACCCCTTCTGGCTGCTCGATGCCTCTCATGGCAGATGGGGAATGGTTGACTCTAGGCAGGACGCCCAGTAGGGAAAGAGAGAAGAGAGAGCAATAAAAGAAGACAAAAGTGATGGAGCAAAGAAGCGAGGCTAACAATACACATAAAAAATAGAGAGAGTGCGCAAGAGGATGATACAATCTTAGACTTTTATAACATTTACAAGCTGGGCCAATCTTATGTGACTGTTCACCTTGTATTATATGTAATCTATAATAGCAAGTCAACGGACACCATTCTTTTACTTCTTGTCTGATTCTTAGACTCACAGATGACGTACTGCACTGTGCTTTGTAGATACGCTTCAGTGGCATCTCGCTGGAGAAAACTCTGTTAAAGACAGCCACAACTGTGTTTAGTTGAAAGCGGAGCCCCTGTGAGCTCGGTCTAGAGCTGATCAGATCACTAAACAGCAAGCGAACACATGCCTGCCAGTCACACATGCGCGCACCGCTCCAGGTGCGCTTCACTTTCTTCTTCTTTTTCTCTGATGATAGAAGTGCGTTTGTTGATACCAGAAGTAGACCTGCCTTTGAGCTATCCATATCAAATCCTCAGAGGATCAGTAAATGGAGCCTTACAAATGCAATTTCAAAGTATCCCTGAGAAGAGGTGTATCACAGGTTTATACACATAAAGAAGAAGCAATTTTTCTTGTTCCATTTTTAGTACTAGATGTGTAAAAAACTGGAAACGGAAGCTGAAAGTCCTGAAACAAATTCAGCAAAGTGTTTGACTTGTGCATTTGATGGTTAAAGCTTGTTTAAGGGGTTGTTGGTTTATAGCTGCAGTGCAGAATCTGATGTTAACAGGAGCTTTTCTCTTAACATAAACAGCAAAGAATAGATACATGAGCAATATCGCACGAGTAGCAATGCGATATGGCTGTATATCGGCACTAGTGGGAGGTGTGAGTTGGCTCAAGGCCACAGGCCGAGTGCCTTAGTGCCCCCACCAGAGCCGGTATACAGCCATATCGCACAGCTACGAGTGTGATATTTTGTTTATACAACAGTTTGACGGCATAATCCTGCGTATAAAAAAGAAAATGAAACGCAGCGAGTCCCTAAATAACTTTTGGACGAGGAACTACTTTCTTTCGCAATTCATTCACATCTGCAGCTGATTGTCAGAACAGCAAAAAACGTTGCCAGTTCACAAACGTCACTTTAGAGCTAGTATTTGAATGATTCTCTAGCTTAGTGTTTAAAGTCATGACAAAACGTGATTTTGCTGACATTTTAAGATTATTAGGCTGAACAGCATGAAATGCCATCAATTTACAGGGATTTCCCAGTATTTCTCGGTTGCAATTAGGGTATCACAATAATTAGCCTCGAAAAAGTTTCCGTGGTATAAATACAGAACGGCAACATAAAAAAAGAGAGGGATCGAGTTAGAATGTCACCTACCTGATTTATAATGATTTGTTCAGCTGTAGTGGTCTTGTGGTCTGCTTCTTTGGTCTGCTTAGATAGGCTGATGGTGGCAGATGCACTGAATCCAAAATTCGAAATATTTTAAATATAGGCAATATCCTTCTAAATAAACTGCATAGTTACAATCTAAACAACTACATTCTCGACTAAAAAAAAGCCTCAAAAGTACAGTATGTTGTCCAACAGCAGCAATATTTGTCAAACTGTAGAGTGTCCTCTGCTTGTCATTGTACAGTATGTGGGCGGGGTAATACACAAAGGTGAAGGGTGAAGAGGCTGTACGAGTGCTGTTATATGCAGAATAACGCACGGCTTTCAGCCAATCAGATTCAAGAACCAGACAGAACTGTTGTATAAAATGGAAATAAGAGATTCATAACACTTTATGTTTTCTTATTATTGCCTTATTCTGCACAATCATATTTTACATTTCCTAATCCTCCTCAATGCCTTAACTTTACTACTAAGTATTAATAAGCAGTACATCACAAATCATATTTAGGTGCATCCCAAATTGCATACTTATGCATTGTTCTACACTCCAAAGTGTGCTTTAAATAATGAATCTATAAGTGTGGAATGTTGAACATTTCATGCATTGAACTGTGACAGCTTTGCTAACATAGCAGAAGGGGCAGAGCTACCAGGAAAAAAAGGTTGAATTTCTTTATTTATTGTGAATTGTGCACACAAAATTATCTAATCGAGATGATTACACCTTGATAGTGAGAGTGAATGCAGCTGACAGGTTCTATTTGGTAGTTTGTTCATTATATTTTAATAATTTAGCATCTGTTAAACCTTCGACTAGGAAATGGTTTAGATTTCCCAACACTGGCTCATTGGTGCTTTACATTCACATTTAGCCATTTAGCAGATGCTTTTGTCCAAAGCGACTTACAATTGAGCAGATATTCGGCGATTCAACAAGAAGAGGCAATAAACACAAGAAGTGCTTGTTATACAAAGTAACTTGTTTGTGCTCAATTTAGTCCTAGAGTAAGGAGTGTTTTTCTAAGAGAGATGGAAAGAGAGAGAAAGTGCTTCTACAGATGCACTATGAAAAATTACGTTGCATTACGTTACGTTAAAAATTATATGATCAATTAGTCATGACAACATATGTTTTAGTTTATTGGAACTTATTACACTAAGTTAATCAAGTTCTGACTTAATATTATAAGTTATGCAAGTTGTTTTAAGTCAGTTTAACATAATCTAAGTTTAATGGACTCATGAGGTTAATTTGATTCAACTTAAAAATTTAAGGCAACCAGGATTTTTTTACAGTGTGGTTTTGGTTTTATTCACCAGTTTTATTTACTGCTTTATCCTACATTTTTGTGAATGTGCAAAAATGTAATTCAACATATACATTTGATTGCAGTTTATCATCAGTTTTTACATCTGCAGTTTTACATCAGCAGCTTTTGTTCTTTTTCACATTTAACACACACACACACACACACACACACACACACACACACACACACACACA
>CAIGQQ010033541.1:6972527-7007260 GCA_903798035.1 Danio albolineatus | reverse complement strand
AATATAATATAATATAATATAATATAATATAATATAATATAATATAACATAACATAAGAGGCGCCACGGTGGCGTAGTGAGAAGCACGTTCGCCTCACAGCAAGAGAGTCACTGGTTCGAGCCTCGGCTGGGTCAGTTGGCATTTCTGTTGCATGTTCTCCCCGTGGTTGCGTGGGTTTCCTCCGGGTGCTCCGGTTTTCCCTACAAGTCCAAATACTTGTGGTATAGGTGAATTGGGTAAGGCTAAATTGTATGTGTGTGTATGAGTGTGTATGGATGTTTCCCAGAGATGGGTTGCAACTGGAAGGGCATCCGCTGCGTAAAACAAATGCTTGATAAGTTGGCGGTCCATTCCGCTGTGGCAACCCCAGATTAATAAAGGGACTAAGCTGAAAAGAAAATGAATGAATGAATAATATAATATAATATAATATAATATAATATAATATAATATAATATAATATAATAGAATAGAATAGAATAGAATAGAATAGAATAGAATAGAATAGAATAGAATAGAATAGAATAGAATATAGTGTTATTGGAACTGTCTCAACTCAATTGTCATAAAACACATATGACAATGCCAGAATTTCATAGGCTTCCTCAACATTTGCAAACAATGATATGTAAAGTAACAATGGCATTATTTTTAGGGAATCAATAGAGCTGGAGTTCAACAATGATACACTGGAAGAAGAAACTAATCAACATACACCATAAAAACACAACTTATTTAGGACGTTTCAGCATCTTCTTGACATGTCAACAACACAATCCAAACTCTTCAAGGCTTCAGCCACAACTACAGTGTTTTTAAAGTAAACAAGAATTGCTGACGACCCATTTGAGGCAGTTCAGAATCAATTCTTTCTTTTGCATTACATTGAACAGCATTGAAGATGCACTTTGATCTTTTCTAAACTTTGCAGACCTTCAGCATTCCCTAACAGCTATACTTAAAAGGTGATATCTGAAAAAAGCATAATGAGGCCATCCATGGCAGATCTTAGCACTACTCTATGATCAGATTTTTTCCCCACTGTGTTTTAATTTATCTTCATGATTAATAAAAGCTTGAACATGTCAAATTAAATGTATAAAATGAAGTATTTTTCTAATGAGAAGTATACACCGCTATTCTCAGCTCTTTTGAAGATGAGTTTTCTAAATGCGCTTGTTTGTTATTGCTGTTACAGGGGCCTTTAAACTTTACGATCTTGATAATGATGGCTACATAACTCGCGATGAGATGCTGAACATCGTGGACGCCATCTACCAGATGGTGGTGAGTCATTTGCTTCTCACTGAAGCGTTACTTACTATTCCTATTGAGTTAATGAAAGTGCTTTCTTGGAAGGCCAGCGTGGAGTTTATTGTAAGCCTAAACTCTAAAAGTTGATTATGGGGGTCTGTCAGATTGATAAACATAAACATTGATACACAGATTGATACCTCCGCAAACAACATATTTTGAAGAAAGCTGGAAACCTGCATTGACTTCCACAGTATTTGTTTTTCCTACTATGTATTTCAATGATTACAGGTAGTTGGCGTTTTCTAATGATCTTCTTTAGTGTTCAACAGAAGAAATAAACTCATAATGGTTCATGACCACTCGAAGATCAGTAAATATGAGTACATTTTAATTTTTGGAGTAAACTATCCCTTATATAGTATTGTGTCCTTTTTGATTACATGAGATGCTTTCTTGTTGTTCATTTGCAGTAGATAAAAAGAATGGACTATTTTATTTGTGTCCCTCAATGTTTCAGCAACCAAAATGTTCAGAAGAGTATAAAAAACATCAATAGTGAAACATACATTCAAACTGAATTGTTTATATTCATTGTTGTCTTTTTTTAAATCTTATTTTTGACTCGCACACGCATCCTCTTGTTTGAACCCTTCGAGTGCCGCTCTATCAAACGGTTGACTATGTTTTTACTGTTTTAAATAATGCTTGTTAAAGTAACGAATGACTGTTTTAAGTAATGCTTTACACTACACAGCATTGTTGGTTTACAAAAAAAATCAAACAAACAAAATCCTGCTACACTACTACACTTGATTTAGCTTTTATTGTAGAAAAAAGAAGAAAGCATGTTAAATGAGAATTGGAAATATTTTATGGCATACTTCAAAAAATAAAGGTGTTTTTAAGAGTTTACAGCTGATGATTGATAGTAAAGCTTATTTGGCATGCTGTCCCGGGAGAGAGCGCTGAGCTTATGAGATCCTCGAGCCCTGGGCTCCCTCCCGTTTGCAGGGCGAGAGGAGAGTTTGAGCTCAGGTAGATCTCGATGACCTCCCCCTTGGCTTATTTCCAGCTAGTGGCAGAACTGCGGTGAGGTGTATTCACTAAGAGCTTGACTGTGGTATCAATTTGTTTGTTCAATTTACTTAGGGTGCTTGTTATTTGGACCATGGGAGGAAATCTGAGAACCCCGGGAAAGCCCAAGCGAGCACGGGGAGAACAAGCGAAACTCCGCACAGAAATGTCATCTGGTTTAGTAGGGACTTAAACCAGAGGCATTCTTGCTGTGAGGCAACAGTGCTAATCACTGGGCCGCTGTGTCCCCCATCTGAAAGGAGGGAAAGTAGAGGTGGGTGGGTGGGGGGTTCTTCAAGACGACGATGTTGAGATAAGAAAACTTTGGTTATTTATAGAGAGTTAGGAATCATCTGATTGGATAATCGATCGTGAGCTAACGCTAGAACAGCTGAGAACAATCATAAGAACGTGATCCTCTCGAAATTTGTTTATAAATAAACTTCACTTAATATTCAAAAATGTTTTATTATAAATATTTTTTATAAAATTGGTCAGAAGGGCATCGCACACTGGATGCGCCGCTCAGCAACGTCACACCGACCGTCGATTCTGGTGTTTGACCCCCTTTACACTTGACATTTTTAGATTTTTCAAAGTATATGTATTAAATCCAGTACTTTTACCATAAACCGACATATTAACCATTTGGTAGAAGTTGATATTTTAGAAATTATGGGATGTGTTAAAAAAATGCACTGAGTGTGTTGACTAGCGACATTAGGAGTTTAGAAATGCAATCCAAACATTTTATTCTTGGTGGGGCAGTTAAGGGTTTAATGTGTGCTAAAATGATATTTTAGATGGTTACTCCTTGCTGGTAGACAGGATTTGTTATTCACAGATTATTTATTTCTGACAGCAGTTGTTACTTATCACAGTATGAGAGGTCAGGTTTGAATGCACAGTATATCTCAGGAATTGATGGCTTTGTTTATTTCTTGCAGGGGAACACAGTAGAGTTACCCGAAGAGGAAAACACACCAGAAAAAAGAGTCGATCGCATCTTTGCTATGATGGATAAGGTGAATCCTGTGTATATTAGTCTATGCGCCTTCCATTCCTTCTCTTTTATTATCAATTTTTGATTTTATCAACAGATGAGTTGCTGACACCCGTGAGATATTTGGCATGCTAAATATCTGAAGCTGCCAGCGATTCAAATCATGCCGTGTGAAATGAGTTCTGGTTAAAAATAAAATCGCAGATTACCTACAGCCAATGAGAGAGCAGCATCCACTATTATGGGTATCTGCAGGCCAGCGGGAGGTTGAGGGAGAAGTTAAAAGTTTATTCAGTTTATTTGGACCAAAGAAACTAATGAAAACTAGTGGAAATTTTGCAGGAGCACCCGTGTCTGTTTGACGTGTCATTTGAGCAATACCACAACTGGGTCAATAAAGAAAAAAGTTGAGGCGAATTTGCTAATGCAAGCAAAATGTGTAAATTTTCTACCCCACTAAAGGCTTCTTTCTCATTATGTAGTTAATAAAAAAAGATATACTACGAGACCTCGCATTTTTTCTATGGCACTCGCGTGTTTTTGGTTGTGAGACGTAGTTTGGACAAAGTTTTCAGTGTTTTCTCCTATTTTAAAGTCATGCAGTATGAAACCCTCTGTCGCCAATCCATCTTGCAGTGAAAACGAAACAGTGACGTAACGCTACCCCAGATAGTCGTGCAGTGTGAAAACAACTGTGACACGACTACTTTGAAAATCATGCAGTCTGAACTTGGCATTACTTGAAATTATCCATTGTTAATTTAAAAATAGGTAAGCATAATGTACTGCATTTACAATAAATTACAAAAAGTTTCAGAGAATGTTCAATCAATGTATAGCAACCCAATCCCTTGACTTAGCACTACTGAATATTCACAGCCACTCTGTAGCTTCAGTAATATAAAATGGCTTCTTTCTGCTGTGATTGTCACGAAGTGCTTCAGCAGGTACTAGAAACACAGAAGGAATGACAGATGAAAGAAGCAAAATTGAAGCTCTATCTAGTGGCCCTCGCGGAGCTTTGATAGAAGAGCCTTTGAAGGAGGACGAGAAAGAAAAGATCTAAATACTGCATAAAGACTCTCTCTTCCTGAATCTCTGCATGTTCCTTCACTAACTGCATGTGCTTTAATGAAGGGTGTGCGTTCGAAACTGTGAAACGTCTTGTTTTTGTCAACAGAATGCAGATGGGATGTTGACTCTACAGGAGTTTCAGGAGGGCTCTAAGGCTGACCCGTCTATTGTACAGGCACTCTCCCTTTACGACGGACTGGTTTAGGACCATCTCAAAGTGACATTCAGTGAGTCCATTATCCCATAGTCCGATAACATCAATGTACCAAAGTGACTACAAAGTCATTTGAAGACTAATATAGTAATCATTGTTCATTTATAGACTAATTAAGTGGTCATTTATAGATTAATACACTTTTGTACCATAATGTGTTGAAAACAAATCATATGTAGCTGAATAGAACCTGAACATTTTTCCATTATTACTTTAAACCTATTTATAATATTAGTTGTGACACTGGACCACTTGTTGTTGTTTAGTAATCTACATTAGTATATACTAAGTCTTCAAAAATTTATAGCTCCTCCATAAATGAACATTTAAGGCTCTATTTTAATGATCTAGCCTCAAAGTATAAAGTGCATGTCCGTAAGTCCATTAGAGGTGTGTCCGAATCCACTTTTGCCATTTTAAGGACAGAAAAATACGGTTTGCACCCTGGCGCATGGTTTACTTTCTCTTTACTTTACTCTTTACTTTACTCCTTACTCCTTTACATTTATGGATAAGGAAACAGTGTTGTACGCACTCCACTGAAGACATCCATAGCCTACATATTTTATTTAATTTGACAAGCCAAAGGCTTGTTCCAAAGTTCTAATTTCCAGCAAACAAATAAATGAACAATAATAACGAAGTGTGGTCAAATAGTTATATCCAAACACACATCCTATTCTTATGCCCCAAATGGTGATGCATACGCGACTCCAAAACCTGACAGGTGGACAAATCTAAACTTGTTTTTATTAAAACTAATATAAATATGCATATAATAAATAATACTTATAGTAATAATAACAATCTACAAATGCAAATTGTCATGAATTAACTGAAAAAAGCCCCCCGAGATGAAGAAGGCAGGGAGTTAGTGGTTTTTATATCTATTTCGACAATAATAATTTTTGTAACATTTCAATCCTTTATATTTTTAATATGTGAAGATATTTGTGTGTTGCTGTACATCCTGTGTGTTATAAGCAATGTGTAAGCATGTAGGCGCATAACGTGATCTGCGCTGGACTTTAGACCAGTTTAGCTGGTCAGTGGTGCTGTCTATTTCAGTTCCTCAAAATAGCAATGCTCCAACAATGCGCCTTGACACACATACTTTTTATACCAACACACTCATCAGGCCACAAAGTGGCGCAAATAGATTTGCTATTTAAACAACGTGGCACAAATTGTGAAACCTACTGTTGCACTGGTCTGAAAATAGCAACAAATCGTGTCATACACGTCTTGCGCCTTATTGTATAGGGCCCTTACTCTCCACTTACTTACCCTCAAGTGGTTCCAGGTCTTTATGAGTTTCCTTTTTCTGTTGAACACACAACAAGATATTTTGTTGTCGTCCTATCATAACAAAACATACATTGATGGAAATCTTAATTAGTCAAAATATACAAATTTCAACTAAAAAAATCACATTCATGACATGGTTTTTGCTTCCAGGGTTGTATTTTGTTCACATAAATACTACAGTATAAAATGTAAACTTATACAAAAAACCATATTGATGTTCCTCTAATGAGAATAATCATTTTAGATGCATCAATGGAATCTAAAATAATGCCATAACCTAGAGTTAAAACTAGGCCTTTGAAATGATTTTGCTTGACAGTTGCATCAATCGCAGTTTAAGAACTAATTAGTTGATCTGTAATTACTACAGTTCTTTTACCCCCACTGTTTAAATGTAAACTTGGTGTCTTTCGTTCCTGTTTATATACAAGGAAATCAAAACAACACATTTATGTCATTCTGCTGGCACTGTGAGAGGAAAGCTGACCTGTCACCAATCTCCTGGACATGCCAACACAGAGGTGCGTAGTGGGAAACGCTCTTGGGAGGCGATCAGCTGTCAATCACTCATCTCCACTGTCACTGGAAAACCGAAACCCTTTGCAGAACTCAATCGGCAAGAACGATGCACACTAAGAGATGGCTCCAGTGCCCTTTTGTGTGAATAAAAAAAGAGACACTCATATGGACAGTGACTTTTGAGGACATCCACATCAGTGTTATTAAATGTGTATACGTCATATTATCTAAACACCAATAAATGGTGCCATAAGTGATTGAATGGACCTAGCCAAATTTTGGTCTAGACTTCGCTACATGATGAAACAAGATGAAGTCGCAAGCACTGGCATTGAACAACCTGTATTTATTTATATGACATTTATATGTAAATCAGCAGCATTCAACAATAAACAACATCCGATCATTAGGCCTTATAAAACCAATGCTTATTCTTCAGAACCAGTAGTTCAATTTCAATATCCTGATGTATTTATATATGAGACTGTATCTGCTGACATGCTTGACCCACAGGCAGTCTTACTGTGCACTATGTGATGTACAATGCAACTTTTCGACAGTGACTGTTGTGATGGTGTGGGTGTAAATGTGATGCATTCAACACTCATCTCGTATCAATAGCAAATACATATATATATATATAACAATCAGCAGCTCCGCACATGCCCACAGTATTCGAAAATCTGCACATCGTTGGTATATTTATATTTCTGGTAATGTTGGCAGGGTGTGGATAACATTACACTGCTTTGAAATGAACAACCGTCATGTTATTGTTTTTTTTTTTAAAAGCCCAACGTTTTGTCTTTGTAATGTTCATTCATCATCTAGTAATGTTACATGGTCTGTCTGCTGTCCACTTACAAAATGCACTGTTGAGTTTTTCATGTCACCCAGACACTGCAGTAGATGAAATATTGTGGTTATGGGGTAACAATAATGCAGTATAATCCTAATGGGCTCTCTTAAATAAAAACTTTTTTTAATGAAAATGCCTCTGTTGTGTTATTAGAGTGTGTCTAAGATTTTTTTGAGTGTTGTTTAAGGCACAATCTTATTATTGAAAAGGGGCGGAGAACAGCAGCTCATTTGCATTTGAAAAGACACATGAAAAGAGCAACACTATGGCATAATAAACTGTCTGTGAGGCATTTTGAGTGGAGACTTAACAAGAACATTCCTGGAACACCGGAGACTTTTGAATATTACATTTTATGAATGGCACAAAATGGAACTCCTTTAAAATACAACAAAACCATCATTAAAATAAATGTAAACAACTATTGTTAAATATACAGGGTTGCCTTTTTTCAGTAAAGTGATTTCTTGACTTGGAATAGTGAACAAATACACTGTAAAAAATCCAACTTACAAATTGTTAACTCAGTTTAAAATTGTAAGTTAGGCAGACATATTTTTGAGCTCAGAGTTGAATTTACTCATAAAAATGATTACAATGCATGTTTGAAACTATTTGTTCAATGAATGTAAAAAATTAGGTTCAGGAGACTTAAAATTTTGATTTCTCCTTATCTTCAAAAAATAAAAAGTTGAGTTAACTTAAAATTTTAAAGCAACCGGCTGCAAAGAAATTTTGAGTTTATTATGCTTCAGTGTTTGAAGTTGTGCCAAATTATTCTGTAATGTATAATTGACTTGTCGGCGCCAGTGGTGTAGTGGTAAGTGCGTTGACACATGCACTCCAGTGTTCACGGCGACCCAAGTTCGATTCCCGCCTCGTAGTCCTCTGCTCTGGTCCCCATGCTTTCCTGTCAATACTCTATACTGTCCTGTCCATTAAAGGTGAAAACCCTGAAAAAATAATTATTAAAAAAAGTATAATTGACTTAAACCAGCCTTTTCAGTCAACTTAAAAAAATAATTTGGCTCAACTTCAACCACTGAAGTTCAATAAACTCAGAATTTCTTTGCAGCCGGTTGCTTTAAAATTTTAAAGTAACTCAACTTTTTATTTTTTACAGTGTAAAGTCAGAATTGAATTCAGTATACATTATTCTAGTTATGCCAGTTTCTGTTATATTTTACAAATTGTGGCTTAGTGGTGGCTTAGTGGTTAGTACTGTCGCCTCACATCAAGAAGGTCGCTGGTTCGAGCCCCGGCAGGGTCAGTTGGCATATCTGTGTGGAGTTTGCATGTTCTCCTGACGTTCATGTGGTTTTCCTCCATGTTCTCCGGTTTCTCTCACAGTCCAGACATGCAGTATTGAATTGAATAAACTAAATTGGCTATTTTGTATGAGTGTGTGTGAGTGAATGAGTGTGTATGGGTGTTTCCCAGTACTGGGTTGCAGCTAAAAATTAATAAAACATATGCCAGAATAGTTGGCAGTTCTTTCTGCTGTGGTGACATCTGAAATAGAGACTTAGCCAAAGGAAAATGTATAAATGAATGAGTTACACATAATTTTAAAAAATCATTATAATGATAATAACAAACAACTGCATAAGTCATTGGGCGTTGCAATATTGTTGTGAACAATTGGAGGCAATTTACAGCAAATTATAGCCACTAACCAGCACCTTATGCTATAAAATAGCAGGTAATTCAGTATCTCATTTGTGTGCAGAGAGAGAATCAACACAGTGTGTGATCGATCTGAAGGAAATGTGATTTCAGTTGGTCTGAACATTCATTTTAACATTACAATCATTGTGACATTTTCCATAATAATACAATATAGTACAAATGTGTTCAGCATTGATCATCGGATATTGAACAACTCATTTTCTACTCAGGCTAATCTGTGTAGTATGACTGAGTTAAAAGACTGAGAATATATCCTGGCTGTTATCTTCAATCATCTGTCCCCACTCTCCGCACTTCAATTGAAACCAGTGTAATGGACAAGCTGTAAGAAAAGATTTCATTTCCCGAGTAAAAGGACCAAACAAGGAGATGGAAAAGTTGAAGCTGGCAGACAGAATCGCACCGCTTGCATAACACAGTGCAATACTGGCATTGTTGAATCAGTTCAACCAACCGGTTTTTGCTCATGGAAAATATCTGTCTAATGAATATTGGTAGCTGGCACAGACACCGAAAGGCACTAGAAAATGGAAAATAAATGAGACCTTTCATTACTTGGTCTGACCGATTCTCCATAATTTGTATTAAATCAAACCGTATCAATGCATCTGGTTGTTTGTGATCTCATAAAATACTTCATGACTTCAGTACAAACACTGCTGCTGCCTGTTAGAGCTGCTTCTGCCCATATGTGAACTATGCCTACTGATTATTCCAGATATCTACACTTTTACTATCTGTTCCGGGCTCAGCTATACCTCACCTGACAGTCCATCAATTTTAATGGGCTGGCTGGGCTCAGATGCCCTCGGCTGTGGAATGTAGGGTCACCTCGCTACTGTCATGTCATGCCTCGGTGGACACGATGTTAACAGCAGGTGGTAGATATCGGTTGGCCTTGGTGGGACTGTTTTGTGTTCACATGCAGTAGTGACACTATCTCTGTTCAACAGATGCACAACATTTTTACCAAGACTCCTCCCTGAATGCTGCTTTTACAATATATTGTGAGTGTTTCAACTCTCACAGTAATTCATCTTGGTATTATTGATTGGTATTGCTTCACTCTGTTATAACATACACATATAACTGCCTTAAACCATTTATCTAATAAAAAGACCTTTTAAATAATAGATATTGTTGACATTGATGGTTTTATGAAGAACCTTTAACATTCAGTTCATTCTACAAAAGTTTCTCTATACTGTGATAAAGGCTCTTTTGTCAAAATGATTTTCACAACTATGAAAAGGCAGTTCTTAGAAAAGCAAAGCCAAAAATGCTCTTCTATGGCATCACGGTGAAAATGCATAGATTTATCACAAACTGGCTTTTTTAAAGGGTTTTTTTTAAACAAAGAAGAGCGAACAAGACATAGTAGGTTTTTTCCAGACGTCTCCGTTTACCAGGGATAGTTTTTAGTGTCCTGTGCCTATATCCAGCTGGAGCTGTACATGAAAAAAGACGGATGGACGGACCAAGAGAAAGACAGATAAATAGTGTTGCGATTAGGCATTTATTTAGAGAAGCATTTAAAGTATTTTGCAACAGTACATGTGTCAGGCTAAATCATTCAAATAAATCTTTGAGTTCTGCTGTCTTCATTAGTTTCAAAAACACAGATTTCTTTACATGTTAAAACTGTGTTTTCGGATATCTTTTCTGCTAGAAAAATGAACAACAAAAACAACAAAAAAAAGTTAATAAATAAAATAAGTGTACATACACCATGGGGACGGTATAACAAAATTCTGGTGGGTTTTAAAACCTTTACTTTTCCAAACCACGGTATATCTTGAAAACGGTTATCGTCCCATGACTTGTTGTAATCCATTTTATCGACAGAGGTGTCCCAGAGCAATTACATACTGCCAACCGCCTAGGCCTCTTTTAACTACGAAAAACTGAACCTGGAAAGTAGCAGCCTTTATTTATTGTCAATTTCTAAACGGTCAAGTTGCAACCAAACTATTCATTTTACAGTTTGTATGTGCTATAGTCTGAACAGTGTGTGGGATTGTTTTGCACACAATTTAATACATTTAAAATTGGCCCAACCGTTCAAAATATCAGCTGAATATTAAGTTTAAAATTAGCCATTGTTTTTTCATAAGCATAAAGATAAAATTGAAAAGTTGTAATTCATAAAATGTTAAAACATTTGTTAAATACAGTTTTATTGTTATCAATTTTATTTGTAATTAAAATCTGATCTTGTTTTTGTTAATTTTTTACATTTAATTTTTATTCTACAGTCATGCATTTGCTTGCACCTAGCCTAGTATTTTCATTCATACATTTTCTTGTCGGCTTAGTCCCTTTATTAATCCGGGTTCGCCACAGCGGAATGATCCGCCAACTTATCCAGCATATTTTTTTACGCCGCGGATGCCCTTCCAGCCGCAACCCATCTCTGGGAAACATCCGTATACACATTCACACTCATACACTATGGACAATTTAGCTCACCCAATTCACCTATACCGCATGTCTTTGGACTTGTGGGGGAAACCGGAGCACCCGGAGGAAACCCACGCAACCACGGGGAGAACATGCAAACTCCGCACAGAAATGCCAACTGAACCAGCCGGGGCTCGAACTTATTCAGATTTATTGGATTGCATATGTTTCTAATTAATTAAACTTCATTTAAACGTCTTAAACCATAATAATAAAATACCATATAAAACAATATACGAATGCTAGCTACTATTATACGAATTAGCAAGTATAACAGGCTTTATTAGAAACAAAAAAACAAGCCCTTCCCCAGTCCAGCAGTCGTTTATGACCGAATTGCTCAGTTTGTTGACAAAGTGCGCCCCCTGGTGGTCATCAAACGAGCCGCACCACACATACCACGTTTAATTGACTTTTAACTCGAATAGAATGTTACAGCATCTGTAAGTATGTAAGTTACATGCGTAAAGGCTAAAAATAATTTTGCATACAGTATTTGGGAACCGCAAACTCGCTCATTGCCATGTTTTGAAAAGTGACAGGCGGTGGACACTCCCCCTGACTTCCGCCCGCTCGTGTCAAATTGCTTTACCCGCAACTTCCTGTCGCTGTAATTCCTCATTGCTAACGGAGGCTCCCCGTTAGCCTAGCCAGCTAACTCCACAGAAAAAAAACTACAGAAAAAACAACAATAAACGTGCTTTAAATTCACGTATGATGTTACATTCTTGAAGAATACAGTCGTAAACCGTGAACGAATAGAGATCGATTACATTTTCTGAGTCAAAGCGTTTCCGTTAGATTCATACTGTACATAATGCTAACGTGGGACTCTAGATGTTTAATTTATGGCAGCTAACGGGGAGCTTTACTGTTTTTTTTGTTTGTGGCTAATGTTCAATTGTCACCCGACCATTCCAGATTGTGACTAATCTGTAAAAACGAAAGTTTCTCTTTTGTAGCGCGATATCGATTTGAGTTGACACCTGTTAGCTAGCGCGGCTAACTAACGCTCTCCTCACGCTGATTCTACTGGAAATGGTGAGTGCTGCTGCACAGCTTTATTTTAGTAGCTGTACATTCGCCCTTAACATTGAATTTGTAAGCTACGCTGGTATTGAATGGCTGCTGGGACTGTTATTGAGATTGACTTGATAAAATATTGTTTTCAAAAAGTCTGGCCTGCATTGCTAGCTGATTTTTGGTAAGTGTGTTTAGAAGGCAGAGATCTTCATTTCAGGTCCATGTTTTCTGTGTAGACTGCAGAGGGCTGTGTTAGCATGTCAGTCTGTCCGTTGTGGAGATCTCACCCTTTTCTCTTTGAGGCACAATCACACGTTGACAGTGATATTTTGGCTCTACAACAGTATCTTGTTATACAAGGTTTTGTCATGAAGCAGTATAGATGACATTACTGAGATTTGCTTTTTTTTTTGTATAGACATCTATTATGTAATCAGGATGTTTTTATTACTCCTGATACGACTGAAGAGCCCTGTTTGATGTTTTACTAAAAGTTATGTTGTACTAAACAACCAATTACTCTGTTTTTGCTCTGTCTTTTTAACATTATTTTAACAAAACCGAGCAATGAACACAGCTCACTAACAGTAAAGTCCTCAACAACACAATACCATCATCATCACAGCATAAACTGCAGCTCAAAAAGTAGACAAATACAATTACCACAAAGTAATAATAATAAATCAATACACAAATTATTCAGGGTTTATGCTGATCTAACAAGATTTAGCGTAAAGGTACCTGAAATCCTGGCACCTACATGAACAAGAAAACTAGTCGAGATCTGATTAAAAAATGTAGTTTTACCAACTTGACCTGTGGGTAATATATTCCAATGACATGCGATCAAATACAAAAACTGTTGTTGGTTTATAAGATAATCATTTAAGAAATACCTCTTACAGACAGCATAACTAAGAAGCTTGAATGAATTCCTGCTTGTCAAACTCTTTAAATTATTATTAGCAACCTCTTACAAAAAATGAAGAGGGTCAAGGCCATGTCTTGTAATAAATATAATACCTAATCTCCTACAAATCTGTACCCGATAGGCTTTAATATGTGTACAGTTCCAAGTACATTCTCTCTCTCTCTTTTAATGCAAACATCCCAATTCGTTAAAGAGACTGTAAACCTCAAATTGCTGTTAATTTGCTGTAAATGTACAAATTAATTTCTTATTCCTGAGGTCATTAAGAATGTGGATGACCTTTTTAGTCAAATATTTAAGAAGATTTCTTGCTGAAACCATCATTCTTGGAGATTCACGAAAGGCAATGGCTGCTGTTTGTCTCTTTTAGGGTAAAGAGAGACACACGCAGACAAAACAAAATGAATGCCTCTGTTGACTAGTGCTACTTCAAAAAGCAAAACAGTTGGTCAGTGCAAGAAATTGAACAGTATTTACCACATGCTTTAAAATTATTTGTGGAGTCACTTCTTCCAAAGTTTAACCATAATGGAGTGAAGTTTATCATCTGCATGTGTTTTTAAGGCCTGTGACTAAGCATTTTTATAAAGGATTAAGCCATGTAGATAGGCAAAATAGATAACACTTCTAGCTTTAAGAGAGATAAACACAATACAATGCTATTTTACATTCGATTATTCAATTTCTCTAGCTGAATGCTGTTAGACTACCTAGAAAATCATAAAGTACTGTCTATTTTATCTGTATCATTGCTCTAATATATTTATCTGTGCATTTATTTTATGCAGATCCACTGACTGCCATACAAAAACTAAAATGATGTCCAAATATAGCTGCTGCAGAACAACAAAATATTGCAATGTTAGAATTTTCCATTATCATGCAGATCTGTTTTAATGTATATGTCTGTGGTGCATCGTCAGGAATCACAGGCATTAGTTCAGTTTTGCCTATGCATTCTTTTTACTCTCAAAGTTCTAGTAATCAGTGACTTTCATTTTTATTTAATTTTCAAAATTAGAATCAACAAGGACTGCAGTTTATGTTTCTTTCTTAATGGTCTGCTGGAGAAAAGTCACCCATACCTTATTTGGATTAGGGGGGAGTGAATGAACAGCAAGTTGTCATTGTTGCGTGATCGATGCCTTCAATGATCCTTTCAACCAAATGTGTGATTGTCTGCAAGAACAATATAGGACAGACCAGGTCTAGAGGTGATTCTTCAGTTAAACTCAAGAGAACTGTTGTTGTACAATCAGATTTTTCAGTCTGAGCAGCGAAAAGATGGAATAAAATACCAGTGCACATTAAAGAGAGTACCACTTTTAATATCTTTAAGTTTGTTTTAAAGAAAATAATGCAACCACTGATTTTATTTTATTTGATTTTATTGACTATGGTGTATTGTATGTATTGTTCTGTAAGTGTATATGTACTTTATATATATATATATATATATTGTTAAACTTGTTACAACTTTTTTCCCAGGGACTACAGATGTAAATTAGCTGTATAGCTAACTGGCAGAACGTGTTTTGTTGTACAATGTCCGTGTATAACTAAAGAATAAAATAAATAAATAAATAAACCTGTTAATTTTATTGGTCAACAGCTAGACGCCCTCATGTGCCCATGGAGAAGGTGGCTTTTGAGGGGTGGCTGGAGTCAGTTTCCACCTCCTTCCTGGTGCTAAGTGACCAGCAGCGCAACCAAACCCTGGACCACC
Organism: Danio albolineatus; assembly: GCA_903798035.1. Classification (NCBI taxonomy): domain Eukaryota; kingdom Metazoa; phylum Chordata; class Actinopteri; order Cypriniformes; family Danionidae; genus Danio; species Danio albolineatus. The sequence continues at coordinate 6,992,122 of CAIGQQ010033541.1, read as the reverse complement.
TCATCTCACTGAGCGGTGCCGTCCAGCTGAGACACCTGTCCAATGGCCTGGAAGCACTGCTTAAGCGGGATTTTCTGCGCCTGCTGCCGTTAGAGTTGGCCTTCTACCTGCTGCGCTGGCTGGACCCCCAGACCCTGCTCACCTGCTGTCTAGTGTGCAAGCAGTGGAATAAGGTGATCACTGGCTGTACTGAAGTGTGGCAGAGTGTGTGTCGAGACCTTGGCTGGCGCATCGATGAGTCCATTCAGGACGCTGGACACTGGAAGGGAATATATCTGAAGGCCAAACTGCGCATGAAGCAGCTGAGGGAGGAGGATGCGTTTGAAACCAGCTCTCTCATTGGACACAGTGCTCGTGTATATGCTCTTTACTACCGCGATGGGCTCCTCTGCACAGGTGCGTTACCATTAGAATGTCTTTGCTTTGGTGCTGCGTTAACTTTTGTTTTAAAACATTTTTCATTAGGATCTAAGTAGGATTCTGACTGCTTCTGTTCATCAGTTAATAACGAGATGGAGTCAGATCTGTATGTAAACGTGAGATTTAAATTGAAACATGTCACAAAATCGAGACTTTCTCAGGGACATTTACATAAGGTATAGTTCATCTGAAAAGTTACATTGTGCTATGTGCTGAAGTTTTTCCAAGGTTTTCCAGTTTGAGGTTGTTGTTTTTTTGTTTTGTGGAAATATTTGCTTTTATGTTCAGAAGAACAAAAGAAAGAAATCAAAGAGAATTTTGGCTGAGCTTTTCTTCGTGGGTGAAATATTACTTTGAAGGTGTGGTCCACTATGATATCATGTTTTAAACTTTAGTTGATGTGTAATGTAGCTGTGTGAACATAAACAACATCTCTGAATGTAAGACGCTCAAACTTCAATGCAAAGGGAGACATTGGCTTTTACAGTGTTAGCTTAGCAAAACCTACAGCGAATGAACTTTTGGACTACAAAAAATTACATTCGGGTTAATGATGCCATAAACCCTCCAGGTTATACGCGCATACACCCTGTGCAGCGAAGAGGTGTGGCCAGAGGCTCTGGGATGTTATAGCAGAAAAAGCTAAAATGCCGTCCAAACTCTGCCACTTCCACTGTTTCTGTTTCTCTATTTCTTCTTCTGTTTCTGTATTTGGGCTTCCAAAGGTGCTTACAATTTAATTTTAATTATGCTGCAGAGAATTATATAAACAGATATAGCATTTGTGAAGGGTTATTTACAGTTACAATGACTGACAGTATTTACACAGCAGAGGCAAAGCGTGTGCTAGTAGAGGTGTGACACTGCCATTATGTTAGCTGACCAATCAGAGCCTCGTGAAGGTGGGCTTTCTAAGGAACTAGGAAATATGACAGTCATTTTCATGTTAGCTGAGTAGCTGTTTATAATTAAAGTAAGATATATGAAAAAATAACCTGATTTTTCACAAATGAAGCATGGGCACACATTGCGTTGCACCCCATAAAGACAACCAATTCTTAAAAATACACTCTGGACCACCCCTTTAAAGCAGAATTTTCCCCAAAATGTCATTATTGCAATAACATCCTAACCCATTCTATCCTATCATACTTTTACAGTGCACTATTTTATAAAGTTACGACACAACATTTTCATCTAGAGAGACTTAAGCCATCATAACCACCTGGTTGACATTTTATCCCTAGGTTATCATTATTTTTTAAAAAATAGCTTATTACTATTTATCAGAGATGTATAAGTGTATTAAGATGCAATATGTGGGATAAAGCCCACAAAAAATATATTTTTAAGGGGTACACCTTACTCAAATCCTTTAAAAATGTTTATTAAAGTAAATCTTAAAATAACTAATATAGTTTTTTGTCTTATGTGTTATTTACTGTTGTTGATGTCTTTTTATTGTTATAAACCTAATGATTTTAGAAAAGCATTATTTGTAAACAATTTATTTATCAAAATTGTATCTATTGTTGCAATGAAATAGCCGTTGAAGCTTGTATTGCAATACACTCTAAAACTCTCTGCCTTTCGATTACATTCCAACATTAAAACCCCTAAATTAACAGTCCTAATCAAACAGTCATAATTTACTCACCCCATGTCATTCCAAATTCAGATATTTATTTTTCACAAACCTGCCTCGTTCTTGCAGAAAATCAAATCTGTTCCATGACACAAGAATATACTTCATTGGATGTTGTGTGTAAAACAACTATTCAGTATCCATGTGTAAATGCAAGCCTAAAATAAATCCTTTAAAAAAAAAAAAAAAACAATTAAACTTTTTTCAGATTAAACTGCTCAGGCTAGGTTTTCTGATAATGATGTATCTTGAGCTTTCTGCATGTGCAAGGTTGCCTGTTTTTCCTAAACATGATGGTGCCAGAACTTGTTCTATGTACTACTTAGAAGTCGCTGTCCATTTCTAAAGTGCTGAAATATGACCTTATATGGAGTGATATCCTGAACGTTTAACCCAGTCAGTGCCATCTTTTGTGGATTAGCAATTAAGACTACTACTAAGTCTATATAAAGCACCTTAACTGCAGACAGAAGGCGGGAAAAGAAACTTAATGTTAAAGAACACAAGGTTTTCTACTCTTTTTCTTATTTAATTTATAAATGAATTTGAAAAAGCATAATACTGTACAACAAAGGACAAACCCTTGAATTATAATCACACTCCATGTAGAAAACTGACATCACATACAAGTTAAGATTTCAAATAAATAAAATGTCATATTTGCAAAGTATATTTCAAAATATTGCAAAAATGGTTTTACACAATTACATTGTTTTCTTTTCCAACCCTTGGAATTGCAAATATAGGCTACATGTTTAAATGTATTTTTTTATACAAAAACATATTTATTATAAATAAATGAAAGTATTATTGTTATTATACAATCATTATTTTAAATAACAGAAATTAAATCAGGTTCTAAGAAATTGAATCAGTATAGGCATGCTTTGTAAGATCACCATTATATAATTTATATAAACTTAAGTTTTGTCGACTTGCAAAACTCACTGCATGCCGACACCTTCGTTGTTACGCACGAGCTGCACGTGAGCAGCAAGTAGCCTACTTTTTCGGCGTGCATGTTAACAACCGGGACTTGCAACAGGGGAAGAGCAGTCAGGGTCCAGCTGGAGCGGTGTGTGAGGCGCGCATGTCTGTTGTTTTCCGCACACGCGAAGATGCGTCAGTTTGCTTTTTGATTAAACTGCATTGCTTTCACCAATGTTGGTTCGGTTGCACATAGAGAATAACGTCTTTATTTCGGTGTTACAGTTCTTAATAAGTGCCCCAGTAAATTGGGTCTAGCGACGCCCCTGAAGTAATATATATGTGCACCTATGGCTATATGTTATATTACTGTATAGGTTTTAACAACATGTAAGGTTTTAACAAATACAACAGAGCACTTGTAGATCTCTGACAATTTTAAGTGCTGCTTAGGTTATGATGCTTTTGGGACACAGACCATAATATTAAGATCCATCACCATTATTTTTACAATCTCCTTAGGTTTAGAATGTGTTTGGGAAATGCAGCCCATGACTGACTTTATTTGTTGACCTTTAAGTTGTCTATATATTTCTGGGTGAATTGACTTTCACTGATGTAGCTTTGAGATTAAATAAATAATATCATTATCAGTATTCTGAAGATAAACAAATTTTTCTGAATAAAATAAGGGTGAAATATCAAAATATTCTTTTTGGAGTGACTAACTTTAACAACTCTTTGTCCGTAAATGACATCAGTATTTGATCTCCAGTCTGGAGGATGAGGAGGTCATTATATATTTAGGACCATTTAAACAAGACCGCTCCATTTATATTTGGCACTGCGTCAACACTGTTGATTGAATTCATTTATTTGGTGATAAATGCATGAAGTAACATAAATCAGGCTTAGTGTCGCACTGATCACAAAAGTACTTTTCCTTCAGGTTCTGATGACCTGTCAGCCAAACTATGGGATGTCCGCACAGGACAGTGCGTCTATGGCATTCAGACCCACACTTGTGCCACTGTCAAATTTGATGAGCAGAAACTGGTGACTGGGTCTTTTGACAACACCATTGCATGTTGGGAATGGAGCACTGGTGCCAAAATCCAGCAGTTTCGAGGACATACTGGGGCAGGTTTGTATCAGGCTCTCAAAGTATTATCATTATTACTTTGTTTTTCAGTGCCATATTGATGATTTGGTCATGACATCGCATTAGCAGAATTTAAAAGATTTACTGTTGTTGCAGTGTTCAGCATAGACTACAACGATGAGTTGGACACCCTGGTCAGCGGATCTGCAGACTTCACTGTCAAAGTCTGGTCGCTTTCTGCAGGAACGTGTGTCAACACTCTTACTGGACACACAGAGTGGGTCACTAAGGTAAGACTTGTAATGACCAGATCTCACCGTGGAACGAACCCATATAGTTTTTATTCAGCTGCTTTTTATTTTGGAGTTGGTGATCAGTTGTAACTGTTCTCTCTTTATCTGCGACGGTTTAGGTGCACCTTCAGAAAAGCCAAGTGGAGTCCATGATGCACAGTCCTGGTGACTACATACTACTGAGTGTTGATAAATATGAAATAAAGGTAATGTATGGCACTTTTAAACACCATAGTGTTTTTCAGATAAAATCTGAAATATCACAAAATTTGATATCACAAAATCATATTTTCACTATTTTATTATTCAAGGTAACTTGGTCAACAGAAAAACACAATGCCATGAGACGCTTAATTTGTATATTTTCTTTTCTTCATTTATTTATTTATTTATTTAGACGCAGTGCATCTGGAAAGTATTCATAGCGCTTTATTTTTTCCACATTTTTTTATGTTACAGTCTTATTCCAAAATGGATTAAATTAATTTATTTCCTCAATTCTACACACAATACCCCATAATTACGATGTGAAAAAAGATTTCTTTAAATTGTTGCAAATTTATTAAATATAGAAAACCTGAATAATCATCAGTATTCACAGCCTTTGCTGTGAAGCTCTAAGTTGAGCTCCGGTACATTCTGTTCCACTGATCCTTTTTGAGATGTTTCAGCAGCTTCATTGGAGTTCACATGTGGTAAATTCAGCTGATTTGACATGATTTGAAAAGGCATACACCTGTCTATATAAGGTCTTAGGGTTGACAGTGCATGTCAAAGCACAAACCAAGCATTAGGACAAAAAAATTGACTGTAGACCTCCGAGACAGGATTGTCTCGAGGCACAAGGCCGGGGAAGGTTACAGAAACATTTTTGCTGCTCTGAAAGTTACAATGAGCAAAATGGCCTCCATCATCTGTAAGTGGAAGATGTTTGGAACCACCAGGACTCTTCCTAGAGCTGGCCAGCCATATAAGCTGAGTGATTGGGGGAGAAGGGCCTTAGTCAGGAAGGTGATCAATAACCTGGTGGTCACTCTGTCTGAGATCCAGCGTTCTTCTGTGGAGAGAGGGAAAGATGAATGCAGCAATGAACAGAGACATCCTGAATGAAAACCTGCTTCAGAGTGCTCTTGACCTCAGACTGGGCGAAGGTTCATCTTCCAGCAGGACAATGATGCAAAGCACACAGTCAAAATATCAATGGAGTGGCTTCACAAATAAAGATGAATTGAATTGTTGTGTAGCGCTTTTACAATGTAGATTGTGTCAAAGCAGCTTCACACGACTTATAGTAAATTGAAACAGTGTCAGTTCAGTTTTCAGTGTTGAAGTTCATTTTAGTTCAGTTCAGTGTGGTTTAATATTCATTGCTGAGAGTTCAAACTACAAATGTGTAAATAAATGTCCTTGTGTGGCCCAGCTAGAGCCCAGACATAAATCCTATCGAACATCTCTGGAGAGATCTGAAAATGGCTGTACACTGTCACTTCCCATCCAACCTGATAGAGCTTGAGAGGTACTGTAAAGAGGAATGGGTAAAAATTCCCAAAGACAGGTGTGCTAAGCTTGTGGCATCATATTCAAAAAGACTTGAGGCTGTAATTGCTGCCAAAGGTGCATCAACAAAGTATTGAGCAAAGGCTGTGAATACTAATGTACATGTGATTTTTCTGTTTTTTTATTTTAAATAAATTTGCAACAATTTAAAAAAAAAAAATTTCACATTGTCATTATGGGCTATTGTGTGTAGAATGTTGAGGAAATAAATGAATTGAATCCATTTTGTCATAAGGCTGTAACAAAAAAAATGTGGAAAAAGTGAAGCGTTATGAATACTGTCCGGATGCACTGTATATGTATCAAAAACTATATACAAAATACAAATAACTTGCCATTTGTTTTGCACTTTCTGCAGATTGGTTCTCTAAGTGCTGTTTTCCATAAATTTCTATGGACTAAATCCAATCATTTTACTTTTCATTGAATTTCATTGCACAACAAATTTTGTTATACGAAATTTGTTGTTGACCAAGAGAAAGCTGCTTATCTTAAGAGTGACTTCTATTTGAGCCCTGTGCTTCATTCCTTAGTAAACAAGACAATAAAACATATTTACACAACCTTAAAGTTCCTTATTTCTTACAGTATAAAAAAACTATTTTTTTAAGCTTTTTAATTTTGACACAGAAACCAGTGATAATGTCCAAACCTGTATTTTTGAGTCAACCAGTTTTCTGTGACTGGATATGCACCTAATCATATGGCAGCAGTGCTTCCTTTTTCTTTTAAATATTATCACCATTAAAACAAGTATTTTTGTGATGCCCCTATATGAAATGATGACTTGAATGGACACAGTGTTTATGTGTTTTTGTCTCTGTTTCTCTATAGGTGTGGCCTATAGGCCGTGAGATTAACTGCAAGTGCTTAAAAACTCTATCAGTTTCAGAAGACCGCAGCGTCTGCTTGCAGCCACGGCTACAGTTTGATGGTCGCTACATTGTGTGTTGTTCGGACCTTGGCATATACCAGTGGGACTTCGCAAGCTTTGATGTCATCAGGTTCATGCATTTTAAATCAAGATTCAAGAAGGGAACTATTAAATCAACTGTCCATTAAGATTAGCTTTATTTTACGTCAGACAAATAACTTTTAACTAGGGCTGTCAATTGATTAAAAAAATTAACTAATTAATCACACTTTTGTTCGTGATTAATCATGATTAATCACAAAAAGCCGTATTTATTACAGAAATAAAAACACAGGCATGTAAGTGCCATTTGAATTTTAAAACAATCAATGCCAATAACAAACAAACATTATTTCCATGTTGGATTCTGTGTGAACTACAAAAAAATCCAAAATACAGGCATTGCAAATATGGAAATTGGAAGAAAAAAAATTATAATAAAGTATTGAATACAAACAGTTGTATTCATTGCAAAGTTGTTTTGCGAGTTGAGAACATTAATTATAAAGTAGAAACAATTTTGCTCAGTCCTCCTTAACATTTTGGTAGTTGCTAAGACAGTCCAGTCTGTTGATGTGACCTAAGAGTGAGAAAAGTCTCTCACAAGCAGAACCACCGATTTCGGTGCTTAATTTCTGTACCACTGGTGCTGTGACAAGGATGAAAGAAGCACCAAGGGGTACATCAAAGTCACCTACCAAAGACTATAGACTAGACTTCTTACATGGACTTTGGTCACGCCATCTCTAAACATTAAATTCTAAACTGCTTTGAGCGACTGTCTGCGATGTTAGGAGTTTAATGTTGTTGTTAGGATATCCACACATACACAAACACTCTCTCTTACACACACACACACACACACACAGACAGGTAGCGGGCAGTACGGTGAGCTCACACGGTATAAGCGACTCCCTTCAGAGTCATCAACGCGCACGGTCACGTTCATCAAATTTGCTCTAGTGATCTAGTGCTCTAGTGATCACGCCGCCCTCAACCCGAAAGTGAAAAAGAAAGTGACCGGTTCGCGGATGAATGTGCGGACCGGGAGGGAGGGAGTAGGTGTCGCGGATTAAGCTGGATTTATACTTTCGCCTGGCGCCGCATCGCGCGCCTCTGCTGAGTGCGTGTGCACCTCGGGGCTATACTCGCCGAGGGAGCTCACTATTCTGCCGCCCTTGTCGGCCGCCTAGGTCGCCTCTGTGGACGCGCCGGCCCTAAGCACACGTCAGCCACAACAGGAAATAAGAAAAAACTGCCACTGCGTTAAATGTTAATTTTTTTTAACGCGTTCAATATTTCAAATTAATCGGCGTGCGTTAACGCGCTAATTTTGACAGCCCTACTTTTAACATATATATTGTTCCATTTGAATTTGTAAGTTATGGTAGATAAATGACATGATTTCAAATTAAATGTAATTAGATGTTTTAGATTACTGATTAATTAAGCTAAATTGTTTTATTGAATTGATTTTCTCAGAGTCATCAAGCCACAGCAGGACCCCTCCAGCCTCTCTCTGCTTAGTTTCGGTGAGGTTTTTGCTCTGCTCTTTGACAACCACCATCTCTATGTTCTGGACTTGAGGACTGAGGTCACTGTGGGGCGCTGGCCATTGCCAGCCTACCGTAAATCGAAACGTGGCTCTAGTTTCTTAGCAGGTGTCACTTCCTGGCTCAATGGACTGGACGGCAAGAATGATGCAGGCCTAGTGTTCGCCACCAGTATGCCTGACCATAGCATTCATCTGGTTCTCTGGAGAGAGAATGGCTAGGACATGGAGCAGGCGAATACTAGCCCTGTGCTTTGAAAGCAGGCAGAACTTCACAGCAAGAAGAAAAAAAGGGTGCTCTTCATAAGAAAAAACTTAACAGCCAACGTTAGATAATGCATGGACCAAAGTGTTTCCCCCTCCTCGACTTTGTTTCCATTCGCATTACAGATTCACTCTTGCTTCACTCTCTTTCTTATTTGCTTGCAAACCGTGCATTCAACACGCTATGATTCATAAAAAAGGAGACCGCTGGAGATTTGCAGTAGCTTTTCTCCATCATGTGAACAATCCAAGGGTTTTGTTTGTTGAAGACTTGAGAGATTTCCCACTGAACTTATGAGTTGAGCCGCTTTCGCTTTCACACTAGTGAAAGTTGTTAAAATGCTTCAGCACCACCAGAGCACAGATCGCTCCACAGCAGGCCCGAGCGGGAGAGTTGGCATGTTTTATAGCACAATCACCAGGATTGACAATGAAGTACGTTGTGTGTTTTTTTAAGTGTTTAAAGTGTTACTTTTCAACAACTTTGTGTTTATTTACACTAGGAAGTTCTCTAGGACAAAGAGAAATGTTGCCTTAAATCTATGATTTCCTTTGGAAGAAACTGAATTTGCAGACCTGTGTGGCTGTAGGCGCTGGATTGCAGCCCAAACATCTGTGTTGGTCATTTTGCTGAGTCTTGAAAAGGCTCTGATAAAATGCTGTCTGAATGAGTCAAACAGGCTTTTATTTGTGGCTCCTCGCCGTTACTGACCCTTGGTTTTTAAACTTCATTCAGTTTATTAGTCATGTGCCTTTGTTTTAACACTTTTGCATATACAGCGTGTCACATTCTGAAGTCCAGTCCTCCCTCAATGAGAAAAATCTGTTTTATGCTTATTTTTTTAACCTAATGTAATCAACACTGTAAGAATTAGTCTTACCACTATTTAGCCAGACTAGATCACACAAAAGTGTTTCTTGTGAAAGTCGTTGAATGTTAATTTTTAATCTTTATTTTTAAAGACTGATCTTATTTTTGCATAATCCAGGGCCAGCCAGCCTTTTGTCACTTTATATAGCTGCTTCTGTTGTTCTGTATATCCCACTGGAACATTAGAACAATACAACTTTTTTTCTGTCCCCAAACCGTCAAAACAGATGACTGAGTGTTTGGGTGCATAGTTTAATGCATTTCCACTGTATTGCTCACATATTTCGGAGGTTAGAGACTGGGTAAAAGTATGATTACCATCGGGGGTTACGACGTCTGTATGCACTGGTTGTGTTGCTTCACTGAAATGCAAACCTCACAGACAGTAATGCCATCCGTCCATCGCTAGCAGAATTCAGGTCTGTTGTTTGTATAACAAAACATGCTGTCTTACAAATAAACGACAGTAGCTAACTATAATAGTTGACTTTTTCTGACTCTGATTGGATGTTTTTCATTTTTATAACATATCTTGTATGCTTTGTCTTTTTTACACAGTTATTGATCATCATAAGTATAAATTCTGCTCTTTGATCATTTCAAAAGCATGTTCCTGCACGACCGGAGATGCTGGAACGCATTTCGAGAACTATAGTTTTACCCCTGTTGTTGCTGATCTGTCCAGTAGGGGGTGAAAGATAAACGGCCAAATAAAACATTTTCAGTTAACGCTTACCTTCACCATCTTCATAATTAACTGTTTGCAGCTTTGGGGTTAGAGGTAGGGGTTGGTTAGGGCAGTGGTTCTCAAACTGTGGTACATGTACCACTATAGGTACACAAGCTTCCTTTTAGTGGTACACGGAGAAATCCCTATATAATTAAAGTTGAACACACTTTTAACCCTTTGACGTGTACAATAACACTGATGTGACTAGTAAATTGTTTTCAATAGGCTAAACCATTTATTTAAGTGGCTGACAATAATAAATATTCTTAATTAGAAGAATTAATCTGCCTCGTTTTTGAACTGTGCAGTGTTGTAGCTGCTTAATTATGCATACTATGCTACTGTACTTCAATACCGGTTATTATGGTGGTCCTTTTCTGGGGAAAGAGGACTTCACCTCCTTCTTTCTCACTCCGTCTTCGCCAACCGTTTTTTGGGGCTCAGATCTTGGTCGTATTGGCCAAACATGATATCAAAGTTTTGGGCTTTTGCCATGAACCACTCATTATGTGATAATAGGGTATTCAATAAACAGTCTTGAAATACGTGAAACACAAATAAAGCTGGAAATAATACTCTGAAGAGCTTAGAAAAATCACTACAACACTGCAAACCACTACGACACGTCCAACACTTACAGCAAACCCACAAAGAGCTTCTCAGATTTGCAAGGCTTTAAGTACCGCTCGGAAGTAAGATTGGATCACATTCTACTCATCACATCCCACTGCACACAACATGTTGTTTTAAAGACAAATGCCTGAGGATGAATGTAAATGACATAAAAACAAATACAATTGAAATGAATTATCCATTTAAAACATTTTTTGCCATTTGATCAATATCAGCTATAGGATAAACTGATCCAAGGGACAAAAGCTGTTTTAAATGAATATTATTTAAAATCTGTAGAAAAAGAAGCACAACTATTGAAACTTGAAAGGTTTTGTGAAACTCAAACCAGAAAACTGACATTTGTTGACTTAAATAATTAAAAATAATGCTTAATATTATCCATCCAGCAAGACATTTACATGACATTACCGCAAGAAAAAATAAAATAGTCATTTATAGTAAATACTATTGTGTTTTTAAACCATTACAGCAGGCATGTCCAAACTCGGTCCTGGAGGACTGGTGTCCTGCAGATTTTAGCTCCAGCTTGACTCAACACACCTGCAAGGATGTTTCTAGAAAGCCTAGTAAGAGCTTGATTAGCCAGCCCAGGTGTGCCTGATTGGGGTTGGAACTAAACTTTGCAGGACACCGGCCCTCCAAGACCGAGTTTGGACACTCCTGCATTACAGTAAAGAAATGCGAACGAATCCTGAAACTGCAGCCTTTCCGTTGTTTGCTACTAGTGAAAATTGTGTGATATGAAGATGTAATATCGCCCTAACAAACCTAATCCCCAACCCCAACCCCAGAACCATTTAAATACAGTGTTGGGAGCATAATCTGATGTGTAGGCTAAAATGTCAGGACACCGGTTGTGCACGAACACCCTTCTCCATAGTTTGCAGTTCTCTCTGCTTGTAATCATTTTGCACACTAGAGGGCGGTGCTGCAACAGATAAATGGGTTTAAAACGAGGAAGGAAGTGAATGTTACAAATGCGACGTTAAATTAAAACTCGTTTGTTTTTAACTTTTGGTTTTCATAGACGAATAAAATCCGTTTTGTTAATATAAAGGTGAGTGAATGGTTTATTTTCTTTTATGACTCAACTATTCAAATGAAGACCAGTGCTCGTAAAATGTCATTTGCACAGTTTGACGTTCTTTTTGCAGTCTTGTTTTTTGCTCAATGGTCTCACAACTAATTTATATTCCACCTCTTCTTTTCTTTGCACTCCCTCGCACTGCTCCTCCCCGCAACCCCTCCAAAATTCACTAGAAGGAAGGAGTTAAATCTAGAATAACATGCCATTCCAAATGTTTCTGCCTCTCTGTCGCAGTGCCACTGCTGAGTTGATGGACCGTTTGGGTTTGGAGCGTTGGCGTAGTTCCAAACATTCATGTACATCTCAGTTTACACGATCTGTTCCAATTGCTCATCCATTTTGCAAAACAATAGACCCTTTCTGTCTTTGACAAAAAGGGATGGAAAATATTAATACATGTATTGTAAGATATTAGGGATGGAGAAAATGATTAGTACATGCTTTGTTATAGGTTATTTCTGTATTACATTTGAATCCATTTTTAATTTTCGAGATTTCTCTCTTTTTCGCGTGCTGCATTGACAGAACAATATAGAAATGCTCTTGTGGCTTGATGACCTTAAATATCGTAAGACATACTTTTATCAGAATTTCTTTAGGCTTTCACATTTTCCTTATTTTCTTAGTAAAGATTTTTGCATCCCATACATAAAAATAAGCCTACGGGTTTTCATAGCCTTTAATAGCTATCTATATTAATGGATTTAACATCTTTGTAATACTTAGCGTGACTTATGGGTTTTACTTTTAAATGATAATAAGATCTTGATCTGTGCTTCAATCGGTTTTAATGTCAAAAAGTTAAACAAAGCAACGTTTGTTGACATTAGCAGTTTAAACCATATAATTAAGGTCCAGGAAGAACCCGGACCTAAGAAAAGTGCTTTATAAAGTGTTTTTTAGAAGTGGAGTTAACAATTGAGGAGTCTTTCTATTGCTAGATTGACACATTGGCAATAAAACAGTTAATACAAGAAGCATCTTGCATATTGACCAAATTTAAAGGGCACCTATTTTACCTCTTTTTCAAGATTTAAGATGAGTGTTTTGTGCCAGAATGTGTCGGACACCCATCAGATTATTTATTATACCTTTCAGAACATAATATATTCTGCTCTGAACACAATGTAGCTTTTTTTGTGGCCTGTGCCTTTAATGCTAGTCCTCCTCGCCCACTGTTCCCATGTGTCTGTCAGAGTGTCTCCATCTCTGCCTTGTCAGATAAACAGCACAGTGACACACATAAAGGAAGCAGATCTCATGTAATGTTAGTGAGAAATACTACAGTAAGAACTTCCCCAATGATTATTTGATGTATTTATTGCAGAGTTAATTCAAGCCAATTTATGTCATTACAAAGTTCATGCACACACAGACACACACACACACACACAGCGCGTGGGTTTAACTTTGCACTGTTTTTGCACAGCAAATGTGACATGACGCACGTTAATATCCACTGCTGTATGGATATCTGTCATGTTACTGTACAAAATCAACCTGACTTAACGTTCACAATCCGGGATTGGAGCGTCATCTTTTATGATTGTACTGACATGCAGCTGTGGTGATAAAGACGGTAAACTCGCTGTAATTCATTACAAACATGCACTGTTTTAAAAACATTTTAAACGTGTAAATCTCACTCTTGATCACATCTGATGATGATTGATGATTGCAGCAAGCTGAACAGATCTTTTAATCCTAGTTACTTTGCGCACATCATGTCTTGTTGATGATTATACGCGTTACTACGGAGACATGTTGGTACGTGGCTGTCAATCAATTCGGTGGGCGGGGAAATCGCACTCCTACATCTTGTTGTGGTGGGCCTCAAAATGGGAGGTATTTGGGACTTACTTCAACGTCAGGATAGTTTTAAAAAAAAGAGACTTATGGTCTTCACTCTAAAAACAAAAAGGTGCTAAATCGCACCAAAACTGGTTCTTTGGCTCGTAATGAGGGGGGAACCTTTTTTGGTCCTGTACAGCACCTTAAAAATTAGGTGCTATATACTTTTGTCAAATAGTGCTGTTTAGCACCTATATTTTAAGGGGCTCTTAATGTTACTTTACCCTTTCCACAAATAAAGCCGGCATAAGAGTTATGAGAATTAGCTATAAGAACAAGTGCTTACCAGTAGTAGTGGTGCTATATATCACTTTAACCCCCCCAAAGAACCACTGAAAAACCTTTATGGTGCTTTAAAGTTTCTTTACACAGTAAAAGTGCTATATAGCACCTTAACCACCTTAAAGAACCACTGAAGAACCACTGAAGAATCTTTATGGTGCTTTAAAGGTTCTTTACACAGTAAAAGTGCTAAATAACACCTCAAATAGTGTAAAGAACTACTGGAGAACCACTGAAAAACCTTCTTTTTAAGAGTGTTCATATCACCCTAATATGACTGCGGACACACTATACATACACACAGTTCTGTCCAAACAGCTTCAAAAGATGATTTTTTTTTAATCATAGGTGCCCTTTAATTGTGCAGCACAATTTGTTTCATTCGTACTGTGAAATGATTATTTTATATATTTTACTAAACTATAAATTATTAGGATTTTCTGATATTGTCCTAAAACAGGACTCATTGGTAATGCTAATGGAATAAAAGTGTGAGTGTAACTTACTTGACTTTAGTTGTGTAATTCAGCCAAATGAATGTTTTCTTCTTTTTTTCAATCCTAGAAATGTTTGCTCAATGTCATTCCAGTGGAAGAATTGAGGAAAGATGTTGCCCACCGCAAAAGGGTGAATTATGAAGATATAACACAGATCAAATCAAAAGTCAAGCACACCCTTCGCATGAAAGTAAGAAGTTTTATGTTGTTGTTTCAGCGCAGAAGGTCTTCCCATTCCTTAGACCACCCACGTGAAAAGATTTATATCAGTATGCATTGAAACCACAAGCGACTACGATGCAAAGGACCACGCTGATGAACTCCATATGCTTAAAATTGCAAACGCCAACAGCGAGCACAGCATATTAAGTCCTGATGAGATGTGTTTTTTTAATCCTTTTAATGATTTGTGCATGTTTAATTACGAGTGCTCTAAACATATTGAAAAGGCATGTCTGCACTGTTTCTAATATTGGATGAGTGAACACACTCATACACACACACACACACACACACACACACACACACACTAGTGTTTATTTTCACCCTGTCCGCAGACCAAACATGATTACAAGTTGTACAGTCAATATTTAGATATTGTGGTTAGGCCCTCAGCCATGGTCTCTTTTCTCCTCCCCTCAGTGTGTATATGTCATCAGACAGGATATTCCCACTTTGACTGCACTGATCCCAGTACTGTGATCGTCGTAATCTCTCCAAGACAGTTGTATGTTGTTTTGTAATGTATATGTCAGGGTATGTGCTCAGCAAGGCTACTAATTTCCCAGTCCCGGTCACTGCACTCACTCACCTTCTGCCTAGTCCCTGAATTATCAGGGGTTGCCACAATGGAATGGACATCCGATTGCCCTGGTATATCTTTTATGTTGTATATTAAAAAGTGTGAAAATACAGCTGTTGCCATATCATCTTGATATTGTTTACTTGAGCATGACAGAATTATTCCCACAATGTCCTTTTTTTGTACAGTGTAGCAAATTTTTAAATATTTTAGTGATATAAGAATCGTTTCATTACAAAACTTACTACAGTCAGAGACTATAGAATACACAAGACATGTCACTCGTATAGTTTCAAATGGAGAAAAGTGTGACGGTTAATATGGCAAATGAAGGCCTGCCTACTAGTACAGAAGCCAATCATTGACCACTATAGACTGACGATTCTCCGGGGAAAAAGCTCAGACCAGATGTGGGCTTTTATGACAGTTTGGCAGTAAACAAACACACTGGAATCTCAGCGAATACTTGCTTCACAGACATAAGAAATCTATCCAAATAAAGCTTCAAATCTGCGTTTTTAATAAACCAAGTGCACTTGAAAACCAAAAAAAATTTTTTTGGTTTTGTAATCTGTATGAAACAAATGCGAGGTGCAGTATGTCCTGTCAAACGCACATCACATGACAGCAGCAACTCTAACGCCCACCAACTTGTAAACAAAGAGTAACTTTTATTTCTGGAGAAGATTTGCCTTCAAGCCCAAGTTGGGAATTACTTCAGAAGTGCAGCACGATCAGATGATCATTATTCAGAGGATGAAAATGTATAACTCTGCCATAAATGAGGTTGGTGTCGTGATCTTGTTAATTTCGGTTGAGCTTGCGCATTACCTATGGCAACATGAAAATATGCTGTTTTTGTTCAGACCTTTAGAAGCTAAACTTATGAGAGAGATGTTGTTTAATTTTATTGGTGATTCCAAATATGTAATGTAATTGTAAGCTTGGCAAATACTGTAGTTTTAGAGAATTTGATGTTTTTCCCATTCAGACAGAATGTCCGAGCAAACTGCCCGACAGGCTTTTCAAAGATGACAGCCGAGTGAATTGACTTGCCTTAATGAGGTGGTCCACTACGATATCATATTTTAAACTATGTTTTAAACTAGCTATGTGAACATAAACAACATCTCTGAATGTAAGACGCTCAAAGTTCAATGCAAAGGGAAACATAGTTATAGCAGAACACTTCCTGTTGACATGGAGCTGATCTGCAAATCTCAGCACATTATGTTAGCTGACCAATCAGAGCCTCTTGAGGGCGGGCTTTTGGAGGAACTAGGAAATCTGACAGTCGTTTTTATGTTAGCTGAGTAGCAGTGTATGATTAAAGTAAGGTATATGAAAAAATAACATGCTTTTTTCACAAATGAAGCATGAGCACACATTGCTTTGCATCCCATAAACACAAACAAGCTTTAAAAATACACTCTGGACCACCCCTTCGGTACAGTTGGACCAATACTGCAGCTGTTGGACCACGTAATGTACTTTTGACACTTTTTTTAGGAGAGTATGTAGTATTTAGATTTCAAATATGCAGTTTATTTATAAGCATAGTGTCTATTTATGATTTCACAGATGGGACTTCCAGCGTAATAGCGGCCATTCAGCCCTTCAATGCCCTCTGAGAGTTGATTATTTAGGAGTATAAAGGATGACTGTAAAGTGGTGTATTGTGAAGTATAATTGGTTCTGGTACATCTAATGGCAATTATATGCAAATATAGGTATAGTGCTCAGCATGTATGAGTGCACCCCTCACAAAGCTCTCATTTAAATGAATATTTTCCATAGGATGCTTTACAGTGTTATATTTGTGCATATACATTAGTTTAGTCAGTACTGAAGCCAAAGCTGGAGCTAATATAACAAAATAACTTACAATAATGGTTCAAAAATTAGTAGCCCAAATTTATATTTTAGGGAAACATATTAAGTAACATTTTCAAAAATAGCAAGAAGCAAAAAATATATACAATTTTGTTGAAATGTTGTAGTGCGTAATTTATTTTTGCAATCTATTGTGTGAATTTAAATGTATTATCTTTCCATTTCTAAAGATGTTCAGTGACTAAGATATAATTTTACTGAATATGTCTGTTTAGTAACTCTGTTTTGTTCAAATGCACCAATGTTACCCATATTCACTGAGAAATGGATAAAAATATTTATTTTCAAAATGAGTTGTACTCAATTATGCTGAGCATTATATGACTGCAATGTTTTACAGCTCAATGTATTTAATGCTAAAGGACAACTTGGTCAATCAAAATCAGAAAAAAAGTTGATGTAGGGCAAACAGTACAACTGTCAAGTGTATGCATGTTTAATCTACGCTCATGCAATATAAAAAGGGGATGCCATTCCTCTGTTCTGCCATTGTTAATGTTTAGATAATGTTATTTGTTTAAATTAGAATGATGTTTAAAACTTATACGTATATTGTCATTGCTTTTATTATAGTCATCAGCTTTGATATTAAATCTATTTTAAAAATAAAGACATGACCTTTTAGAGGTAAATTAGACTCACCCAAATAAGGTATTCTCACCAGGTTTTGAGGTTCCTCAAAATGGTTAACAGTAGCTTGTCCAACTTTGTGAGCAAGTCTGGAATATAAACATAAACTAAATTCCAGAAGGCACAACCCAAAAAGTGTGCATATGGGAATTTCAGGCAATGCAAGGAAAGCTCATCTCTAAAGACATGCACGTCGATTTATTAGCACAAGAGATGGCATTTATCTAACCATGGTATGCTAATGTTGACATGAAAAAGCAGAAGGACAGAGACCGACCGTAGAGGATATGCATGTGGTGGAACAATTTGGGACAGTGAGTCCCTGTGACCTTGTGCTACCCTAAACTTTTTATTCATTATTTGGATTTCAGATGTTGTTGATAAATAATAGACTGATAAAAAAATGATGTGTTTAAAGGCTTATTGTTTCAACATCTCCAGTGAATCGTTTAAATAATTCTTCTTCTTTATTTAAATGTCTCGTTCCTTTATTTTAACAGATCCTTCAAACCCATACAGATGCATTAAAGGTATGTAAACATCTCTGAGTTTTGTCTATATATATATTTTTTTTTTATCTATTCAGAAACACTCTATCATCTGTGTTGATGTTGGTGAGCACAAGGCCCAAACAATTCAGCTCTCCTCTGTCTTTCCAGCCCTCCACGGACAGACAATGGATCATTCACACTGCCCTGCCTTCATGCCACTGATTGGCTTACGGTAAAAAAAAAAAAAACATTCAGGCCTCGTGGGAACTTTCCAGCCGAGATGATAATCAGAAGGGGGAGGGAAGGGAGGGACAGATACAGGATACAATAGGCAAAAGAGACCTTATTTACATCTCATTCCCCTCCCCAAACAAATCAACAAAAACATAGGCCTAATGAGAGAGACAGAGCTGGTGTTTCTACACTCTTTACAACTCATACTTGGCTACTTTATTTTGCTCTTGGTGGAAATGTGATTTATATGCATTTGAACTTTAATGTAGTTTGTTTTCTGCATGATTTCTGTAGTGAGTTTTACTGAGAAAGAGGGTAACTTGATGTAGATTTGGAAATTGAAACTAGCGGCCAACAAACAGCTGCCAAAAATATTTTACAGAATAAGATTATAAATTGTACAGGAATGTAAAATTATCTAGAGCGAGAGTGTTAGAGCTCTGCTCAGGACCACCGTGAATTCTCTTTTAATCAAACATGCTCTTTGAGTCAAATCGTCCTGGCACACGAGAGCTGTGATGTCATTTAGCTCACATGGAACAGATTTCCTCTGCTCTGCGATTGAAAAATCGGTAAGACGTTCCTGGAAAATTGTTACATCACTTGGTGGAGCAGCTAACTGACATAGTCCAAATAATCAGCAGTGATATTTGTGCAGCAAGGACAATCAACTTTAACTTTGATTTGAGGCCAGTAACCAATAAAAACGATAGAACAATATTGAAAATCAGACCAAAAAAAATTTAACAAAAAACTGCACCTAAAAAGTTTGCTCTGCAAAGAAGCTTTGTGATAGACACAATCCAACTGAAAACATGTTTTTGCATCTATTGAAATAATATATGTTTATCTTTATTTTAAAATAGGCATGAATATATATATATATATATATATATATATATATATATATATATATAT
>CAIGQQ010033541.1:6955127-6972427 GCA_903798035.1 Danio albolineatus | reverse complement strand
TAAAAATAGAATATATATAAATTTGAGTGAGGCTAAAGATAATTAGTGCAGTGTTTCTCTGTTCTGACCCTCGCGCATCCTTACACAGTAAATTGTGAGGTGTTGAATTTCTGGTGTAAGCCACTGTAGTGTTATAGTGTTACATTTACTGTTTTAAACGCTGATGTGTACAAATGTACATAAGTGTCCATTAACTGTTTTAAACGCTGATGTGGGTTAAATTGTTACTTTAACAGTGTATGTTTCTGGTGTTGCCTTTCCATACTCCTCATCGGTGGTAATTGCACATATGGCAGGTGACTTGGTCAATATGGTCAACACAGTAGTAAAAAATAATATACTCTGGTTATATATTCAACCATTTTTTAAGTGTAACTTACACAATGGGCTGGTGGGACTCGAGAAGAGAGTCTAATGTAACACCTGTGGAGTTATAGGTACACTGGACAGTTTGCCCTGCTGTTGTTAAAACTGTTTAATGTGGTGTGCATTTTTACACTCTTAACTGTAAAATATTTTACACTGCAGGGGTGTATATATACAGTATTCAACACTTTTGAAAGTGTAACCTGGACACTTGGCTGGTGAGACTCATATAGACACCAGAAAAGGGTTAAATTCAACACCTGTGGTGTAAAATGTACACTAGCAAATTTACTTTGTATATGTTCCACTTCTGACATTTGTTCCAACAAGTGCCCTGCCACAGTCACATATTCTTCCATGATTTCAGTAAAGTCATTCAAATGGAATTTTAGTGTGTGATTTGAGAATTAATTTATTATTATTATTATATCGTGCGCCACGGTGGCCTAGTGGGTAGCACGTTCGCCTCACAGCAAGAAGGTCCCTGGTTCGATGCCCGGCTGGGCCAGTTGGCATTTCTGTGTGGAGTTTGCATGTTCTCCCCGTGGTTGCGTGGGTTTCCTCCGGGTGCTCCGGTTTCCCCCACAAGTCCAAAGATATGCGGTGCAGGTGAATTGGGTTGGCTAAATTGTCCGTAGTGTATGTGTGCGAATGAGAATGTATGGATGTGTTTCCCAGAGATGGGTTGTGGCTGGAAGGGCATCCGCTGCGTAAAACAAATGCCGGATAAGGTGGCGGTTCATTCCGCTGTGGCGACCCCGGATTAATAAAGGGACTAAGCCGAAAAGAAAATGAATGAATTATTATTATATATATTTTACTATTATATATGCATTACCGGTCAAATGTTTGGGGTCATTTTTTTCATGTTTTTTAAAGAAAATGATTCTGTTTATCAAAGCGGCAATTATTAAATGTACAGGGGGAAAAAAGTTTAACTGCTTTCTTATTGTATGCAGTTTCAAATGAAATTATTACTCCAGTCATTATTGCTTTTATTACTATTACCATTAATAATAATAATAATATTAATAAAAACTAATATTACAGTGATTTCTGAAAGATCACGTGACTCTGAAGACTGGAGTAATGAAGCCGAAAATCATCTTTAAAATCACTGGAATAAATTATTAAATTAAATGATAAACTTTTGAACTTTTACTTTAAAATCTGTGAACGAATGAAGAGAATAAAGGTTTGTTGAAAGAGAAAGGAGTAGGGAGCAGGGAGCAAGGCACACTGTGTAGGGACCTGCCACTCGAAACATAAGCTGATCTAAAGAGGAGGTTATCTAAATCATGTGTGTTAAATAAGAGAAATGTGTGTGAAACACTGGATTAGTGAAGTTTTGGTAATGTAGTTTTTCTGTGTGAGTTATGCTGTTCAAAAATAAGTTGAATTAGAATCAGAATCAGAAAGAGCTTTATTGCCAGGTATGTTCACACATACGAGGAATTTGTTTTCGTGACAGAGCTTCTACAGTGCAACAGAATTACAGAGACTTAATGCAAACAATTAAAACGATCGATCAACAAAACCAGATGTTGTATGTATCAATTTACAACCTTGTCGGTCAAAATCTCTTTCTCAAAATCTCAGTCTATGCTTCAAATCTATTTGCATAAAGATTGTTTTTTTTTCCACTTCAAGAGCCCACTGTTCCACTCTTGAGCAGTTATGAATTAATGGTACTTCAATAAATATTGATTTAACAGCATTGTTACACAGTAGCAATTATTAAAGTTTCTTTTTAAGTTGTCAAATTCTAAATTGATTATTTTTTTATTTTTATTTATTAATTTATATTTCATTCATTCATTCATTTTCTTGTCGGCTTAGTCCCTTTATTAATCCGGGGTCGCCACAGTGGAATCAACCGCCAACTTATCCGGCATTTGTTTTACGCAGCGGATGCCCTTCCAGCCGCAACCCATCTCTGGGAAACATCCATACACACTCATACACTACGGACAATTTAGCCCACCCAATTCACCTCTACCGCATGTCTTTAGACTTGTGGGGGAAACCGGAGTACCCGAAGGAAACCCACGCAACCACGGGGAGAAGATGCAAACTCGGCACAGAAATCAGAATCAGAAAGAGCTTTATTGCCAGGTATGTACAAACATACGAGGAATTTGTTTTCGTGACAGAGCTTCCACAGTGCAACAGAATTACAGAGACAGGACAAAAAACAGATAATAAATATATTCAAAAAAATAGAAGTAAGTGTTAAATGCAAATATACAAATGGACAAGTGTATGTACAGGTGTATTACTATATACAACATTATATGTGCAGCTGTTATGTGCAAATTGGCATGTAAAGTGTGTTGTTAAATAAAAAAATGCCAACTGACCCAGCCGGGGCTCGAACCAGCGACCCTCTTGCTCTGAGGCGAACGTGCTACTCACTACGCCACCGCGGCGCCTTATTAATTTATATTTATTATAATTTATTTATCAATTTACATCATCATTGCAAAATTACAAGTGTGATACCTGCAACATTCTGAACGGCAGAAAGAAGTAGAGATATGTGTGTGTATACAGTCACAGGGATGGGATACAATATGTTTGTACAGTTTGGCACTGATTCAATTACAATGATGATCATACAATAATCATCCATATAATTTACCAAGTCAGTTTCTTCTTAAATAATTATTAAATAAAATCCCATCCTGTGATTTTTCTTACCCACTTTACTGGGAATTTGCAATGATGCAGAAGACGGTCAGTTGAAAAATAAAATCTCATGTCAACTTTAATGTCTGAATTGCCTAGCATTGCAGCAAATGGGAAATATAATAAAAAATTATATTCTTTTGTGTAGTACAATTTGTACAAGATACAATATAAGGGGGTTTTACTTTTTAAACCGTGCTGCAGTTTATTTTTATGAATTTCCTTTCAGTATGTAAAAATGGTTATTGCAAAATTTCATAAAACTGACACAATTATTTTGTTTTGCTCTGAATGTAAATTGTCAGTGTGGACCAGCAATCTGATTTTTATTTAATTTTAATTTTTCAGAATAGCTTCATTTGTGTTCCGCAGCAAACAAAATCATCCAGGTTTGGAACAACTTAAGGGTGAGTAAATCTATCTATGTGCCTTAAATCTAACTTTCCCTTTCAGTGTATCTTCAGAGTTCCTATTATTCAAGATATTGACATTTAAAGCATTTCTGTGCTTTCGGTTTTATGTGAGAATATAGGCTCAATTTAATACTGCATAATACCCATAACGACATTGGTCTTTCATCTTTAAAGAGTTTGCCATGTTATTAAAGAAACATTTCGAAACTCCGATCAAGAAAACCACCTTGCAACTGTGACATCGGCCTTCGGTCCTGTTCTATTCATTTCACAGATGTTTTGTAACTATGACCGTACTCTTTAAAAATTACCAGACCATTACTTTAGGGTCAAGTGCACTTTACAGGTTGTCTAAGTGAAGACATTAAAGGGCCAACAATGCATTTAACACTTCTAGCTGAGATAAATGATCAGGCTTTTTACACACACACGGTTTTATTTTGATAGCCAAGATGGATAAGTAAAACGCTAACTATTAGTAACAAGGAAAGGACATTATATTTCATTATTTTCCCAGGTCAACAGGTAGTAATTGCATAAATGTTTTAAAGAGGGATATTCCTATAAAATGACAGGGGAAATGGCTGCAACTCATTCCAAAACATTTGCTTAAGATATGAAAAAGAAAGCAGATGGTAAAACAAACCAGTGAAAGTAACAGAGACGCTTAACAGCTGTTTCCATTAAATCAGCAAGAAAGGCTGAACTGGTAGAGTCGGGCCATTCTGGCAACAAACTGATATCTCAGTGTGCAATCTCAGTGCCTTCGAGAGCTTCTTGAAAAGAGAGATCCTGATGAATATGCTTTTGCCAATGAGGCTTGCTTGTGTGTAATCATTTGTGACAGTGGTGGAGACGTGAAGACTGAGACTTCTTGAGCGCCGAGAGAGCTGTGTGTGTTTTTCCCCAAAAAGAAAAAGAAAGCTCAGCATTCCTATTCTGGAGTTATGACCTATTGTCATTGTGGGCGATAGTACAGAACAGTTTCAATAGGAAAATGAGTTATTGCGTTATGTAAAGTATATGTGTTTGTTTCATTTGGTATTTTTAGTGCTTTACTGAAGACGTTAAAAAAGATAAAGCTTTTTATTAGTTAAAAAAATGAAAACGGAAGTTTTTTTCTCTGTATTAGTATTATAAACACAACTGCTTAACTGTGAAGAAGGGCAGTGAGAGACATTTTGGCTTACTTAATTTCTGGCCTGTGTCCAATATTGACATGATTCAGACTGAATCACAACAGCATGCATGCACAAAAACAGCTAGGGCTTTTCTAAACTCCAAATTATACAAATAATTACACCAAACTCTGATCTAGATCTTTCCACTGAAAGTCCTCTTTTAGTTTCCCCCTGAATCGAAAAGCCTGGGCTACTTTTCAGCAAATAACGATAAACAGGTCTGACAGCTTGGCAAGAAGGGACAACCGACTCCTCAGAGAGATTCTGAATACATTTCACAGCAGTCCTCTCTATAAGAAAAGGAAATGCCAACATCTTGCAGTAATAGTCTCACCAGATCGAACAATTTCGTCCTTTGTGAGCAGTGAAGCCCTGAGCTCTGGAGTTGCTCCGAGTCCTCTGTGTGAGTGGAAATACACAGGGCTCATGTTCTGTTTTCTTACCGAGTTAACAGAGTTAAACTGAATTTATTCAGACCACATCGCAAAACTGCCGAACTTTCTCATTACCGTTAATCTAATGGTATGCCACTGAATCACTTTACTTTACAAAAACATGTTTATAAGAAAGCAGCGTCAGAAATGGATGTGCTGTATTACAGTTCTGCTGTGGAATGTCAGAGAATTTGCATGAGACTGTTTGCTCCTTTCCTCCCAAATGGGCCATCTAATCTCTCTAATTGGGAAAGGGAGAAAATGTTGAAAGGTGGGGGTGGGGAGGAGGGCATTTTTGGCCAGCTGCCCAAGCTTTGTGGTTTGAGCGCAGCAGTGTGATAGGGTCAATGTAGCATGGATAACAGTCTGCTCTGTTCTCCAAAACTGTCCGTTCTCTTTCTGTAAATCTGGGTCAGGCAATGATTGTGATCAATCACTGACAGATAGAAAGCACTCAAATTTTCCATGAAAACATACTGTACACGAAACCAGTGCTGTTTGTTTTATGGATATAGATTATGTAACAAAACATGTGACTTCTCAAACATGGCCAAGCCAAAGGTTTTTTTTGTATAAAGCTGTGAAGGACACGATGAGGTGAAGATTTGGGGTGAGAACAAATGCAAAAGAATAGTTTGTTGTAACAGCTGGTATTTAGCACCATCAGTAGTCAAACCAATGAGAAGGGCTTTTCACTTTGCACTTCACCTGGAGTTATTGATTTTCTAAGCAATGCTTTTATCTTTAAGTAAAGCGAGTTTTTACTCTTGTAACTGAGAAGCAGGGTTAGCACCTTGTTTTATCACTGGGGTGTGAAATACAGCTCCAGAGCAAGGCTAACTTCGCTATGTGGTGTCAAACATGTGCAGTGTGAAACAATGGTGTTTTAGTTATGAGCTTAACAGCTGACGGTCTATCACATTTTATATTCTTTTGCAAGACCGTAATGAAAACACCTTGTGTTATAGAGAAACAGTTGACAACAGCAATGGGAGATGCAGCAATTTGAGAGAAAATAAGGTTTTATTCTGTGTAGTTTTGTATATTCTATTGAAGAAAAATCAGGCAGTAATATATATTAACCGGATGCACAACCATTGAGTCTTTATGTAAAATGGTTGTGAGATGCATTAATCTAGTCAGTTACATTTACCTGAGGTTTAAAGTTTTATACAGTGCAAGACTTGTATAAAAGAGTGTGAACACTTATAAAAAAAATATTAACAAAATCTTTTTGTGGACAGACGACGAGGTCGAGTTGTTACTTAAAGTAACAAATGAATATAAAACATCCATGGCTATCGAAAATACAGTGTTTACAGAGAAGGCTGGTCTTCCGTCTGCCGGTGCCGTTATAGCCATGTGCGCTTGACGAATAAGGGAAGGTTACGCAATGACCCAAAGCCCCAATCACGTAGCGGATCTCAGCAGCCACGTCTCCGTTTTCAAAGGTATCCGTTTTCCACCGTCTACACTGAGAAGCAGCAGCAGCGTTTTAGAATGAAAACGGCCTCTCCAGCGTTTCTAATCCGCTCCGTTTTCGCGCCTCGAAAACTCCGGCATAGTGTGGATGGATGGCGTAACCGTAGCAAAACTTATGCGTTTTAAAATGAAAACGCACAAGTGTAAACGGGGCCTAAATTGGTAAAGGCAATATTGCTCAGGATTCTGTTTACCTAGCATTTAGGCCCCGTTTACACTAGTGCGTTTTAGTTTTAAAACGGCGTTTTAGCAAGAAAATGATCCGCGTCCACACTCGCGTTTTCACCCAGCGTCTTAACAGATCTTCGTCTTCACTATTCCACCAGAAACGTATATCACTTGACCATTCACGCACTCTGGGCATGCGCGTTCAAGTATAAACAGGAAGCATGCATCTCGCTCGGCATTTGGTTATTGTTAGTCAACAAACGCTGGTTGAACGATGAATGCGATGGCAAAGAAAGCAAGAGAGGTCTTTTTGAGGACAGACGACAAGGTTGAGTTGTTACTTAAAGTAATAAATGAATATAAAACATCTACCGCTATCGAAAATACGGTGTTTACAGTGACAACTGGTCTGCCGTCTGCCGGTGACGTTATAGCCACGTGCGCTTGACGAATAAGGGAAGGATACGCAATGACCCAAAACCCCAATCACGTAGTGAATCTCAGCAGCCACGCCTCTGTTTTCAAAAGTATGCATTGCCCTCCATCCACACTGAGACGCAACAGCAGGGTTTTAGAATGAAAACGGCCTCTCCAGCATTTCTAAAACGCTCCGTTTACGCACCTCGAAAACTCCGGCGTAGTATGGACGGATGGCGTAACCGTAGCAACACTTATGCGTTTTAAAACGAAAATGCACTAGTGTAAACCGGGCCTTAGAATGACCCATGGTTAACCTTTTCAAAGATCAAAGGGTTGGTCATCGCCATGGGACCTTACTGCTGACCGAATGGCAAATGCAATGCACAGGGCATATCTTCACACATTTTTAAACTACAATTGTTTAACATTACATAAGCTTTATTGGTTTAGCGACATCAAGGATAATTGTTGTCTGTAGATTTTTTAAATCTCAACAATGGTTATTTTGGACTTGCATGAGATCCACTGAAGACATATTGAGAATTTATTGCAACTATTAAAACTAAATTCTTCAGACCATTCATGATTATTCATCAAAACCATTATTACAAAAACATCTTTGACATCCTTTTGTTTAAATGACATATCCAGCTCATTTAATCCTTTATAGAAAAATAAAATATCTGTCTGCCAAACGGCTGTTAAATCGTGGGACATGGAAATGCATAAATCAGAGTAAACAATTTGTTTGTGGAGTCAGTCCCAGTTGCATTGGAATTCAACCATTAGTGAATTATGGGTTTTAATTTCTTAAAGAGTGGGTATTTCAAACAAATGAAACCTGATAACTTTCCAGAAAAAAAAAAACAATTCCTATAGTTCTTGCATATTTCTAAAGCTGATTCCAAAGAAGACCAAAATCATTTTGTTTAAACCAACCAGAATTAAAAAGCTAATTTGATTAAATTGTCAATGAATAGATTGTGCTTAAACTGAAACATTTCTCTAGATTACTGAAGTTGTGCCTTTATTTTGATGGACTGAGGTCTGTCAAGCTAAATAATTGGCAACAAGTTAAAACAAAAGCCTTCCGAATATAACGTTTGCCTTGCTGTTTTGGTGCAAGTTACTTTGATAGCCAAATATTCTGTCTTGGGGTTGACGGCCCGCATTCTCGAACTTCATCGATCTGACCGCCACCCTCCAGATGACGTCAGAAATCACAACAACTGATGGGACCAATAGTGTGCTGCGTGCAGATCTCTGGGGTCTGTGCGACTGAACAGACACAGCAAGAGTGATCGGAGTGAGTTCAACTTTTCCCACTTCCTGTGATTTGAATAAGTCGCAGAGATCGCTTCTGAGATGTTTTGATGTCATTTCTCGGCCGAACTGTGTTGATTGCTGGATTACTGCAAACTATCTCAATGCGCATCAAGATACCCTGCACGTTTTGCCGTCGCGGCAGTGAGCAAATGTGATTCGTTTCAAGCCGTTGGAGTTTGTTCCACAGAGGGATTTCTATGCGTGTTTCCGTGGAGAAGGGAGAAGCAAATATGAGCACATTTACTAGTGTAAACAGGTTAACGACTCTTGACCAGGAGGGGATATGGAACAAGGGGAGCTGTTTGTGACTATTTCTGCCGAGAAACGTGGATTACGGACCACTAAATGGAAACCTCTGATCCAGAAAGTTAACTTTTAAGCTGTTGCATGCGGGCACATGAAGAAATGGCAAACTCTGGCAACTCAGTCTCTTCCTGCCTGTGGATATTGTTTTTGTCCATCGGCAGTGTTTTCTTTACATTACCCACCGCGACTCCGACACACAACCAGCGTTTGATATGCTGGCAGGCTATCATGAAGTGCCACGGAGAGCCTGATTGTCATTACGCGTATACTCAGTATCTTCACGCGTGCGATCCGGTGATAAAGGGCAACAAGAAGGTATGTCCCAGCCACTGCATTTCTTCCATCATTCAGCTCAACCTAACAGTGAACGGCCCTGCTCTGGAGGACTGCGAATGCGCCTCGGACACAGTGTGCATGATGACCAAGCGAGCCATCGAGCCCTGCATGCCCAGAACCAGCCACATGGGCTGCACTGAAGCCCGCAAGCAGTGCGAGAAGGACCCCGAGTGCAAGACCGCCATGCTGGACTATCTGTACCACTGCAGGAAACTCTTCGGAGGAAACCGCTGCTCGGACGACTGCCGGACGCTTATCGCCAACATGCGCTCCAACCCCAAAGCACAGCTCTTGGACACCTGCGTGTGCGACGGTAACGAGAGGACCACATGCGAGTATGTCAAATTCAGCATGAAAAACTTATGCTTTAGCGACAGTTATGGCGGGAGTGGCTTTTCAGATACCGAGGACGATTTGGAGGATGAATACGAGATGGATTATGAGGACGACGCGAGCGTTGCCCGGGAGTTACGAACACAAACGAGTTTGATTGTCTTGTCCACCATTTTGACCTTTTTTCTTATGTTGTGTTGAGATACTGTTTTCATGATTCAGTGGATGGCTGGCATCTGAAACGTGTTCCCATTGCAGATTATCGCGTAAATTTTAAAATTAGTTTTTTTTTATCTCACACTTCCCTCAATGCAGCATCTTAACGTTCAGCTGTTTCTTCTCTGAAAAAGAAGAGTTTATATAGTTGTAAACTCCCAGTTGTGCTATTTATTTGGTTTGTAATATTTTTATTTAGAACTCTGAACGTACAGTTGTCGCTCATTAGCCTAAAAAAGTTAGTCTTGTGAGATATAACTCGGATTTGTGAGAAATAAACCCAGAATTATGAGACCACAAACTCACAATTGTGAGAATTATAGGCTGCTTGCAATTCAAGAA
Organism: Danio albolineatus; assembly: GCA_903798035.1. NCBI lineage: Eukaryota > Metazoa > Chordata > Actinopteri > Cypriniformes > Danionidae > Danio > Danio albolineatus. Next base: position 6,962,416 of record CAIGQQ010033541.1, on the reverse strand, counting down.
GGGATTTTTTTGATTCATTTAGTGTAGTTAACCGGAAACCTTAAATCAAAATTTACAAGAAAATTGATATTGTGAAACAAAAGTAAGAATTCTGAGATATTTCCAGAGAAAAAAGTTTTTCCCGTGTTCATGTGGGTTTCCTCCGGGTGCTGCAGTTTTCCCCAGTCCAAAGACATGCGCTATAGGTGAACTGAGTGAACAAAATTGGCCTTAGTGTATGAGTTTGTGTGTGAATGCGAGAGTGTATGGGTGTTTCCCAGTACTGGTTTGTGGCAGTGTAAAACATATGCTAGAATAGTTGGTGGGTCATTCATCAGAAATATAGGTATCTGCATATTTATTAATTTATGGAAATAAATGGTAATTAAGTTACTATAGCAAAAGTACACATGCATACTTTGTCTCCAATACAGATCATGGACCTTCTTAGCCTACTTATCACTTTATTGTAGGTTTACGTACAAAATTGTCTAGAGCCTTTTGTGTGTGTGTGTGTTTTAATGGTTTAACATGAATGTAAGGAGACAAAATGGGGTATTGGAGTTGTGCAAGACTGACACTCTTATGAAAAACTATTAGAAAGTCAGAAAAGAAGCACCCCGGAAGTGATCGAATAATCTGCATAGTGATATTATCATTGTGCAGAAGGTCTTGTCTTGAGTTTTTTTTGTACGGTGACTTTTCTTTTCACATTTGCTTTTGATTAATGTACAGGGACACGAGAGATTGCCAACTGTAAATTAAATAAGGAAACGTGGTCGAGCCAGAATCACATAGCTAAAGGTATTTTCAAACCCTTAGTTAAGCTGCCAAAATCCACACAGAATGAGAATACTGGAGTTGCCTTTGATGTAAAGAAAATATGTGCTCTACTATATATTAAGTTATTTTGAACAATATGGTTGAACCTATTATACAAAGAGATGAAATACTGGAAGTTTATTTTTGTATAAGAGATTGTTTAATGTAAATTGTAGACAAACAACATATTGTAAATGTGTATAGTGATTCTGTATCATAATTGTGTAAATAATGTTGACAATGCAGTGGAAACCTCATCATGCTCATAAAGATTGCCTTCAAATTATTTTTAAAGATCAAACTACCTTTTTTTTGCCTGGTTATTTCATACACAACAAGTGACTGTACATTGTTATTTAAACCGCTGAAATAATAAGTACATGAAGAGTTTAGATGCAAAAGCCTCTAAATGGCATCTGAACTTTTCCTTTAAAATGAGCATTTTTATCAGGCTCCTGTGTGTCATTCATTCATTCATTTTCTTTTCGGCTTTGTCCCTTTATTAATCCGGGGCTCGCTACAGTGGAATGAACCGCCAACTTATCCAGCATTTGTTTTACGCAGCGGATGCCCTTCCAGCCACAACCCATCTCTGGGAAACACATCCATACATTCTCATTCACCCCCACAACCACGGGGAGAACATGCAAACTCCACACAGAAATGCCAACTGGCCCAGCCGGGGATCGAACCAGCAACCTTCTTGCTGTGAGGCGAACGTGCTAACCACTCGGCCACCGTGGCGCCCTGCTCCTGTGTGTATGTTCAGTAATATCACTTTTAAGACAAAGAATAAGTCCTTTTCCTGGTCTTTAAAGTGAAATATCTCAACATGAACAAAGGAGCCTGAGAATTTTTTTAAAATGGAAATTTCAGACAGCACTTGCCTTCAGACAGCACTGAACTCTTCATATATTTATCTTGCAGACCTTTTTTCTCATAAATAAAAGGTTACCATACACTTGAAAGAAGATTTATGAAACGTTAACATACTGTTTACTAGCTATGCTAAATATATATAAATATATAGCATATATAATATTATTTATGCTGAACGTTACAAAAGGAGAGTATAAAATGTATGGCTTTCAATAAAAAAAATAAAATAAAATTCAGTTTCCACCTGACACCCGCCAAACTGTTAATAAGACCTTATCACAAGCATGTGCTTGTCAAACATTTTGGCTCTGTCTCTTCCTGCACTTGACCTTGTAAACATAAATGTTTACAGAGGGAGTTAGTCTAAATTCCCAGAGACTTTCCGTATTTAAGGAAACAAATGAGGTTGTCTTTAAATGGGATCAGGGTTGAGCATGAGCCGAGCACGGCCTTGACTGGCTTATTTGTTCAAAGCCTGAGTGTTTATTTAAAGTCTTCACTCAAGCTGACAAGGAAAAAAGCAGAGCTCGCGTGAATGAAGCCTCAAGTAGCCATCCCAAACACACTCGCTCAGCTACTGTGTGTGTGTGTTTAAGTGGGCTTGTCATTGAGTTTGCTTCTCAGCGTGAGTAGCACTTGGCTAGTACAAATCTCCTCTTGGATTCCATATGCCTCTTTGTTCTCTGAAGTTTAATATAACAATGCCAGCCTGATACCTAGTTAGCATTCCAAATACAAAAGAGCAGAAAGGTATTATCCCAAGAAGTTGCCCTTCCCCCAATACCTTAAAACCACCAGATCCTCACAGAAGTGAACCACTGGGGAAAATAGTGAATTTTTATGCGTTCGTCAGGAGAGCTGTGTTCAAGATGGCAGACGCGGTGCTCGGTTCATTTCGAAGAAGACGTGGGACAAGGCTCCTCGGTGTTAATGAATGAAGGAGAAGTCGAGTGGCACTTCTGTCATGCTAATGCTAAACACACAATAGAGGCGGCGCACAATGACCAGGCACTTCATTCTGTCTTCTAGTGACACCTCTAGAAAGAGCGGAGAGAACTTTCTGGAGACAGAAGAAGGGAGAGGTGGCACAATGTAAATTATGTTAATCTTGTTCACTCTGGAGGAGGCTACTTTTTCCACACAAAAAGTTAAATATTCTTTAACTCTTTTCTACCTTTTCTTTGATTCAAGGAAAGTATAATGTAGAAAAATATTTAGTTTAATATAAACATTTTTCTTTAAAGGGAGTATGTCAGTTTCTCTGGGTTTACAATTCATTTAAAATAAAAATGTTGCTATTTAGAGCATAAAATGACAATTGGTCAAAAAAAGATGCCATGTCATAAGCAATTTTGATGGAATAGCTTAGAAATTCAATCACAACAAAAAAGTGATTTTTTTTTAGCAATTGTCTTTTTTTTTAATCTCTGAATAGCTGTATTTTTTATTTGAAATTTGGAGGGAATGCTGAAGACCTTTATAAAATATAATAAATATTAAAATACATACAATACTTAAACATTCTCAGTACAGTGCATCCGTGGAAGTGGTTTCTTAAATCATGTATGTCAAAGTATAAGAATCCATAATGACTCCTAACTGAACTTTTCAATTGTTTACTGTGAGTTAGAAGTAACAATGTGAGGTGGACTGACTATTCATCCTCATCAGGTGAAGGGCCCCATTGGGACTTTGTAAAAAGGGAGCCATTTCTCAGATCAAGCATGCTGTGTTAAACCTGTCACATCCAGTTTTAGCAGAGAGCAAACCCCTTGAAAACTGACAACACTGCTGTTAATCCAGTTATATCCGCTGATCTGAGTGCATGAGAAGTGAAAAACACGGTTTTATTTAAGATTCCTAACTGTTCTTGTGCCAGCATGGTGTGCTAGAGTTGGATTTGATGCAAGATTCAGCATGTGATAAAAATTCCCAACCATCCTCTTATCTGAACTGACTTTATCTACATCAGAGATCATAGCGTTACCTCAGCAGCAAGACAGGGACTGGTCTCTTATTGTGGAATGTTTTCCCAGATTCTATTTCAGCTGTTGATTGGGGCATAAACCAAACATAAAAAACCCCATTTGAGATCGGTTGTCAGGCCAGTGCATGGGAAGATGGGGGTTGGTTTTAAAGGGGCTCTTAAAAGAAGAAATTTGGGGGAAGGGTCGGCTGTGAAGACATTTTCTGAATGACCCTACATGGACAAACAGAGGAGACCCCTCCACACCATCAGCATATTTCAGTCTGCAGTGGCTGGACTGCATTGGTGCTTATGACTTGATTGCACTTCTATGTCCATTTTTTCCTTCAACCGAGGGGTTAAAAAAAAGCGGGGAGCAGTGAAAAGAGTGCGAGAAGAGAGACAAAACTGTGCTGACATGGGGCATAACTTAATTTTCACGGTGCCGAGACAGATGGGAAAGGTAATGTGGCGTGACGGGTCTTAGAAACTTCAATGGATGCCTTGACCTCAGGGAAGTTCGGATCTGACTGCACTAAGACATTTTTTTCTTCTTATTTGGGGGGTGGAACACAAGGTGCACCGTACAGCTCGTTGCTTTGAGATATTTTCCTTTTCGGTTAAAAAAACAACAACTTATCATACAGATAAATGAGCGAAGAAATTACCATCAAACAGCTTAGATTCTGTACATTCAGAATATGTGAAATAATTTGGAGCGTTGTTTTAGGATGGATCTCAGTCCAAAGCCATTCCCACCACAAGCTGACTCTTGAAGGGTATTGAAGCTGAAAGGAGCTTCTCATAGGCTCAATAGGGAGTTAAGAGTGCTACTCTATTAACCTGACCTCTAGAGGCCCAAGATGAGTGAAAAGTGAGCCATCTACCTTAACTTCACAGCTGTTCCTCATACAATTCTTTGTGCTTATTGACAGATGGCATAATAACTAGTTTTACCTTCGGATGGTGATTTTGCTCTTGCAGTTTGCAATGTGGGAGAGAATGAAAAACAAATGGCTAATTTAGCCTGAATCTAAATAGGTAAGTAATGTTTTATTATATATTTTTTGGATTGCTTTTGTAAATTAATTTCAGTATTCTGTTATATTTAAAAACACTGTGTGAAGACATGGGTAAACAGACTGTAAACTTTGTGTTGCATTACCAATTTTGACCACAAGCCGGCAGTGTTGCCAATGTCATAAAATAGTCTTTATGAGAGTAAATGAATGTTAATACAACCAATCTTGTTTATTTGTTATTTTATGCATACATACATATATATTTAATATCATGGGATTATTTGAGTCTTAACAGTAGTCTTCACCGGTCTTGTCTCCTTTGCAAATTGCATTTGATAGACCTTGAGTATTGCAGGAGCGTGAGCGTCTGCGGCGCCCTCCAGAGCAGTGGGACCAAGCAGACCAGCAGCCCCAGTTCCCCAGCTGCTCAAAAGACTTTCCTAATAAACAAATAATAGAGTGAATGGTCCACTCGAATCAGCAGAAATGAAGAGTATGAAAGTTTTAGAGCCTGTTTCATGAAACACACACCTTTTATCATTTCCATGTCAACAATCTGACATGCAACACCTTCAGATCCTGGTAAGCACATGCATTTACACTGTCCATCTATCTGGATCACAGTGCCACCGTTCTGGCAAGGCTGGCACTTACACACACTGTACTCAGCCACATATTCATCCAGAGCTCTTTTGAGATTGTCCCGCCTCGGCTGAGCATCAGGAAAGCTCAAAGGGATGGCATTGTAGATGGGTTCAGGCTGCCAGCATAATGAAAACAAACTGTGTTCAATTACATTGTTTCTCATCATGCGTCCTGGCATGTGAAGTGAATATGAGAAAAGTCTCACCTCACTCTGAATGAGTGCTGGCAGAATGGTGATGGTCTTTGCCCACTCCACATACTGGGTGTAGTCTAGAATGCCATCTTTAGTGAGTTGAGACTTCATGGCTACTGCTGACGCTGCACTGCCTCCTTTCACTTCAATCAGGACCTTATCAATAACCCCCCTGTTGTTTTTGTCATCTGGTGAACAATATTTTTTTAGTTTTTATTAGTAATTAGTCGTGTTATTTAACCTTTTTTTAATCAGAAAGCATGCATTTCAAAAACTTACAGGTTTAAACATTTAACATGTCCTTCATGTAACACAAAATAAGAACTTGAGGAAAAAGCATAAGCCTTTAAAGTAACAAATAAGAAAACAGATTTTTTTTTTATGTTCTTTCTAAGGGAACCATACTTTTATAAAAGTTGGTTCACTTCCAAATGAAAATTCTCTTATTGTCAGACTTGAAAATGTGTAAGAGATGATGATGATGATGATGATAATAATAATAATAATAATCTATCCATTTGATTTGTGCAGTTTAATACAAGTCTTCTAAATAGACATTCCCCCATTATTACAGACAAGGCTTAACTCTCAAGCATACCTTATACTGCAGCCCTTAATCTTTCCTTTGTGGATGTTTTTGGGCATGAATGTCTTAAGTGTTTTTGAAAAAGTAAAATTCGTCAATTTATGCATTTAATATTCTTTAAATGCTTTTTAAAAAGTTTAAATACCTCTAAAAGTACAAATAAAAAATATTTTTATTTTAGTATTGGCCATTAATTCCCTATAAGACAAATTATGGAGTTGGATTTAAAGAGGACTTTACTTTTGTGTTTACAAGTGGCAAACATAATATAATATATATATATATTTTTTTCCAGTTGGATGTATATGTATAATACTTATTTTTTTGTTATAAGTAATATGTGTTGAACTTCAGCAAAAGTATCACTGCAGTCAGTTCAGACCAACTGAAAAAAAGTGGAATGATGGTGGCTAATGATGGTATAAAAATATCTAAAACTTAACAGCTCAGGTGAATCTTGAACCACACAAAAATTGTACTTGATTTTGGCTGTTTTAAAGGAGTGTAAAAATCACTTTTAGGTTGAAATTGAAAAGAAATGGGAAAAGTTAAAAAAAAAGTTTTTGCAAAAAAGAAAAACTGAATTTTTATGTTTGTTTGTTTTTAATGTTGAAATATATATATCTAGTGAACATATATAATCAATTTGTGAGGAAACGTTTTCTGTAGCATCAAGAAATATAACCTAAAAATGAATGGGTGTCTATGGACCCCTGCTGGATATTTCTGAAAATTGCAATTTATTTTTTAACAATAAATCTAAACTTTTTTCTCTAACTTCAAATGTAAACTAATATCCAGAAACATTTTACATTTAATTAAGGTTATAAGTTTTGTGTGTGTTTTTTTTTTCTTCATTAAAATGTAGTTTTTCATAAGTCAGTGTGCTTGTGGAAATAGATAGAAAAGTACAAAATATCCACACAATATCTCATAGTTGAGAAGTGACTGTAAAAAATTATGTCGTTTTTTTTCTCATTTTCTTGTCCTTTTGTTTTCTTGTTCTCATTTGCTTAGTCCCTTTATTAATCCGGGGTCTGATATATAGTTTATTGTAAAAAAAAAAAAAAAAAAAAAATTCCCTATGTAATTGGTATGCAAATGTTTGGTATGGAAACCTAAAAGTGTTTTTTCTCCTGGGCTGCTCTAAGGTTATTTACAGACATTTCTCAACTATGATATATATTGTGGATATTT
>CAIGQQ010033541.1:6943179-6954727 GCA_903798035.1 Danio albolineatus | reverse complement strand
TATATATATATATATAAATGTGTGTGTGTGTGTGTGTGTGTGTGTGTGTGTATGTATGTGTGAATAAAATCTTATATTGAATCAGTTAATCTTCAGAAAACTTGTATGCTTAATAAATAGATTTACTGATGCATGACTGATGCTTGACAGCTTACAATTAAGTTAGACCCATACACACCTGTGTCTTTGTTTGTTATACCATTGCAGTCATTTAATGGTTTAACGTCTGCTCCTCCTCCTGCTGCTGGGGTCAATTGGAAGTCTGCTTTAAGTCCAAGCTCAAAACACTTTTTGACTGTGGCTTCAGTGACATCTGTGGTTAAAGTTGAATCATCCAATAAAGTCATTATAATTTAAAAATACTTTTAGGCTGAAGAAGTATACCTCTTATTAACATTGTCATTTAAATACCATGTACAGTATTTTTACATTTCAGTATTTTGTTCTTATTTTGGAATTATAATAGAATGTTTTGATGTTTTCAGTTTTTACAAAAAAGCATTGAAATATTTTATAACTCACGTTTCTGTTGGCGTATATCCTCATTCATTACATAAACAAGTTGATATTCTCCACCAGACTTTCCATTCTTAGTAAAATGTGTTCCGTATTCCTCCAAGAAACTAAAATACTGTCCCTTCTCATACTGTAGTGGTAGAGCATCAACATCATCCAGGAATGTTGAAGACACTTCTAGCCCGCGCTGTCTCATGCGGTATGTAGCCAGCTCCACTCTGCCTTTTACTCTCATGAAGGTCTTTCTCTAAAATAGAGAAGATGTGCTGGTTATAAAAGCTAAACTAATGTGGCAGATTGAATCTAGGGAAGTTGTCTTTATTACTTATTTTGATCCAAATACCCCCCAGTTTTTGATTCCAGTCTGTTCAATGCGCATGGACATTGCTGGGAAGTAACTGATTACTATTGTTCTTACTTATGAAAACTTGATTTAAAGTAGCATTGTGCGCTCCTCATGATGTTAATAATGAAGAATGACATATATATTTATATTTATTTAGTGTTAATTAATTAACCAACAATACTAAAGAATGCAAATGTATATCCAAATTTGCCCAAAGGCTAGTTCTCATTTTAGTCCCTTTGTCAGATAAATCTAAAAACCACACCTATACAACCCCAAATTATAACCAAGTCTAAAAACATACAAATAGACAATGTATTACACAAATACTAAAAAAAAAAATCACATTGTTGATGAGAAGCTACTTTTTAAATTATACTTAAATGAGTTAAATAAAACACACACTGTCACACTGGTTGTGATATTAAATTCCACTGATGTGATGCTAATGCAATCTAGCTGCGCCTATATTTGTATCCAGTTTCCAACAGATTTAAATGTATTAAAGTCAGCCACTACAAATGGACTACAAACTACCAAGCATGATGGTCCATGGTATATGAATTTCAATGAATAAAGAGCAATCTAGTAAGGAATAGCTATCCAGAAGGGAACAAGCAATAAAAAAATAAACCTGAGTCTTATTCACCTTGGTTGTTGTGAGTTCTGATAGCTGTTTAATGATATTTGTTGTTGTTTGCTTGTAATTAGCCCCAGCCGATCCACTTATACCAAAACCAGGAGCAGCATCTGGAATCCCACCAGAGACTTCCGGATCACCGCCAACACCAGGACCTCCACCACCCTCACCGGTGCCTTCACCTCCACCACCCTCAACGGGACCAGCAGCTGCTTCACCTTCATTGGGACTGGCAACCTCTCCACCCTCACCAGCACTTCCAGTATTGTCACCCTCACCAGCACTGCCAGTATTACCACCCTTGTCGTCTGTGGAAGTCTCAGTAGGTGTAAATTTGAAGTTTAAGCCTATTTCAAATGTTGATGATGTCTCCCTAGTGATCTCTTTTATTAAAGAATGAATGTCCTCATACATCTCCTTAGAGCTGCTCTCTTCCACCTTTGTCTGAAGATAAAGAGACATGAGTTAAGACTAAATATCTTTGTCAGAATTTGACTTGTTTTATGCCATCATATTTGTCATCTTAAGATAATTTTCATTAGATGTTTACTGGTTTGCTTGCAATAAATTCTCAAAGCATTTGTAAAACTAAAGTTGAAATCATGCAAACAGTTAACTGAAAGGCCTACCTCGTAGTGGAGAACGCCAACATTCCAGGGTAGTCGGTTATATTCCAATGAATTTGGATCTCGAATCCGGTTACATTGGCCATTATAGACTTTGTTATCAAAGGGATTGTTTCGAGGTCCGGATCCCAGAATATTTATTCTGTAAAGACATAATTGTGTTTACAATTATACACACAGATTCTGTATATGCAAGAATGTAGTGATACTTGCAGTCTCTGTGTTGTTTTGTCAGTGATTTATTTCTGTATTATATTTTTTAAAATATTTTTGTCACATTATTTCATTCACTCATCTTTCTTCAGCTTAGTTTCTTTATTAATCCGGGGTCGCCACAGCAGAATGAACTGCCAGCTTATTCAGCATATGTTTTACACAGCAGTTACCCTTCCAGCTGCAACCCAGTACTGGGAAACATCTATACACACTCATTCACATACATATACTATGGACAATTTAGTTTATTCAGTTCACCTATAGCGCATGTCTTTGGACTGTGGGGCGAACCGGAGCACCTGGAGGAAACCCACGCCAGCATGGGAATAACATGCAAACTCCACACAGAAATGGCAACTGGCCCAGCCAAGACCCAGCAGCCGTCTTGCTGTGAAGTGACATTACTGACCACTGAGCCACTGTGTCGCCGTCACAGTTTTAGAGTTATTAATTGTTTGTTTTTGTTCCATGGCAAAGACAGGCACATTTCATTCAAACATTAAAATTCAGTTTTCTTTTACTCCCTCCACTTGTTGAGTTTCTTTTTTTCATTGAAAACAATTTTTTTTTTTTAACTATGTTGTTAAATGATACTCTTAGTATTTGTATTTATTTTTGTATTATGGAAGTCAATGGCTACCAGTTATTCATTCATTCATTGATTCATTCATTTTCTTTTCAACTTAGTCCCTTTATTAATCAGGGGTCGCCACAGCGGAATGAATTGCCAACTTATGCAACATGTTTTACGCAGCAGACGCCCTTCTAGCTGCAACCTATCACTGGGAAACTTCCTCACACACTCATTCACACACATACTCTACGGGCAATTTAGCCTACCCAATTCACCTATACCACATGTCTTTTGACTGTGGGGGAAAGCGGAGCACTCGGAGAAAACCCACGGCAACACGGAAAGAACATCCCAACTCCACACAGAAATGCCAACTGACCCAGCCAAGGCGTGACGCCCCACTTATTCATTATATAAATATTACATTTTATGTTCAACTAAAAAAGAAACTCATCAAGGTTTGAAACTCCTTAAGGTTGAGAAAACTGAAATTTGTTGGTGAACTATATGTCATTTGTTACATTATAAATGTCTTTACAGCCACATTTAAAATGCAACCCTGCTGCATAAAAAAATATATTTTTTACTCACTGACTCAATTCACAAAATCCTGTTTGAGTTTCTTTCTTTTGAACACAAAACATGATCATTTGAAAAAAGGTTGAAAGCTGAAAACCATTGACTTACACAATTTTTCTTTTTCCTACCCTCTCAGAAATAAAGGTACAGGAGCTGTCACTGGGGCAGTACCTTTTCTAAAGATACATATTTGTACCTGAAGGGTCTATAATGGTACCTCAAAGGTACTTTATAGGTACATTTGGGCAGTAATATGCACCTTTGAGGTACCACTGTGGACTCTTTTGGTACAAATGTGTATCTTTAGAAAAGGTACTGCCCCAGTGACAGCTCCTGTACCTTTATTTCTGAGAGGGTACTATCAATGGTAATGTTTACCGTTTCCAGCTTTCTTTAAAACATCTTCATTTGTGTTCAAAAGAAATGTGTTCATTAAGAAACACTTGAGTCTTAATAAATAGTGAGAAAATTTTCATTTTAGGGTAAACTATCCCTTTAATATCATAAGTTATAGTCATAAAGAAATAAATAATAATAATAAAATGCTCCAACCCGTATCCAGCTTTAAGAGCTATGTCAGACTCAAATACAGCTGTCTTGCCGCAAGGTGATCTTATGACGTCACAGTCTTCTTCATCGGACTCATCGGTTGGGCCACAGTCGTTATCTCCGTTACATCTGAGGTTTTTGCTTATGCACATTCCTGAGGGCAGAGTGACAATCCTAATACTCAATATTGAACAGCTAAACACCTGTCGGCCATCTTAGTACAGTCAAAAACAAATACTGACTTGTAATGGTGCACTGCCACTGAGAGCTTTTGCAGACAGGAGGATCATCCATCTGGCATTTGGTTCTGGGTACACAAAGTCTCCGGTCTCCAATTGGATTTGTGCAGACAATGCCCTTAAACTGTCCAAAGACCTCAATACCCCTTGAGCGATACTGATTTACACAGACACAGGGGTATGCCACATATTTCCTCAGTTTGGTGAATTATTATGAAATGCAGAATGATTTCAGATGACATTATACATTCAGAAGAAGTAAAGAGAGTGAGTGACAGAGGAGAAGAAGAACTCCAGTACCGTGGTATTAGTGCAGGGGTCGCAGGGTGACCACTGGGACCAGGCGCTCATTTTGCAGTCAACTGGTGGTGGATCGTTAATTTGCCGCACGTCCCGTCTGAACCCTTGCCTTTGAGAAAAACACATAATGATCAGATTTATTATCTTTACATATCTCAAATTAAAAGTAAACTTTCCACAGCATACACTCCATTATTTTGTTGTCAAATTTGCGCATACATACACAGGGTCTGATATGCTCTTTCCATTAGCCTGATAAAGAAGACATATTGTCACACATAAAGCAGCTAAAGCCTTCATGGTGAAGTTCTGGACAGTTCACTGAATGTAGGAATGTGTACACTTCTATTTAAGCATTGGTTCACTGTTAATAATTAACATGAACCTTTTGGAGTTGACAAGAGGTTTGTGTACATCTCTGTGCTTTCCCAAATATCACATGATAACATGTAACATTAGACCATAACTGTCTAATACTAAACTGGTACATTAACATATTTAGAGCTGTTTTTTTGCATCGTTTTAACTGCAAATCTTTGTACTGGTACTGCAGTATCATTTCTTATGTTTCTTTCTTTTTTTCATTGATTTTTTAGTTTAGTTTTTACTGATTTGACCATTTATCAAGTACAGTAAGTATACAAATATTCACACTAAGAATATTTTATCTAGTTTATCTAGATCTTTTTAATCTAATATATTATCAGTCTCTAATATAACATTGTTCTTTTTTGAGTAGAGCATTTAAAATGTAAATAATGCTTCAATAATAAAACTAATTTCCAAATAAATAAAAACATAAGCTAGTAAGTCAATGCAGAAACAGCCCTTTTTTCTGGCCATGAGAGCATTGATTTCAGATGCATGTTGAAATCTCAAACAAATACTATTGACACATCTTTCTTTTGTTGACAAGTCCAAAAGGTTTTGAGAATTAGCTGTTTATTTGGTGGATGTTTATAAATCTTCATACTTACACAGAATCCCAGTATCACTTCAGAATGAATTCTTGAAATTGAAAGTGTCAGACGTGAAGACGTGTTTTTGCGCTTTTATTTTTTGTTACAGGATTTGTATTGGCTTTATTGGAAGGACAGCATAGACTGCCCTGACATAGACTGTCATACAGGCTTTTCACACATTTTTATTGGAGGTTCTTCAATGGAGAGTTCCATTGAAACCGTTTGTATTCCCTCTATTTGGTTTATATAATATTTATTAGTTTGTTTAAATTAAATGTTTCAGATCATGGTCTTATTTTCAGGTCTTGGATTTAGATCCCCTTCTTTTTTAAATAAGTAATTTTTGCCTTTAGATCTTATTTTGCACACATTTGGTATTGATTTCCAATGTTTCTCAAGTTTATGCCTTCAAAACTACAACCTTCCTAACTTATTTATTTGAAATTAAAGTACACTTTTTTAAACTGGTTGACAATGAAAGAACTGGGATCCTAAACTGGAAAAAAAACGTGACTATTGACACTGAGTATTGAAAGCTCCGTAATCTCTCCTTCCCTGTTTTCGGAGTGACCTATCAGAAACATGCACTAAATCTGTGCCAAGTCAGCTGTCTTCTCCACACATCAAATTCAGCCATGTCACAAAACAATACAGCTCTGAGGGATTCTTTGTGCGGGGTCAAAGAGGATTGTTGGCCAGGCGAAGTGGAGATCCATCAACATAGATCCTGTCCTGTACGCTAAAGCTATGTGCTGAGAACACCACTTTTTTAATGTTTCAGACACTTCCTCTCGGCTCACTCAGGAAGGTGCAGGGGGACATGAACTGCACTTATCTCCTCTTTTCCTGTTTTTGGCCACTATTCTTATGCAGGGTTTGTGCAGTATTCTTTAGATTAACCAAGCTTCAAACCAAAAATTTGATTTATTTAAGTTATTTTTGCATGACAAGGAGAAGATTGGTGAAGAGCAGTATTGAAAACTTAAAAAACACCATTTTGACCTTTTTTTGCGTAGCCAGTTCTTTTATTTATGCATGTTTAAGAAAAAGGTATATAAACAATGCACTTTTATCATGTAGATTGACCGAACTTGGGAAAAGCATCATCACATTACATTTACATTATTTATTAGATGATTAATATGTGTTTCAGTGAAAAATAAATAAATAAATTAAAGAATTATATTTTTTACCTTGATGAACAGAAGACACACACTAATTTAGTGTAGTGATAGTTATAGGATTTTAAAAAATTCTGGTTGACTTAAATTTTTAAGGTGAATCAAATTAATCTTATGAGTCCATTGAACTTATATTATGTTAAACTGACTTAAAATAGCTTGCGTAACTTATGAAATAAGTTGGAACATGACTAACTTACTTTAATAAGTTACATTGGACTAAAAACATATGTTGTCATGACTAATTGATCCTATAATTCTTACAGTGTGGCAAAAAATCTTTTTAGGACATATTTAGAGCAAGAATCATTTGACATTAAAAAATATTTTAAATAACCTTCAACATGTACATATTTCTAAATATCTTCTTTTGTGTTTAACAGAAGAAGGAAACCCATAAAGATTTAAAACTACACTATGAAAAGTAAATGGTAAGGTAATTTTTGGGTCAAATATCAATTTAATTTCTTTCTCCAACTTTGTTTTGGTTGGCATTTCTTTACCACTTTCTTTTTCTTAATCTTCCCCCACTGATTCTTATATGTCAGCAGAGAAATGAAGGTAAACAGAGAGCTGAATTTGAGGCTTTCAGAATTGCTCAATGCCTAATAAAAAAACCCATATACAGTTTCAAATATAGGCTATACAAACCCATTTCAACAAACTCTTCAGAAGACAGCGCCTGATTAATTTGGAACAAATACTTTTGTTTTCGTCAGCCGCTCAAGGTTGCGGTTGTGGGAAATGTAGGGGCAGAAATAGGGTTATAAAGGTGGAGTGAAGGTGCGCGATACCTGCGGGAGGCGCTCGAGTCTCTGTCAGTGAGTTTGGCACAGTTTGAGGAGGCCGAGGAGCGCCTGTGTCTGGTGAAAAAGAGTGCTTTGGGTTTCTCATTCATTCAAACTGTACACGCAGCTCATCTGCACCATCCTGAGTTTGTTATCATTGTTTCAGGCGCGGATTTCAAGAATGCACGATTGCGGTAAGCGCAGCATCTGTTGTTACTTCTGGCTCTCTGGTATTTGTCTTAACATAATCCTGTCAGTTTGGCGCGTGTTGGTTTATGAATGTATTATTTAACTGAGATGAAAGCAAAAGAAAAAGTTTCGAAGGTTGGTTATATTTAAATTGACTTGGCGTGGTTACAGGTGTTAAGCTGAGCTCGAATTTGACCACGTGCCATAAAAGACCACGAGCCCCTTTTATGTATTTCTTTCAAACATTAGGCTAAATACAAACATGTGCAAACAATTGTGTGTGTGTGTGTTCTATAAGACCACAAGTTTTAAATTGTACCACAATTTCCAGTAAGTGGGGGTGAAAATGTATCTTAAAAATATTACAATCTTTACCAACCTCATAAGTGTTATGTTTAGCTAAAGGTTGCTTATGTTTATTTTTTTTATTCTGTGCTAGGCTATTAGTAATGCATTGGGCATTTTGTCAATGGCTAATATGTAACTTTGCTGGTTGTAATAGTGCTGATGTGCGTCAGTTTATGAACACCCTTAACTGTTGCTGAATCCTCCGTTTTAATGAAACTTTTGGGTTCATTTAAGTTACTGAACAGCCAGGACCATTAGAACAAGTCCTCATCTGAGTATAAACAAGTTATCTGAGGCATTTCACTGAATGCCCTGCTGAAAAAAACAAACATATAAAAAAATTAAACACTGTTTTACCATATTTTGAGTTTTTAATAGAAGTTATGTTTTGACATCATAAGTGTTTTTTGTGACATTTGTAATTAGTCCTTGTGTGCATAACCTTGCTAATCTGGGTTGGTTCATGTGTGACCATGGAGCACAAAAACTTGTAACGTGTTTAATTTGTCAATTGCCAAAAATATATTGCGTGTCAATTATATATATTTTTCTCTTTTATGCCAGAAAAAGTAAAAGTTCAGTGTTCTTTGAAAGTGTAAATGTATCGATGTATTTTTTTTTTAAGTAATATACCTTGCTAAATTCTTAATTTGAATCCATTTTAAAAGTAGTTTTTCTCTTCCTGATAATATCAACAGAACTTTTATTTATTTTTTTTATTTCGCTTTTAGACTGTGTCTGTCTAAATTTCAGATAAATGACCCTTCTTACTGCTTTCTGGTCAGGGTTGCATATAGCCATAAGACTTGATGCACACATTTATGAATAGAAATAGATGCATCTAAAACTCATCCTGAAGCAAGTGGGCAATTTAAAAGAAGGTATCCAAATTCTCTTTATCAATAGATGTTTCTAATGTATGTAATGTCCTAAAGTAATTGAGGGATTATGCAAAATCTATGAATTGGTAGACATTACATGGACACCCTTTCTTGTTCAGCGATAAGCTGTAAGATTGTTAGTCTGTTATCTTGATTAGCTGATCAACTCCAGGAAATGACTGATTAAGCTGTTTGACTGGTTGTGATATGTGTGCATTATAATTGGTATGAATGTATTGCCCTCAAAACCCTTGTTTAAAAGTAACTTAACAGTAAAAAGATTTAATGATCGTGTAAAAATGTTATCACCGTTATATTATGTCCTCATGTGAGATGGGATGCAGATTTGGATGCTTGTCACTCATTCTCTTGCTGCTATTATTTTATGGTTGTCTCATGTTTGACCCTGCACACCTGGCTGTAATGAGTTATCTTACAGCAATTCTGCCACTGTTTTCCGTTCTTGATTATCGTAACTCTGCTGATAAACTCTTCATATCTCTGCTTCGGGCTGTCTTTGTCAGCTGTTGAGGGTCATAAAAACATCACTGTTTTACCATTTGAAAATTCAAAGGTTTACCTCATTTAAATTTTTCTAGAAGTAATTTTATTTTGTGCCAGTAAGTAACTTGATTTGACCTATTTTGGATTTTGCTGCATAGCGTGTATGCGTTTAGTGTATGAATGTTTTTCCACTTAAAAGTAGGGTGTTGTGTTTTTTTTTTTTTTTTTTTTTTTTTTTTTTTCTTTTCGTTTCTTGTGAAAGATTAAATGAGCACGCTACCTTATGGTCTTATGACTAGATAGAACTTTTTTGGTTAATTATAAAACATCAACGCATGATAGCAATTGGCTTCCATTTGGATATGGCTGCTATTGAAATGGGCCCTCATACGTTCATCTTTGAGCTGTGTTTTCACTGTGTTTGGCTTTTGCTGCATTAGTTATGTAAATGCATAATCTAGTCTACATGGGTCATTACAAATTTATCTTGGATAAGGAACGGATAATCTGAGTTGATAATCTGAGTTCATCAGATTTCTTTCTCCTCCATATAAACTGGGAAAAGTAATTCTGCCCCAGGAGAAGCACTGATAGATGTTTGGTTAATCTTGAGAATCACGGGATTTGCGACGTGTTTTTAGGGCAGATGAGCTTGCTGGAAAAGGATTAACAAGTTTTAATTGCTCAACCTTTGATCAGCCCACCTTTGCTCTCGCTCTCTCGTTCCACTCTTTTCTGAGAAATTCATAGCTAAGCCCTGTTTTCTGCTCGTAAGGTATGCCTTTCAGACTATTTATTTTTTTTGTTTTATTTATTTATTTATTTTTGTCAAATCATGCTTTGGTTGAATACGGCAGTTTATTTTGATTTACCTAAAGCCTTTGCAGAAGTTAATTGTTTGGTGTATTTTCTTGAGTGGTTTAACTGATTTTGGTTGGGATGAACAGCCTTGTTCTGAGGAGATAGTGATGATTACGTGCTGTCTTGTTTCTTATCGTTACAGGATATTTGTTTTAATTAGATTTAATGCATTTTTATTGATTCCATGATGGAAATTTGCTTTTACAATTGGAGATTAGGTATACACATTAAATGAGGGACTACTACTTGCAGCCTCGTGAAGATTTTACCCTTAATGTCATTTTGATTCCTGAATTATATTTCAGGAATGGGAAAACTTATTTGGCACTTTTTGTTTTGTTTTGCCTACTAAGCAGGAAGTGTTTTCCTGCTGACATGGTTTCCTCTCCTTCCTCTGCCTTTTTTCACTAGCAGAATCCATAACCTATAGCTCTACTATGGCACTAGCTTGCAGTTGTTGTTTTTGTGACTGAATAATTTTTTATTTTTTTATTTGTTTATTTTTAGAGATGCACAGTACGATATATTTTTTTTTAAAAAATTATCATCTGTATCTGCCTGATGTTTAAAATAATGGATTAAATTAAATATTTATAAATTATGGATTATTCTGTGAGATTAATACAGATGTGCTCATGGCTTACTCTCTCATTTGTAATTTTTTTAAATTATTATTTTTATCTCCTTCCAGGCCCAGCGCTGAGAATGTGTGCTTGCTGAATATCCCACCTTTTCTTTTTTTTTTCTTTTCTCCCCCCCCTTTTTTTTTTTTTTTTTTTTTCTCCATTTGTCCTGTAACAACATACTCACCATGTCACAGTTACCGGAAGCTGAGCCTGTTACTGTGGTACCAGCAGAACCAGCATCAACCACTGAACCAGCATCTGTCACCACCACTGCACCTGTGACCAGAACTTCATTCTGGAAGGAAAGGAAAAAAAGTACAGTCTGGCCACCTCTTTTAATCTGTGCAGAGTTGTTGCTAGATACAGTCCATCTGGAAAGTATTCCTAGCGCTTCACTTTTTCCCCTTATTTACTTTCCTTTTTTTTATATGTTACAGCCTTATTCTAAAATGCATTCAATTAATTTATTTCCTCAAAATCCTGCACACTACCTGATAATGAAAATGTGAAAAGATTTCTTAATTTTTACAAATTTTATTAAAAAAAAAAAAAAAAAAAAAAAAACATGAATCACATGTACATCAGTATTCACAGCCTTTGCCGTGAAGCTCTAAATTGAGCTC
>CAIGQQ010033541.1:6920516-6942779 GCA_903798035.1 Danio albolineatus | reverse complement strand
GATCGGGGGAGAAGGGCCTTAGTCAGGGAGGTGATCAATAACCTGGTCTGATGAGACTAAAACTGAACTCTTTGGAGTGAATGCCAGGCGTTACGTTTGGAGAAAACCAGGCACTGCTCATCACCAGGTTTATACCATGCCTACAGTGAATCTTGGTGGCAGCATTATGCTGTGAGGATGTTTTTCAGCAGCAGGAACTGAAAGACTAGTCGGGACAGAGGTAAAGATGAATGCCGCAATGTACAGAGACATCCTGAATGAAAACCTGCTTCAGAGTGCTCTTGACCTCAGACTGGCCGAAGGTTCATCTTCCAGCAGGACAATGACCCAAAGCACACAGTCAAAATATCAATGGAGTGGCTTCACGGCAACTCTATGAATGTCCTTGGGGAGGCCCAGCCAGAGCCCAGACCTAAATCCTATTGAACATCTTTGAAGAGATCTGAAAGTGGCTGTAGAACATCTCTTCCCATCTAATCTGATAGAGCTTGAGAGGTACTGTAAAGAGGAATGGGCAAAAATTCCCAAAGACAGGTTTGCCAAACTTGTGGCATCATATTCAAAAAGACTTGAGACTGAAATTGCTGCCAAAGGTGCATCAACAAAGTATTGAGCAAAGGCTGTGAACACTGATGTATATTTTTGATTTTTCAAGTTTTTAATAAATTTGCAATTTAAAAAAATCTTTTTTTCACATTGACATTATGGTTTATTGTGTGTAGAGTTTTAAAGGAAATAAAAGAATTGAATCTATTTTGTAATAAAGCTGTAACATAATGTGGAAAAAGTGAAGCATTTGGAATACTTTCCGGATGCACTGTATATGTGACATTATTATTATTATTTTTTTTTTTTATTATTATTTTTTTTTATTACTAATTGATTTTTATTTATTTTTTGTCCTGTTTCTTCACAGTTCCAGAGAAGACAGACGAGTTCCTCTTGGCCAGATTTCAGGGTGATGGAGTAAGATATAAAGCCAAACTTATTGGTGTGGATGATGTTCAAGATGCAAGAGGGGATAAAATGTGTCAGGATTCCATGATGAAATTGAAGGTACTGATAAAAGATGGCTGCCTTGTTTATTTCTTATGTTTTTTCACATATTTTAAATATATGCAATAATGATGGGGAAAATGTTTCTGTCTATCTGTTGAGAACTTTGACTAATTAAACTTTAAAAAAATATATAATAATATTATTATTATTATTATTATTATTATTATTATTATTATTATTATTATTATTTTTATTTATGCTAGTAACTTCCTTATCTGATTTAGGCTCTGAAAAATTATTATTTTTATTACAGAAGCTGAAAGAAATGCACAACGTGGTGTCTAAAATGTATTGTTTTATTTAATGTCTTGATTTTAAAAACAAAGAACCAAATAGTCATTATATAAATTTATAACTTAAGTTAGCTGTGTTCTAATAGGCATTACACATTTATTTTATTTTTTAGTAAATCACATGTTTCTATGAAACGATCCAATATAAGCTGACTATCGGGCCTTTAGATTGTGGTGTATTGTGATTTTTAAGGCTTTTTAAAAGAGTCTATCATTATGCATGTTGTTGTTGGTTAATTTTACAGTTTGTGTGTGTGCAGGGCATGGCAATAGCTGCTCGTTCTCAAGGCAAGCACAAGCAAAGAATATGGATCAACATCTCTTTAACAGGAATCAAAATTGTTGATGAGAAAACTGGGGTAAGTGGTTTCGTAGACTCTTCAGTAAATTAATTTGTTAAATTTATCACTGGTCTTGATAATGCAAAAATCAAATCTGTATCGAATGCACTGTGTCATTATGCTTTGAATCTCTCTCTGTCAGGTGATTGAGCACGAACAAGTGGTGAACAAGATCTCCTTCATTGCTCGGGATGTCACTGATAACCGGGCGTTTGGATATGTCTGTGGAGCAGAGGGCCAGCATCAATTTTTTGCTATTAAAACAGCTCAGCAGGTTATTTCATCAAACAGACAATATAAATAAAAATGGAAATGGGCATGGTATGGGTTATACATAATATAGAAGATCACTTGTTTATTTTTGTCTCTTACAGGCTGAGCCTCTAGTCATTGATTTGAAGGATCTGTTTCAGTTGATCTTCAATATGAAGAAAAAAGAGCAGGAGGGTGGACAAAAGGTGGTGTGTGTGTGTGTGTGTGTGTGTGTGTGTGTGTGTAAAATCTAGATAATATTGTTCATAGGAATATTGTTCTGAAAAATGTTTTATTGACATTTACTGTTTTGCAGGGTGAAGGAAATGCCACTGAGGTGGGTGTGAACACTGCACAGTATTTCAGCTTTATTTTAATGCAGTCTTTCATGTGTTATTTGTCTTGATGTTCTGACATTAGAATGGTGGCGATGCTTTACTCGCTCTGGATGGAAAAGAAAATGCTGTTAAAGTAAGTGCTTGCAACTTAAAATTAGATTGACTCAACATGGGTCTTCATAATCCTCAGAAATTGACCTAGATGTCTCATTTTGTGTGTTCTTAGAGTGTGGAGCAGATGAACCTGTTTGGTGACATGTCCACTCCACCTGACATTCATTCTCCTACGGTAATGACCCTACAGTGTACAAGTCTGCAATGTTTAAAGTTTATTAAATATTTATTGTAAACAAATATTCCCAGGATTTAGAATAGCGTGAATTAGGATTGAGACATCCATAACATGATTTCTTGTCATGTGTTTCTTTATATATTCTATCTATGTTATTTAGGGAGTTCTTGAAACACGAAAGGCTTTATCTGTGTGTTCCGTCTTGATTTTAACAGAAGCTGTCCAACACCCCTTGATTCTCATTCAAGGGTCTTAAACATTTAGAGTGGCTGTGTTTAAACAGATGAGTTAAAAGCTCATTGGCAGGTTTCATTTTTAGGAAGGTCCTATTGGCCAGCAGATGGCACCCAAACACAAAAAATGGGGAAAAGCACACTTCAATTGCATTCTGTTATGGTGTCTGACTCAAAGATGACATGTCCTATTTTGGTGTTTGATAAATGTAAATGGATGCAAAGCAATTTATAAATTACCATAAAAAAAAGAATAATAATTAAATGCAAGTAAAAGTATTCACATTTCTAGTAACCTTATTAGTCTTTAGTGGTTTGAAGGAGAGGGTCATGGCATTTGTCCTGAAATCATGGTAAAAATTTTAGCAAACATGGTATAGAAGTCGTTACATTTTTTGCTAAGAAAAAAATGAAGACCTTGTAATATGGGGTAAAAATGAATTGAACTGTTGCATGCTTTGAATGTTTGAAAACTTTCCTCCCATATTAATATATGCTGTATGATTTTACAATCAGAATCTGTTCATTCTAGTGAATCTTTTCAGTGTTTCACAGAATCTACCTATTTTTCTTTTCTCTAAAACTAGCCTGACAGTGTTCTGCTGCTTGAATTATCTGATTTGTTTGATGGCAAGCAAGTAAATCAAGAAAATCCTTTCATCGCAAACCCATCTCCCCTCTGCAATAAACCATCTGACAAATCTGCTTCATCCACATCAGATCTTTTCCCAACTCTGAGTTCAGATCCCTTCAGCGACGATCCTTTTTCTCCCTTGAAAGATCAATCAGATTCTGTGTTTTCCTCCTATAACGAGTCAGATCTTTCTAGTTTTCTCCTGAATGGGCCAGACTCGAGTGAAGACTCCTCTCCAAAATGTCAGCAGTTCAATAAACTGTTTGATTCCCAATTATCAAATGAGAGTGCAAATAAGCAAGTACACCAGCTACCGATAAGTGATGTGAATGGTGACACAAGTTCCCTCTTTAGTCAGAATCCTTTTTTGAGCATCTCATTGAACAACCCACCCATCATAAATGGGTTATACAGCTCAGATCCTCCTGTCCTCCAAACTCCTCTGTGTAATGGAACAAATAAGCAAATGGCATTGTTTCAAACCAACCCCTCAACTTCTGTTCAAAATGGAGGTTTGACAGCCCTCTGCCCTCCACCTCAAAACCTGAAGCCTAGGTGTGAACGGAGGAAAGTTAAGGTGAACAATTAATAAGAGAGACTTCCTGAGGTCTCATTCTGCATGACTGCACATCCAAAGGCTGAGAGAGACTAAATTGACTGAAGTTCATAAAGCGGCACTAGCTTTTATTTTTGGTTATTTATTATTATTATTATTATTATTATTATTATTATTATTATTATTATTATTATTATTATTATTGCTGTTATTTATTTTTGATTTATTTGAAATGAGAACAATCTATGAACATTCTAAGCATGTCATTTTAATGATTGTTTTAAAGTCCTTGTAGTCTGTCTCAGAACTTTGGAATTATGGTTTTGGGAAAGGTGTGGTTTTTTTGGAGGGGTGGGGGGTGGGGGTGTTTGAGACACGTGGTGAAATTTGGATCATTTTTAAGTTTTATGCTCTTAAACTAGGCTGGATGCAAAAGATCTTTTCCTTATTTTGGGTTGTGCACAACAATGTCATGGGAAATATTAGTACTAAGATTAGCTGTATTATTTAATGAGCTCTATTTAGAAAGGCATCTATAGAGGAATATTTTTTTTTCTTTCTTCAGTTTAAATGCATGGTGTATTAGTATAGTACTAGATATAGCACAACTGTGGGCTTTTATTGTCTTTAAAATTAGTTTTTTTATTTCTTTCAATTGTTATATGTTAGCTGACAATGTAATTTATCTTAAGAGAGTATTAAAATGAACAACGTGTATCTGCAGTCACCGGGAAATGACCTGTTTGGATCTGGACTGTTTGCTCCGCCTGCCCAAAATGAGTCTCAGGCATCAAATCAGAACTCTTCCATTCCAGCAGACCTCTTCAACTCCACACCATCCTCCACCATCAATGCTTTTGGTATAATGCAATTTTATTTTTTTTTACCATTATACTCTAGCGTGTGAGAAATGGCTATTTTTAAAGTTTGTTTTTACATCATTTTTAGAAGCAGAATGAAATTCTGTAAATGTTGTTGGTGTGTGTGTGTGTGTGTGTGTGTGTGTGTGTTTTTTAATTAATTAATTAATTAATTAATTAATTTTTATTTATTTTTTTATTATTATATTCCCCTCATAGTAGAGGCCAAAAGTGATGTTTGCAGGGGACGTAATATTAGCTTTCAAAAGCCAATCAGATAAAAACAATCAAAATATGAGTGAAAAACAAATGTGCGCTCGTTCTGCTTCGCCAAATTTGCTTTTAATGACAATTATTTGGCAATTTTGTCAAATTTTTGTTAATTTTATTCATTTTCTTTTCGGCTTAGTCCCTCTATTAATCTGGGGTCACCACAGCAGAATGAACCGCCAACTTATCCAGCATATGTTTTATGCAGCGGCTGCCCTTCCAGCTGCAACCCAACACTGGGAAACATGCATATGATACAACGCTTCTGCGTGCACACATTCACATACACTACGGATAATTTAGCCTCCCCAATTCAGCTATGGTTCATGTCTATGGACTTGTGTGGGGAAACGGGAGCACCTAGAGGAAACGCACACAAACACGGGGAGAACATGCAAACTCCACATAGAAATGCTAACTGACCCAGCTGAGGCTCGAACCAGCGACCTTCTTGCTGTGAGGCGATCGTGCTACCCAGTGTGCCACTGTGACACCATGAATTTTATTTTACAATGCAAAATTGCATAGAAAATCAAACTCTGGAAAAAAAAAAACACTTTTGTTCTCCTTATTTATTGATATATGATTAGCAGCCATTCTCAGTTGCATTCATTTGTGATGTCTCTCGGCATTATCACAATTAAATTTCTCTTTGCATTATTCACACATGTAAAACCTTTTCAATATATAATTAGGAAATCTATATCCACACACTGTTTTAAATAAAGTTCAAAGATGTAAATTTTCCTCCTGATTTCTGCCACTACTGTGCTCCTTTTGTCCCACTTTTTGTTTGAACTTTTTTTTTTTTGTCAAACATTAACTTTTCCATATTTAATATTTTTTTTATAATTTGTAGGTTCTATGTCTCTTGGGCATGCTCCTGGGACAGCTCAAGTCTCCTGGGGTCAGACACCCACAATGTTTCCTCCTCAGGCCGGTGTTCCTCAAGTAACAATTCCAGGACCCCCAAGACCTTTTCCACAGCCATCTGCCTTTGGAGGCCTGTCTGCACCTGCATGGGGGCAGCAAGGAGCTTCGCCTTTCGGTCCACCAGCTGGCACACAAGCCTGGGGTCAACCGGCAACCGCAGCACCTGTTGGGACGTGGCCTACCGCTGGTCCTGTGGCTAGTCCTTTCCAACCAAACCAGTTTGCTCCCATGATGCCTCCCAATGCCATGATGGGAATGCAGCAGGGTGCAGTAGCTCCTCCTCGCCCTCCACCTCGTCCTCCAGTGAAAGAAGAGCCCCCAGTGGTCAAAAGTGCTTTTACAGCTTTGGATCCCCTTGGGGAGAAGGAGAGTAAATCTGGAAAAGACATGTTCAAAAATTTCCAGATGGTTAAACCCCAGAAACCAGAACCAGGGCCTGATCCAAACACCAATGGCTCATTTGATCAGTACTTTTCCAACAAGGTTGGCTTGGCTCAGGAGGCAGCAGATCATGATGACTTTGAAATAAACCAAATCTCCGCTAACTCCAATGGTACATGTTTAATAATCGTCAGCTGTTTAAAATGTACAGCATTGGTGATCATTTGATAATTGTACTTGCTCTTGTGTTTAGGGACGTCCAAACCTGCTTCTCAGCTGATCCCTACTATGGATGCAATACCTCAGGCAGCAGGTTTGATCCCAGCTCCAGCCGCAGGGCTTTTGGATGTGGCCTTCTCCCCTAATCCAGTCCCTGCACCCACAAACCCAGCTCCTGCAGCAGGCACAGATCTTTTTGATGACACTTTTGGAGTGAACCCATTTGGGGCACCACTCATGAACACAGTATGTACATTTGAGTTCTGAAGGTTTATGGAGTTACTGTGTATTACTGTTGTACTCTGTTTTGGGTATTACGTGTGTGTGTGTCTTAATTTCATTGATGTGCTTTGTTTTATAGAGCACTCCGGCCACTCAGAATGCTGCTCTTGCAGATGCTTTTGGAGACCCGTTTGGGGGAAATCCCTTTGCCTGAAAAATGTTAGCACTGCTGGTGAGAAACTATGAGCATACTTATTACTTAATTTGGGGGGGTTGTATCCACTGAATGGACAATATGGGACTTTGTCTCACTCAACATGTTTATTTCGATTGCATACAATGATGATACAAAGATTATATAATGACTTCACCATTTTTTAGTAGGATAGATGGGTATATATATATATATATATAAAAAAGGCAAGGAGTTGGTTTTGAGTTCTGAAGCTTGCAGTATTTATTTGTATATTAAAGAACATGCAAATAAAATGTCAATTCAGCTATATGTTAGTTTGCTTTTCTTAACCTTTGTGCACTGTTCAAATTTACTAAGCTTTTGCTATGTTAGGGATGAAAACATCCACTGAATGAAACTGCTGTGAAAATGCATCAAACTTTTTTTTTTTTCACATAAATCTGTTAACCTCAGTCCTGATCAAAACTAAATTGTTTAGAAAATTACAGGATTTTAGCTCTTTAATTGCCAAGTTTACAAATGATGTCGCTGATTTGACACAATTTATTTCAATATAAAAAGCAATTGTGGATTGGATTTTTAATTTTATTTTGGACATGTGAACGATTAGTAACAAATTGCCTTTTGATGCATTGTTAGATTTAAAAAAATAAAATAAAATAATCTCCCTAATTTACTGTTTGTAGTTCTTTTGCCCCATTAACTTCCATTTATAACCACATTTGATGGTGCATAAATACAGTCTTTGCTTTTGTTTACTCCCATGTAGTTAGAGTGCCGAGATGCATATTTTGATTTTTCTCAAATACATCAAGGCAAGTGTGCAAAGCTCACGGTCATACACACACACACACACACACTTTAATTTGCTGTTAAATTCCATATGAAATCCAGAAACTGATGATCAACAGTAAAAATTCCAAATTTTACCTCTGTCCTACAGAGAAACCACTAACAATTATAAATGCATGATTATATAGTGTCAAAGTTTGGCAATCAAAAAATGGGGTTATAATGGAAGTCAATGGGTCAAAAACAGCCTCAAACAGTAAATTAGGGAGAAAAAACTAAATTAAAGAGTTAAAATTGTCAATTTTTAAGCAATTTAGTAGTTTTGACCAGGACTGAGTTTGATTTAACAGATTTATTCCAAAAAGTTAAAATATTTATATGATGCATTTTTACAGTAGTTTTATTATTTGATGTTTTCATCCCAAACATAACAAAAGGTTCGTAAGTTTGCCCAGAGTGTAGAGTTGACACTTAAAATCACCTCGGAGTGGATGAAAACATCCTCAACGTACATAAGGGTTGTTATAAAATCTGAACTAATTAGGTGTGATGTATTTTATTTCAGTCCACTCCTGCTGATCCAGAGCTGCTGAGCGAGAAGCCACACAAGCACTGTAGAGTTGCTTTCAGCGTTCTACTCCTTGGAAAAGCAATGTTTGGGAAAACTATGGTATTCTGTGCTCTGCTGTTCTCATTCACACTGTATATCTTCTGTAGTCTCTTTTTCTGTGCCTTTCTAACTGATCAACCCCAAGTCACATGTGAATTAAGCTGCACAGTGAAGTAGCTGATTTAGGGTTGTAATCGAAGGAAAGAATAAAAAAAAAATTAAAAATCATGTTTTTTGCATGATTTTTCATCTATGCAAGTATTCCTGTGCATTCATAATTAAGTAAAATGCTTAATCCTAATTATTATTCATTAAAAAGACAATAAGTATCTGAGGTTGTGTTTGGCTTTTATTTATTTTTTTGTCTTTTGCTCAATTTATCATCGGGTACAAAAATAACGAGTTGCGTATCTAGTTGTAAATGTTGTTTACAGGACTGAGGGATTCTCTAGAGCTGAGATAGAATCTGTAAGTACATACTGTTGTGCAACATAGTTCATCACCATGGATAAGAAGGGCACTGAGATGTGACCAGAATACAGAGGCCTGTGCTATTGCCAGTCCACCTATTGTCATGCGCCAAGAATTTGCCATTAACCCTCCACTTCTATTAATACAAGCAGGATGGCATCATTCTGTGCATGTCAAATTGTAACACTGGAGTGAAAGCCTTTTTGTTGACGTTTGGGACTGGATAATCTGGGATGCGGTTTTAATAAACAACAAGAGTATAAAAGAAGTGTGTGGCAATTTCCTGTAGCTTTTCATAAGTCTAGCTAATCGTTGCTGGGTCTGCATCAGTTATTAAGACCCAAATCAACAACATTTTGTAGAAAACATGTCTCGTCCTTTGTTTCATCGAAATGGTTGCTGGGACCCTCTTCATGAGCAGCCACAAAAAACGCTTCTCAGTGAAAACGCAGACCTCCCCCGTTTTCTTGAACCTGGTGAAGTTAGCTGGATAGAATCGGCCAGGAGGAGACTGGGGACATCAAGCTGGCCAGGATCGATGCCTTTACCTCTGTTCAGCTCATTGTGCATGGGGATTCCGTCTAAATCTTGTACTGGATCTGAAGGACACGTTTCTGATGCTGTGTGTGAGCAAACAAAAGGAGAGCAAGACTGGAAAGTTTGTCTAGATGTCGGTCCTTTTTCTCCAGAAGAGATAAGCATCAAAACCAGGGATGGATACTTGGAAATAACAGGTATGTGATGGAATAGAAATGATGTCAGAAGAATCTTTTGAGGCATGTATTAGTTAATAAATTGGAATATAATCACATTTCCCAGAGTTTTCAGTGGTATGTTCGTTGTTTTCTTTTACAGGTAATCACGAGGAAAGGCAGGAAAATCACAGACTGATCTCAAGAAGGTTTGCAAGAAAATACAAGTAAGCTTGCATGTCTATCTGTCCATCTTTTATATAGTCATTTATCCTGTATTTATAAAAAAAAAAGAAAAAAATTGAGAAATGGTTTAATATTAACTACTTTTTTTTCTTTCTTTTTTTCCTCCTAAGTATTTGCATAAATGATAGCTCTACAGAATGAGAGTGTTGTTCCAATCTCATGTCAGGTTTAATTTTTCTTATGTAATTTATTAGGCTTCCCGCTGACTTAGACCTAAAACAGATCAGCTCCTTGCTGTCTCCAGATGGCGTTCTTTCAGTTGAAGCTCCATTAACTGGCTCTAATGTCAGTCTCCCGGAAGAGATTGTCATCCCTATTCACATGATGGACAAACAGTTACCTGCAAAAACAGATGAACTATGCCTCGCCAGTAACCAGTAACTTTCAGTCTCTCAGTAGTTACTGGGTAAACCTAGTTCAAGTGATTTTTAACACATGCACTGCTTCAGATGTACAGATCACTTCAAAGTTGTTGTTGTTGTTGTTGTTGTTTGTATTATTATTATTATTATTAATAATAATAGGTATTAGTAAGATGTTTTATAAAATGTCAAAATATGGATCCAATTATATGCTATTGTTGCAGAATATGGAAATAGGTCAATATTAAATAGACCATGTTTTCAGACCTTGAGTCTTCAGAATCAGTTGTTTTAAAGTCAACAAATACCAATTAATGGCAAATCTAGAGAACGACTTTGAGGCGATCTTGTAGTTCTCCCCTTGACCCTCAGTATTGAAAAGTAATGAATCTTTTTTTTTAAACCTTTTTGTTTTTGATTGCTAACTCTTGAAGCATTTGTAAATAATGGCTTTGAAAGCGAATAATCATTATAAAATTAGCAAATGATACTAACCAATGGTAATAGGCTAAATAGATTGCATTTGCTGTTACTTTTGTTTAAAGTCTGTGATTCTTATACAGCATGAAGTGCATTTTTCATGCTGTATTTCAAAGATGATCACTCCTATGTAACCAGTACTGACAGTCTAAAAAATAAAAAAGGTGAGCTTTTCCTAGATCCTCATTTCTTATGCTAGTATAATATATTTAGTAAAGGCAAATTTGGGGCTATGTTGTATAATGCTATGACAATCCTTTTTTTTTTTAAAGAAATAATTTTTAAATAAATCTGTTTCTTACAGTCTTGTAAATAAAATAAATAAACCAGAACTGTTTTGAGAAATTGTGAGTGGAACAGTAATTAGGTAAATGTGATGTAGCCTGGTAAAGTTTCAGCCCACATCCTGTAGAGGGTGCTGGTATTTAAAGCATGCAGCTGACAACGGGTTTTCTGTGTTCGTTCTGCTCGTGTTGCAGATCAATGACACACTTCTGAAACCTAGCCTTACTTTAGTTTCCTTCTTTGGGTGATCAGACGTATAGAGGCGGGTTTCGCCTTACCACCACAGTTGTACCTTGACTATTTCCATACATGTTCCACAGCTTTCATCACATTACCCTGTAGTCATCAAATGATATGTCCGTTACCCTATGCTTGTAAGTACATTGAAATGTATTTTAAAATAAAATACCAAATAACTCAATTTTACATGTCAAAATAAACTACAAAATACAGCAGCCACAGCAAGTATTAAAATAAAATGCTGTATTTTGGAATTCCTACAAAATACTTTTACAAGGGAGCATGAAATTTCTTCGCAAACCTTCCATAAATAGGCGTATTCGATCAGTCACCATTAAAATGACTCGGTGAAGTAAATGTTTAACATCAACAGCGTTTCTAAGCCAGTTTAACTTAAATTAATAGGTATTCATAATCTTTGTTATTTTGTTTTAGTATACATTCATTTTCTTTTCGGCTTAGTCCCTTTATTAATCCGGGGTCGCCACAGCGGAATGAACCGCCAACTTATCCAGCATTTTGTTTTATGCAGCGGATGCCCTTCCAGCCACAACCCATCTCTGGGAAACATCCATACATTCTCATTAACACACATACACTACGGACAATTTAGCTTACCCAATTCACCTGTACCGCATGTCTTTAGACTGTGGGGGAAACCGGAGCACCCGGAGGAAACTCGCGCAACCACAGGGAGAACATGCAAACTCCACACAGAAATGCCAACTGGCCCAGCCGGGGATCGAACCAGCGACCTTCTTGCTGTGAGGCGAACGTGCTACCCACTAGGCCACCGTGGCGCCGTTTTAGTATACATTTTGTACAAATTTCATAAAGAAAGTCCTGTCTTGGAGATGTTTCATCATTGTAAAAGCCATGTATGGTAGATATTGCGTTGGAGCACTATACCTGTTCATTGTGTTTCCATCCTTTGCGTGGCCAATTAAATCGCCATAATTTCTTATCACTCTTCTATTTTAAAAGGGTGATAATGTGAAGAGGTTTTTATTTTTTTTTTTAAATCTACTTTTTTGCATTTGAAACCTTCAATACTTGATATAAAACATGATTTCTGAAAACTACTAAAATGTTTTTTATTTTTAATTTTTTTTAAACAATTTCCATGAATCATGTTTTTTGCAATTGTACTCTTTAACGCACAACAAATCTGTAATTAGAGATCTATCTGTCCATCTGTCTTTTTGACCAGTGCGTATAACTTAAATATTTGTGTCAGATATACTGTATTGTGCCATTAACATCTTTATGGACTAAAATATTTCCTCTTCTTTAACTATACAGAACACCTGCAGATCAACTACTGGCATTTGAAACAGCCAATGAAGTATTATTAGAATCACTACTGTAGGACTTATTTTTATGTTTGTCTTTCTTGGCATTTACATCAGCAATGCATCCAAAATTACTGTTATTTGTGCAGTTTACTCATTCTCCCAAAATTTCTTCTATATGTGTGTTGCATATTTCCATCAATACTCTAATCACTGACCACCTTCTTAATCCATTTTCTGTTCTGATCTCAAGCCGTGGCAAATATCTGAGAAAGCACCAATCAGAGGCCGCCTTTTTATGTTATCATCATGTAGCCTTAAAGTATTTTAAAAAATGCAAAATTACAAGACACCTAAAGTGTTTTGATACAAAATGTTCACCCATTTTTATGAGTCTCTATCAAATAATTATTGCAAAAAACTGTTTAGTATTTGAAAATAAATAAATAAATAAATAAAATAAAATAAAAATATGAATATGTGTTTTGTATGATCAATTTGTTCTCTGTCACTTTCAGATTTAAAGGTGCAGTATGTGATCTGCCTAAATGCTAACCGGTTAGCATATTATCTTTGGACGGCAGGGGAGGGACTGTGTTTCAAAGCCACACCTCCTGAAAACGCACACACCGTGACAAGACAGCAGGCAACACCCTAGCAATGTTGCCAACCTAGATTTAGCAACTTTTCATACGACCCAAGCAACTTTTTCAAAAAGTGTTCATTTACTGATATTTATTAACGTATATTTGTTGGTAATTTAGGTAGCAATCAATTCCAATAGTGCTATAATTGTCACTTTCACAAATATGTGTTAATTTCACAAGTTAAAAAAGTACACAAGCTGTGATTGTTTAAAAGAATTTAACTGTTCATTATCAGTGTTTGCATTTGAAAATTAAACTTCTTATCAATGTGTTTGTATTTTACAATAGTAAACTTTTTTTTTTTTTTTTAGTAGGTAGGTTGGTAACAACAGGAAGGTTGCTGATTCGAGCCTCGGCTGGGTCAGTTGGCATTTCTGTGTGGAGTTTGCATGTTCTCCCGTGTTTGCGTGGGTTTCCTTTAGTTTATGCGGTACAGGTGAATTGGGTAAGCTAAATTGTTCGTAGTATATGCGTGTGAATGAGAATGTATGAATGTTTCCCAGAGATAGGTTGCGGCTGGAAGGGCATCCGCTGCGTAAATCAAATACTGGATATGTTGGCGGTTCATTCCGCTGTGGCGACCCTGGATTAATAAAGCGACCTAAGGCGAAAAGAAAATGAATGAATTAATAATATACGGCGCCTCAGAGTAGAGACATGACTGGCTTAAGGCTGATTTATACTTATGCATCAAGGGCACGTGTTTGTGCCGCAGCCTGCGTGTGGTCGCCATGGCTGTTGCCGATGATAACGTGCACCTCTCAATTTAAATGCACGTCGAAACGACGCATAGCACAAGCTCTGTGATTTGGATGCGCTGCCAAGTGTGGGTGGAGGTTACAGTTGCACTAGCCTGATGGAGCGAGCATTTACAAGTGAAATGAACTAAAATGTACTTCAACACTGAAAACTGGCCTGACACTGTTTCAATTTTTTTATAATGCATGTGAAGCTGCTTTGACACAATCTAAATTGTAAAAGCGCTATAGAAAAAAAGATGAATTGAATTGAATTTACAAGTGTCGAGTCCCGTGAAGGAGCTCTAGATGGAAACTTGCTTTGTGTTCACCTTATTATTAAAGTTGTTGTATGTCCACTGGTTCCTGCCTCAAAATGAGTGCGTTTGAGCCACTTGTACGTTAAGGTAGTGTTCCACAAAAACAAAAAAAAAACCACCAGTGAAGAAACTCGACAGAGTAACATAATCTACTGCCAGCAAGTGTTTCGGAAGTGTTGTTGCAGTGCAACACAAACAGAATTCTAAATGCACGACAATGCGCATAAGATGCATGGTGGGTCATGATGATCACTTGATGCAGAAGAATAAAGCAGGCTTTATGCTTGTCAGCTACTACATGATGTCACTGATATGCAAATTTGTGTGTGACGTCATCTGGCAATATTTCGCTATATTTCGGGCAGGCTTTAGCTTCTTTTCATTGGAAATAGTTGCCAACACTGCCAAATAGTTCATGTCATTTGTGAGTTAAAAATGTAGTTAATGGTTGGCATGCAGGAATTACATTACTTACCAAGCCACACTTGCATGCCATTTCAGAGCGAATATTCAGAGTAGGGGTAAACAGTATGGGGAGGCTTCATTGTTCAAAAATGAACCAATGTGAAGATAAAAAGCAACTTCAGCTCAGTAAAGCAGGCTAGGTGGAATAGTGCTATTTACTGATGTTCTGTTGTTAAACTAAATAAAAATCTGCATTATCGATGCTGGAAAAGGACCATATGAAACTATTATTAAAGATTACTAAGATTTCAGTGTCTGAACAACACTTCTGTGCATATAATCTATTCATAACGCAACATCAGCTTTGGGGGCCTAAAATGGTTTTAAAACAGAACACTACCTGTCTAACAGAAACACATCAGCCATGGTGTCGTCCTTCCTCCAGAGTGCAAAAGTAACTCCAATATTGATTCAGGATTTTAAAAAGTTTCAATTAAGCATTTGATATTACTGTGACTGTCTGGTCGGCACGTATTGTGAACGCGTGTTGGCATGCACATGCTAATGGCGGATATGCATGAACGGACAGTTTGGGCTACTTATCGGCCTTATGGGAGATGTCGGTGTGACAATATTTAATTGGATGAACATTTTTAGTTTTATGCTTTACCAAGTACATAAAATTACATATAAATACATTTGGATAATTTACTGTAATCATTACTATCAGACTGTGAAGAGACTTTCAACCAGCACAGCAATATTTCTGAACACAATCACCTACTGCACCTTTAACGTGAGTGTGTGTGTTAAAGAAAGATAGTAGAGCATTTTTCAGCCTCCTGCGCCTAGACTGCAGCTCTGCACAAGACGTTTGGCCATAGGAGAAATGGTCCTGCCCAACTGAGCCTAGTTTCTCTCGTTTTTTTTTTTTTAATTCTTCACTTTCACCAATTGGTGGTTTTTTTTTTCCCCTCTTCTTTCTCTCCTCTCTCTTCTTCCTGGCCACTGTTGCCACTGGCTTGCTAGGTTCGGGGCCTGTAGAGCTCCGCATCGATGGATTTGCTCTTCAGTGTTTGGACTCTCAGTAGTGAATATTAAACCACACTGAACTGAACTAAACTGAACTTCAACTCTGAAAACTGGACTGACACTGTTTCAGTTTACTATAATCTTCTATGTGAATCTGCTTCGGCACAATCTACATTGTAAAAGTGCTATAGAAATAATATTGAATTGAATTGAATCTGCCTTAAACGTTAGATCTCCAGAAGAGCTCCAGTGGTTAGCAAACCATAACATTGTAACTGCCTGTTCCTGGATTTAAACATAAACCCAGAAGATTTACTTAAGTCTATGGTGGTAATTAAACTTCCGCAGGATAACATGTACAAAGGACACCTATAAATATCTCTGCCCTTCTTTGACTTAACTTAATTTGTTGCTCAAGGTACAAAGAAAACTTCCACTGTCATTTATATTTGTCAAGTGATCAGTATTCATAATGACGGTAGTTTCATTTGAGTCACTTTGAACAAATGACAGTGACATCAGTTGTGTTTTTACAGAGTCAATTAAAATATTTATGATGATCACTGTTTGTTCATGACAGATTAAATGAAAGACTGGAACTGGGCCTGTAAATATGCAACATATAACACCATAGCACAGCACCATGCCATTTGGCACCATCATTTAAGTAACTAATGCACACATGGTGGACGTGCCAAAAATACAGCACAGGGACTCTCCAGTTACATGTCAAGTCTTAAACTATTCAGGAGGAAAGAAGGTGTTGAAATGGTGAGAATGTCAGCGAGCTCCACGGGGGTCACTTTCAACCGTCTGTGGTATGAACAAGTGTAATGGCCAAATGAAGATTTACAGCACAATAAAAGTTTAGTTTCAAGCACGCCAACATGTCAGAGTTGCATAGACAACAACAAAGCTCAGGAGCGCTACATCTCTGTTAATGATGTAAAGAGTTTTCTGATTTTAACTTGGGTTTACTTGCAGCACACGTCTTAAGAAGTTGTAAAGAAAGGTAAAGTAATAACTGCTTGTCAGTAGTTGGCATGACACTGACTACATGAACATAATATAAAGTACAAGGAGACTGATAAGGCTTCAGTCACAAATACAAATTACTGCAATTTGATATTTTGTTTGAATCGTCTAAAGTAAATGGTTGTTGTTGTTGTTGTTGTTTTTTTCCTCTCATAGTTTGTCTTTTTCACTTGTCCTACAGCCCTAACCTAATAAAAACTATGCATGTTAAGAATGTGCAGAGCTCAGTATTTATTGTCCCTGCAGTAAAATAAAGGGCAAATGTTATGCTAGTGCTGATTTTAAAGGGAATTAGGCAGTAAATAATATTCATTAATTTTTCTTCAGCTGAGTCTATTTCAGGGGTCACCACAGTGGAATGAACCACCAACTATTCTGGCATATGTTTCACACAGCAGATGCCTTTTCAGCCACAACCCAGTACTGGGAAACTAAATTATTCAATCATTCATTTTCTTTTCGGCTTAGTCCCTTTATTAATCTGGGGTCGTCACAGTTGAATGAACCGCCGAAACTAAATAATAATGATAAGAATTTAAAAAATATATATGTTTAAGCCAAACAAACTTATCGTATCAGTGGTATTTTGAAAAAAAAATGATAATAATAATACTGCCACATAACATTACCATTGTGAAACAGAAGAAATTGGGTCGCTATCATTTATTATTTGGTCTTATATTTTTCTTTTAGATAGTTGTGACTAACATATTCCCCTAAAATGCTTTTTTAAGGAAGGTATATGCAGAATACAACTAAAATGGTAAGCCTCTTATCCACTGCCAACAATGTAAGCCAGGGTAATTGGCGGTTAATTCCGTTGTGGCGACCCCAGATCAATCAGAACTAAGCTGAAGGCTTAGTAAGTGGTGAGCAGTTCCTGCTCTC
The DNA here is from genome assembly GCA_903798035.1 of Danio albolineatus. NCBI lineage: Eukaryota > Metazoa > Chordata > Actinopteri > Cypriniformes > Danionidae > Danio > Danio albolineatus. The sequence goes on along the minus strand of CAIGQQ010033541.1, from coordinate 6,925,166 downwards.
ACTGTCAAAAACAGTATATTGAAAGATTTCAATGTAGTCTGTATTGAGACTTTTCCAGCACATAAAACGTTCATACATGTTTCTACAATCAGGATGTTTTCCTATCTTGCCCTTTTCTCTTGTAATATTACAATATCTCAACTGTATACCTGCAATGCTATTATCAGCTTTAGAACACCATTATTTTTTGGATTACATAGCCATGCGTCAATGTTCAATTAAGAAAAGAGGCCAATTTGAAATTCTGATCAAATCAAGTGAGCTGGCATCTATGAACATTCTAAGTTATGCCTTGAGTTTGGCCCAAACCACTGCAAAGTCATTCTTAAGCAGAGATGAGGCTACATTTTCAACATGCAGAACCCCAATCTCATCTGTCCAGTGACCGTTTTAAGGGTTTACCGAGTTCTCAAGTTCTTTCAGACAGAGCAGCTCTTGGCCTGCTTTAGTGGATTGTCTAAATGACTAAATGAAATGTCTCCGAGCAGTGACTTTCTTGCTGAGTTGAGACTTTCTTGCTAGTTGATGCAATTGTGCTGGCTTATCCCTCTTTCTCAGTTTACAGTGTCCCATAGGAGAGAGAGCTCACTCCACTAGGAGAATGCATCCTCCTGGGCATGGAGTCAGTGGGATTTCTATTCACAACTTTTGTACGACTAACAACTTGTCATCGCTAGGGGTGCAACAATACAGACATCTCAGTTCAGTTTTAGGGTCAGCGTTTGGTTCGATATTATACGTTCAGTAAAAAAAAAAAAACTATACAAAATCAATGCAAAATAGCAAATATGCTTCAATAATAAACGTCGCTTTTCAGGTTTTTCCCGGTATCTACAGTATTAACTTTAGCTAAAAGTAATGTTAATCAAATTTACCGTTGAGAAGCAAGACTTCTTTTGCACTTCATAACTTTCATTCACCTGTTCAAATGAGGCCAAAATTACCCCATGCAACCTCTCCACGCATTTTGAGGTTCAGTGTTTGAATAACAATACATTACCTGACAAAAGTCTTGTCGTCAATCCCAGTTGTAAGAGCAACAAATAATAACTTGACTTCTAGTTGATTACATTACAAACCATAGCACTCCTTCTCATACTTTAACCTCCACATCAAAGTTTCTGAAAGCAAAGAAGGTCAAGGTGCTCCAGGATTGGCCTACCCAGTCACCAGACATAAACATTTTTGAGCATGTCTGGGGTACAATGTAGGAGGCATTCGAAGATGAATCCAAAGAATATTGATGAACTCAGGGAGTCCTGCAAGTACGCTTTCCTTGCCATTCCAGATGACTTTATTAATAAGTTATTTGAGTCATTGCAGGGATGTATGGATGCAATCCTCCAAGCTCATGGGAGTCATGAACAATATTATTATTATTTTTTTCCACTGCACCATTCTATACTGTTTTTGTTAAGTGACAACTTTTGTTTAAGCAAAGTCAGACCTTACAGACCTCATTAAATATTTAAAATCAAGATGTTATCATATTTTATTTTGGTTCAATAAGTGTAATTTAGAGGCCTTTGCCTTTCATATAAGCCACATCTGATACCAAATTATCAACTAAAAGTCAAGTTATTATTTCTGAGACAGATAGTCATATAGTGTAGTGATAAACAGTCTGGGCTTCTGATCCATGTGCTCACACTCTGTTATGCAGCACACGTCACTTTACTTTTCATGTGAAATTGCCCTTAACTTTAGTGCTCACTCATGGAGAGCTGAGATTCAGTGCATGGACATAGATTATAACATGCACAGAGGCAACTCAGAGAGTAATTAATAAAAAGGGGAAAAATGCAAAGCACAATTGTTATTATTATTGTTATTTATTATTATTATTTTTTTGCCAATGCAAAATATTATATTGAGTTTTGTGGAATGGCACTAATCACCATCAACATTTGCTAGATGTTACAATTTAGACATCCCTGCCCTACAGGCCCATGTGCATCTGCCGAAATTCTCTCAGTGGAATGTCTATCACCCTGACTCTCACCTATGTATATCAGGAACCACTTTCTGCTCCTTTGGCCCTTTTTAGACATTTAAGTTCTTCTAAAACAGCTATTTAGATGCCACAAGAGTGATCTGTTGAAAGGATGCTCCAGTTTCTGGCAAAACTTTGCTTCCTGGAGATAAGGAAATGAGCAACACCAACAAAAGACAATGTAAATAACAATGTAACATCCAACATTTAAAAACCATTCTAATCCTCTAATTCCTATAAAAACAATTCCATAAAAAGTAAAATTTACAAACACAGAAACGACCCTCAACCCTCTTATGTAACTATTGAAGCGATCTAATTCATTTAACCGTACAGTCATAATTGCTCATTAATTAATTTACCTGACAATGGAACAAAAGAGTATTTACTGTATATCTATTACATGCCTAATGGTACCCTGTCTAGTCTGCCAGAATTCATCAGGTCATACTCAGAAAATAACACGCGTGAACACTGAAGAGCAACTCCACAGATACACAGCTCCACTAATCCCAAGCCAGTGATGAAGTTTGTGAAGTTTCACCAAATGACTAAAGTGAAGGGGAAAAAAATCACGAGAGAAGCCAGACTCAGCTGGGCATAACCATTTCTCCTCCGGCCAAACGTCGTAGGCTGAACTGAAGTCTGGTTGCAAGAAAGCTTGAGAAAGATGGATGTCCATCATGGAGAAGCAGCAAGTGTGAGTAGGTCACCGGTAAGTGTTCAGGGGCTATAAGTCTATTGCTCTTGGCTTATCCATGACCATGACAGCATCTGCTCAGGATATAAGCTGGATATAAGATTATGTATAGCACGGGATAAGGAAAAACATACTAATATAAGAGTAGATTCCATTTAAATTGTAATGTCTTTTTGGGAAGCGTTCCCAACTGTCAGTACAGTATCATCAGAAAGTTTCTGAATGTACAGATTTGACTATCTATCATTTGTATAAAGAGTAAACAAAAATGTACTTGCACACCCGTGTGGGGTCTCTGTACTGCAGTGAGGGGTCTGGATGCAGACCTGGTGCAGTGCAATCTGAGTTACATCCAATGCTTTTTAATGGGCTCATTTAACCCTACCCCTACCCGTCACAGTGACGTCACTTGCTCCATTTGAGCGCATTGTGTCTGACATTGCATCGCTGAGTGATGCAATCTTAGCTTGCATCATAAAGGCTGCATCCAGAGACTATTGGTACTGCATGCTGCTACATCAGACAACTCTCAAAACAAACTTCACCTGTTGTGTCCTATTAAAAATGAACAAAACCAGAACTGATAGAATAGAACATTACATAACTGCAATGTCACATATTTTTTAAAATCACAATCACGATAAGACCACTGGTTGATTTCTTCATCTGTCCTATAAATTAAGAATCTAAGAATTTTAACTAAAAATAAAAAATGCAACAGTGCATTTGTACTGGAACAAATATTAGAACAGTCTTTGTTATAATATCGCAACCTCTTTAACATATAAGACACAACAATAAATTTGACCCTAGCACATGCATGCACATGGAATGTAAACTCAAACGTACTCTTTAAATATAAAATAAATCAAAATTATTTAGCAATGCCAATGCGAGTTTAATAAAAACTGCCAAATTATAGCAAATAATCACATTCTAATAGTATTTAAATAAACTAGTATTTAAAATTTTTGAAAAATAATTAGCCATAACTTAATGGTCTAAATAAATAATGTTATATATTTAGTTTTGCTAAGTGTAACCTTATACAGACAATATGGTCAAGAAATAGACAACACTGAATAATCTCTAATCTTATGTTGTCTATTTCATGTTTACAGATACATTGTGTATCACCTTAAAGGTTATCTGTGATCTATTTGCCATTTTTAAATGTTATTATATATCTCTCTCACAGTTAACTCTTTATAAAAAGTTGTTTCCATTTTGTGGTCACCAAGTACGTTGCAAACTCCACCTTTAGCCATATTTGGTATAAGACACATTTAACTTCTGCACTGCTTGCAAGCCAAGTACAGTATAAAGAGCTGGAGCTGGACTGGAGATCTCTGCGTTCAGAAGATCAGCCAGGCTTGATTGTGGTGAGTGGAAACATACTTTTTTTGTTGTTTGTTTCAGGAAATGCGCAATTATATATATATATATATATAAAAAGGCATGATACTTGATAACAACTATCAACTGCTTGTAATTAATTTGACATATTGCTGTGTGTATTGCAGTGTTGCAGAATTTCATCAGAAACTGTGGGAGTGTGGTAAGGTAAAGAAGCTAAATTTTCCAATGTATAACAATATCCATGCTTTACACCAGAGTTCTCTGTGCACAATCCTGTAAAGTTTAGTTAAAATCCTCATCAAACTTACAGTATGTAACTGTAACTTGCTAGTAGGTCTGAAGACATTTATTAGTTTGCTCAGTTTTCCTTGATTAGAGTTGGAAGTAAACTCTGTAGTGCTGCACTCCTGCTTTTCTGTCTTCTTTTTAATCATCAGTAGTAAAATCAGATATATTTAAAACAAATTGAGTGAGTTTAACTTTAATTTAAATAATTTTCCAATGACTGTGACAATCTTTACATTTAGAAGTAAGCCGCCACCATGAGTACAGACGCGGAGATGGCCGTTTATGGCAAGGCTGCCATATACCTCCGGAA